>JANAVB010004766.1:0-69487 GCA_029216955.1 Iris pallida
ATAGCTAAAACCTATAGGTATTAGCCTGTCTAAACATATAGGAGGGCCTATGTCATGTGTATGAGCTTGTAGTGTGTGAGTTGGGTGAGTTGTGTGAATGTAGGGTAAATGAGAATGGTATAGGTAAGGTAATGGGTAATGGCCAACATGTACCATAAGATGACTTAGATGACCTAGATACTGGGATTCTTGGTAGGTAATGTTAGTATAGGGTAGTATCTAGCTATCCTAGGAAACCTAGGCTAGTATTCCTAGGTTAGAGTGGTATTGTGCAAGGTATAGGTATTTACCTTGGTAAGGGAAATATAGGCAATGTCTAGAAATAGGGTATTTGAGTTTGGAGTCTAAGATAGAGTTAGAACTTGGTTCCCTTGGTTGGTAATGATCAAATATAGTGCTCATAGACTAGTTTTGACGTCGGTTGACCATTTGACCAAAAGTCAACAAAAGTCAACCGAGAGTCAAACTTAGCCTTTAAGTGACCAGATTTGACCAAAACTAAACCAGAGTTGACCAGTTGACTGAAAGTCAACAGTTGGTCAACATGTGAATTGTTTGACCTAGGGTTGACTCAGTGTCGACCAGAGTTGACCAGAGTTGACTTTTTGACCAAAAGTCAACTGTAAGTCAACCCTTGACCCAAATTGACCTAGTTTGACTTGGATTGAATTCTGTGATCTTGTTTGACCTTGGTTGTCCTAGTATGACCTAGTACGACCTAGTTTAGCTTGGTGTAACTTAGGTTTGACTTAGATTTGACCTAGATTGACCAAGATTCATTTAGAATGCATTGTAATGCATCTTATTATCATTTTTGGACTCATAGTGACTTGTACTGTTCTATAGGAGACAGACACCACTCCTCGGAATATATTCTCTTCAGACACTCAGGCTATCAGGCGAGTACATTCTCTGACCGTTTCATACCTGTAGGGATTTACATTCTTGCTCTAGATTACTGTACTTGATGCTGACACGATCATTATCACGGATTGGTACTATATGGATCTTCTTCTGAGATGTTATCTCCTTGTATTCACTAAGTATATATTGTGATGTGCGTTTCACTTACATGTTGTATTTATTGAGTACCCTTATCATTGTACACGCATTATGCATATTGTACTCTCAATATCACATTGAGCCATTGTACAAGCCATTGTACAAGCCATTGTACAAGCCATTGTACAAGGTAACGTAACTGAATTTGATCCTTGTGTATTGATTGGAGAGGGGAGTAGAAATGGTTATGTGATCAATCCTATTGTATAAGAAATTGTATATGTCCATTGTACACCCACGTACAAAGGAGTCCCATTTTATTGTATAACCTAACCCGTTTACATAACCATATTGTGCTCTAAAATCACATGTTCCTTACAGTTCTTAATTATCATATTTAGATTTTCTGTTATCAAATCTCTACTATTTTTATATATCTTCTTCTTTCAGCGTTTCATGTACTTTACTCTATTGCATGCTTTATATTTCCTAACTCGATATGAACTGCGTGAGATATTTTGTGCTCGCTCCCGTCCTGACTGGACCTGTTGAAATATTACAGAGGATGAGGAGGAGGCCTGCATAGACACCTGCTATGGGGCAGCTGTAGATGCCATGTGTGACCCGAATTTCCAGCCTGATCCACTAGCTTAGAGATTGAGGCTCCTTAGTCTAGGTTTTACTATTTCTGTCTTCTGAGATTTGGATTGTATATCTTTTATTTCAGTATTAGAGTCTTGTATTGAGCTAGATGTTCTGATTTGTTATGTCAGTAGACACTTAGACTCTCTGGTTGTATTTACGTGGTTTTTCTTCTTTCCAGTATTTATCTATCTATCTTCCTAGCTTATCATTCTGCTCTAGATGTGATTGAGACTGTATTTTGCTATGTCACCTCCATTCGGAGTGTATATGTATAGGTACCTTTATATTGTTAGATGATTAACCTAGGACAGCGTTCTACCGCCGATACTGCGGCGTAGGCTGGGCGTAGTTACGTTCTCGTGCCCACATAGTGGGTGGGGTCGTGACACGTTTTTTAGTGGTGGCCCATGCAGGTCTAGTTTATGTAGTGGTATTCGAACTAGAGTATCACTACAGCCTGTAATAGGATTAGGATATTTTGAAGGTACTCAATCATACTAGGAAAAACTCATATCAAATTCATACCATCTCAGTTCTTGCTGATATTGTTCTCCTTGAATATAACTGTCCTCCTTTGCTATTTTGACTCATTCTCAGCAATTGTTTGTTTGATCTGTCTTCAGGATGGTGGAGACGCGATTACAGCGTGCCATTTATGGAGATACTGTAGAGGGGACTGCTACCTCTCAGCCAGTTCAGTAGGGTCAGAAGGCTACAGCTCCTGCAACCTCTGCTCATATTAGGACTTCAGCAGCAGCAGCAGCTGAGGGTATGCCTTCACCAGTTCGGAGGCAGGACCCAGTCATTCCAGAGGTACCATTCCAGCAGCCGCCGCCTACAAGAAACGTAGATGCGGCACAAATATTCGCGTACTTTCAGCAGTTTATGGAGATACATCAGATCCGGCAGGAAAGGGGCATGGAGTTGGTCATTTCGACAGTTGCAGCCCGACCAGTGGTACAGCAGCCAAAGACACCGGGGATCGAGCAGTTTCAGAAGATGAGCCCCAGAGACTTTCTGGGGACAGAGAGGATCCTATATTCCGATGAGTGGATCGAGCATATAGAGGAGATCTTCCGCTTGGCCAGGATTCCAGCAGATCTTCAGATCGAGGCCGCAGCTAGCCGGATGCGCGATCTTGCTCGCACCTGGTATCAGTCGGACCCCAGGATGGGGGAAGCCGGACAGACTTGGGAGGAGTTCAAGGGCTTCTTCAAGAAGAAATTCTTCCCAGATTCAGTGCTCAGAGCTTTAGAGTCGCAGTTTGAGAGCCTAGTTCAGGGGAGCCTGTCAGTGGAGGAGTACGCTGGGGTGTTTGGCCACCTCAGCAGATTCGTGGAGGGTTTGAGCGAGGCGGCGAAGGCCCAGAGGTTCCGGAAGGGTCTGGTCAAGGAAGTCAAGTCCTTGACCAAGGGCAACAGGGATGCCACATTCGAGAAGATTCTGACGGGAGCTTTACTGGCTGAGGATGATCTTGAGCTTAGGCTCAAGAGAGGGCGAGACCCAGTTGGGGGCACCAACAGAAGGACTGGCCAAGAGGCCATACGTTCAGCATCAGTTTCAGCAGAATATCTGCAGCCGATGCCAGACATACAGTTTCAGCAGCAGTACCAGCAGCCGAAGGCTCAGATACATCAGCTACGGCAGAGGCCTATTCAGTATCAGGGTCAGAGACAGGTACAGTATCAGCAGGACACTGTGTACAACTTCTGCAAGAAGCCAGACCATTGGTAGAACGATTGCAGGAAGAGACTGGGTATGTGTTTACTTTGCGGGTCAGCAGAGCATCAGTGTAGAGAGTGTCCCCAGAACCCGACACCATTGGCTCAGGTAGCACTAGGAGCTAGGGCTCCGGCAGAGCGGCAGAGGGGACCACCATTGCAGACTCAGCAGCAGAGGTTTGTCCAGCATCAGCAGCAGGCCAGGGGAGGCCAGCTAGGGCGAGCTTTCGCCATGTCAGCCGAGGATGCTCAGGCCGTTGGAGATCTAGTTGCAGGTTCCGTTCTTTGATTCAATTCTGTAATTCTATCTTGAAAATTCAGTTCCATCTATTCCTATCTGTTTTTCATTGTTGATAAGTTTGATCTGGTGTTTCCTTATGATTTAATTTTCTTCTGAGATAAGTCGTATGGGCTAGGTCGCCTCGATTATGAGATTTTAGAATCCTCTAGGGTCATGCTAGCAGGCATAGTGAGGACATATAGTCGGACTATGGACGTATTTCTCGGGTGTGGAAATTTAAGGTTTTCGCTGCCAAGCGCACGACAATGCGAAAATTTTAAATACTATAGTTCTAGAGGTATGTACCATAGTTAAGGACTCTGTGATTATCGTAGCCTTGCTCACTGGCATGACAGAGATTCTGAGTATCATGATGATTGGATAGATGCATACAATTATCGATTTGTATGATTTTCTGTGGTTACCTTATTTTAAAATTTTGGGTGATTTCTTTTAAGGTGGATAGACTTGTAGCTTCTATTTGAGTGTAATTTTAAATTTTATAAATTTAATCATTTAAATTCATGCTTTGATTTTTGAGATTTTGATCATTTTAATTTTTAGCCATGACTTGTGATTTCGATATTTTACTATTGTTGGTTTTAATTTCGAGGACGAAATTCTTTTAAGGTAGATAGATTTGTCACCCCCAGTTTCCAGAAACAGGGGTATTTTTGTCATTTTTTTCTTTTTATTATTTTAAAATTATTTATTTATTTATTGTAATATTTTGGGGTTATTTGAGTCGGGTTCGAATTTCATCTCAATCCGACTTGAAACGGGGACCCTGAGTAGTGTTGACCCTAGTGGACCCACACACTAGTTAGCCATGGCCCACATGTCATTTATTTTAGTTAGTGACTAGGCTAATTTAATTGGATTAGGATTTATTTGATTAGTGAGTTAAAATGACCAAACTAGCCCCGACTTGAACCCCTTTTTAATGTATTGTCAATAGGCTAGAGGGGGAGTGTTTTTGACTTTTCATTGGAGCCTAATAGCAGCTATAGTGGCCGGCCACCTATAGCAAGGGATAGGCATGAGTCCCTTTGATTTCCATACTTTTCCATCTCATTTTCTCTCTCTTTGTCTTCCCCAAATTTCTAGAGAGCACCCCTAGTGATTTCATCTCCAAAATCAACTCCTTCTTCCACCAAATCTTCTTCTCTCCTCCTCTACTCCATGATAGGAAGGTGCTAGCCAAGTTTGGGAGGATTCGGAGCTCGTTCGTGTCCTATTGGAATCTCTACATGTCGGAAGGCTTTTTCCCTTGAATCTCTCCCGGAAGGTATAACCTCTCCTCTAAACCATTCCTTCATACATATAGGTCTATTTTGAACCCGTAGGAATGACCCCCATGGTTTTGTGTCCATTCGTATCCATTTGGACACTTGTAAAGGTGTCCTATGTGTAGGTTTGTGTCCATGTAGGAAAACCCCTATTTGGACACATGGAGAATTATTTATGTATTGATTTTGTATTGTTCTAATATTTATTCCAGATTTTACAATGTGTTTAGATTGAGTTTCCTATGTATCATAGTGTATCATATTACCTATATCGATATATGTATTATATGGTGATATATTAATCTCTATATGTATATATATATATGGTTATATATATATGTGAAATATATTATGGCATATAGTGTGTGTTCTGTGTTATGGATTTGGTATGTGGTCGGCCAAGTTTGAAGGATAGTGTGTGTGTGTTAGTGTGTAGAGGTGGTGTTGATAATATGTGTGTGTGTGTGTTATATAGAGAGAGTGGAGTGTGTGGAGTGGTCTTGATAGGGGGGACTACCTGCTGCAACAGCAGCTCAAACAGTAGCAGTAGCAGGGCCAAAACTGTCCCTTAAACCCAGCTTAATAGCCTCATGTATCAATCCCCAATTGACAGCCACCACAGTCTAAAACCTGTCCCCAAGTGTCTTCATTTCACCCCCCCCAACTTCCAGTCCATGTGCAGTCATTTGTGGCAGCTACACACCTGCCTACCATGCCCCTACATACTCCCCTTATCCTGCCCCTTCACTCTCCTATACAGCAGTCCCAAATCCTGTCCTTGACTGTCCTGAAACACTCTCCAAAACTCTCCAATGGTTCAGCCATTGATACCCCATATAGCAGTCCCAAATGTACCAAAAATCAGTCCTGCAAACCCTAGAATTGGTTCCCTTGGCTGTCCCCATGACATCCATGGACAGCCATGCATACCAGCCTAAACTTAGCATTGTATCACTCCATTTCAGTCCATAAAACCTCATGTGTTAGACCCATATATCAGTCCATTGATATGCCCCAATACCTGTCCTCAAATCAGTCCATGAATAGACAGTTGTAACCGCAAAACTGTCCTGCAGAACAGCCCTTCATAAATCAGTCCAGTTGCACATTGGGCAGCCCCCTTCATAGCAGCAAGCTTGACCAAACAAGCCTCCATATCAAGTCCTTAAACCCAGCCTTGATAGCCCCTCCTAATCCCCACATTGCTCCCATTCCTGTCACTTTACCTGTCCTATGACAGTCCCCATAGCCATCCTAAACCAGTCCCTAACTCTCCACGAATCAGCCCTTAGCAGCCCCCTCAAACTAACTACAAAACAGTCCCTAGAAGCCTCAAATCAGTCCTATACATGTATCCTGTTGCCTTTGGGTATGTGAGTGTGAGTCTAGATTTAGGTGTATAGTGAACCAAACCATTGTGTGTAAGCCTATGTATACACATGTGTGTGAGTTTGTGTAGGAACCTATAGATGAGCCTAATAGGTAGCTATTTGCCTAGGTGTATGTGAACCTATATGTGACCATATGTTGTGAGTGAGTGAGCTAGTTAGAGTGTGTGTATGTGAGCCTATATATATATGTACTTATATATATGAGTTATATATATATATTTGTGTGGGTGGGTTTATATATGTATTTATGAGTGAGAGTGATATATGAGTATAGCTAATAACCTATAGGTATTAGCCTATGTCTAAACATATAGGAGGGCCTATGTCATGTGTGTGAGCTTGTAGTGTGTGAGTTGGGTGAGTTGTGTGAATGTAGGGTAAATGACAATGGTATATGCGGTAAGGTAATGGGTAATGGCCAACATGTACCATAAGATGACTTAGATGACCTAGATACTGGGATTTATTGGTAGGTAATGTTAGGATAGGGTAGTATCTAGCTATCCTAGGAAACCTAGGCTAGTATTCCTAGGTTAGAGTGGTATTGTGCAAGGTATAGGTATTTACCTTGGTAAGGAAAATATAGGCAATGTCTAGAAATAGGGTATTTGAGTTTGGAGTCTAAGATAGAGTTAGAACTTGGTTCCCTTGGTTGGTAATGATCAAATATAGTGCTCATAGACTAGTTTTGACGTCGGTTGACCATTTTGACCAAAAGTCAACAAAAGTCAACCGAGAGTCAAACTTAGCCTTTAAGCGACCAGGTTTGACCAAAACCAAACCAGAGTTGACCAGTTGACTGAAAGTCAACAGTTGGTCAACATGTGACTTGTTTGACCTAAGGTTGACTCAGTGTCGACCAGAGTTGACCAGAGTTGACTTTTTGACCAAAAGTCAACTATAAGTCAACCCTTGACCCAAATTGACCTAGTTTGACTGGATTGATTTCCTGTGACCTTGTTTGACCTTGGTTGTCCTAGTATGACCTAGTACGACCTAGTTTAGCTTGGTGTGACTTAGGTTTGACTTAGATTTGACCTAATTGACCTAGATTCATTTAGAATGTATTGTAATGCATCTTATTATCATTTTTGGACTCATTGTGACTTGTACTGTTCTATAGAAGACACACCACTCCTCGGACAATATATTCTCTACAAACACTCAGGCTATTAAGCGAGTACATTCTCTGACCGTTTCATACCTGTATGGATTTACATTCTTGCTCTAGATTACTGTACTTGATGCTGACATGATCATTATCACGGATTGGTACTATATGGATCTTCTTCTGAGATGTTATCTCCTTGTATTCACTAAGTACATATTGTGTATGCGTTTCACTTACATATTGTATTTATTGAGTACCCTTATCATTGTACACTCATTGTGCATATTGTACTCTCAGTATCACATTGAGCCATTGTACAAGCCATTGTACAAGCCATTATATAAGGTAACGTAACTGAATTGGATCCTTGTGTATTGATTGGAAAGGGGGAGTAGAAATGGTTATGTGATCAATCTATTATATAAGAAATTGTATATGTCCATTGTACACCCACGTACAAAGGAGTCCCATTTTATTGTATAACCTAACCCGTTTACATAACCATATTGTGCTCTAAAATCACATGTTCCTTACAGTTCTTACTTATCATATTTAGATATTTCATATTATCAAATCTCTACTGCTTTTCATATATCTTCTTCTTTTAGCGTTTCATGTACTTTACTCTATTGCATGCTTTATATTTCTAACTCGATATGAACTGCGTGAGATGTTTTGTGCTCGCTCCCGTCCAGACTGGACCTGTTAAAAATATTAGAGGATGAGGAGGAGGCCTGCGTAGACACCTACTATGGGGCGGCTGTAGATGCCATATGTGACCCAAATTTCCAGCCTGATCCACTAGCTTAGAGACTGAGGCTCCTTAGTCTAGTTTTTACTATTTCTGTCTTCTGAGATTTGGATTGTATATATTCTTTCATTTCAGTATTAGAGTCTTGTATTGAGCTGGATGTTCTGATTTGTTATGTCAGTAGACACTTAGACTCTCTGGTTGTATTTACGTGGTTTTCCTTCTTTCCAGTATTTATCTATATATCTTCCTAGCTTATCATTCTGTTCTAGATGTGATTGAGACTGTATTTTGCTATGTCACCTCCATTCGGAGTGTATACTCTACAGGTACCTTATATTGTTAGATGATTGACCTAGGACAGCGTTCTACGCCGACACTGCGGCGTAGGCTGGGCGTTGTTACGTTCTCGTGCCCACACGGTGCGGGTCGTGACAATAACTGATCTTCTTCAAATAGGAACACATCGCAGCGGCAGAAGCAGATAAATTAAAGTTAATGAGGACAATCTTTTTGATTGAATAGAAATAGATCACTTCTTTATAGCAGCGGAGATAAAAGGATAACTTGAAGTCACACAGAGATATATAGAACTTTATTCTCTTTATTTATAATTGAAGAAGAGTACAAGACTTGTATTGAAGTACAATGCTTACAATAAATCCTACTTTACATTGGAAGCCAACTGAACCATGCTACAAAGCTTACATTTGATACTTGGATACATTGGATTACAACTCAATATACCGACTTGGCTTACAATTCACTGGTACAACTGATTACAATGTTATACATTATGTCCTTTATAAACAGAAGACTTCATCGGTGCAAGGAGAGCTTCTGTATGCCCAACAAATCTTCGATGCCGCGGGGCCAATCAAGCCAATCTTCGTGTGTAGAATATCCCAAGCACGAGCACCTGCCCACAAAACGTGGGTCAGCACATCATCTATGTACTGGCGAGCAGAATCCAACCCACTCGCATAAACCAACATTAAAGTGATCATTTAAGCAAGCATTTATTGGAGTGATCTTTCTACTTGGGGCCTAACATCAGTTTACAGTTCATGGGCCATAATCATAGTGAAACATGTAAACATATTCTTAGCAGCGTTCATGTGAAGGCATCAGTAAAGCATACTAGTGTTATCATGAAAAGGCATCATTGAGGCATCATTAGTTCTAACATTTGAACATGTTGTGACAATTCTCACTTCAAGCATCACTTAGCATGGATATTATGTTTGAGCACTATTCATAGCAAGGCATCTTTCTAGCATACTGAATGGAACATGTTAAGCAGGCAAGTTAAACCACTTATACAATATCACAATTATATGATTTATTATCGATAGCCGACTTCTCGTACCTGCATCAAATACAGGTTATCTGATATACTTACTCTGCCTGCACAAAACATTCATTATCATGCATCCGACTACATGGTCACTGGTATTGTTAAACCATATGGACACTTTTCATTTCATTTATTTTAAGATAATGCGGTCAACATAGTAGGTGGCGAGCCTCTATGCCACCCCGCCTTATCCGTGCTCCCATCGCACTCATTATTATTTCCTCCTAGGCCGAATCGGTCTCCAGGGCCCTAGGAACCGTTCGAGGAAATTATTACTCAAATCTTGTATACAAGTTGTCCATGACCATGCGAATGCGTGTCCGACTCGATTGTGAACAAAATCGTATGGTAAAATATATTAAGGAAAGTAAAGGCAACAGTGCATCATTAGTCATATACAATGACTTATTCATTTCATCATTACCATCATTTCATTTGGTGATCTCAACGATCCCAGCTTTATCTTTTCTCATTCGTTGCTTCATTGCAACGTATCTCATATCATTCCTTTCTTAAGAGGAATGTAACATTCATTCATTTCATAGGAATATTTATTCATTCATTCATTTCTTATAAGGGACAGGCAACATTTCACATTCTTGCAACAGATATACAGAGAGTACATGGTTCTAGTATTTCATTCAGTTCATTGGGTCAATAGCACAACCAGTTCATTTCTCATTCTATCATTCACAAGGCATCTCATTATTCAAGTGTTTTGTCGTTTCAGCAGTATTAAACATAAGGAACAAGGTTATCAATTCAATCTCAGGCATCGAATCATATTAGCAGTTCAATGTGTTGTACATTTCAATAATTCTTAGCATAAGCATCTCTATTATTCAGCAACTAACATATGGGACATTTAGGGGCCGTTCATAGTATTTCAATACTTCATTTATTAAGCATGAAGGAGCAAGGAGGAGGAAGGACAGTTCCACTCACTTGTGATAAAAGGGTCTTCCTGTTCCGATCACACAATTCTACTATGCGTAGCTCTACCAGCGAGCCACCTTCCAATACCTATTCCGTCTAGCCAGCTAAGAGAGACTGCATCAGTCTCAATTCTCCCGATTCCCAACATAAGTCACGGTCCAATATTCTGATCCCATCCAATAAGCCAACCAAATGCCTCGTGCGGAGCGGGGCATTACATAGGTATATACACACACGTGTATATACAATACAAGTCAACCTTAAATCTAACAAAAGATGGTGTGTGTGTGTGTGTGTGTGTGTGTGTGTGTGTCCTGGTGCTTACTGAAAGGAGAAAAATCTGAGATTAAAAACAGAAAACACAACCATGGTATATCCTAAATTAATACACTACTATATACATATATATATATATATATATATATATATATATATATATATATATATAATTAAGAAAACTACATATATATATATATATATATATATATATATATATATATATATATATATATATATATATATATATATATACAAAGCTCAAATGGAAAGATTGGCAATGGTTTGAGAAGATTTAAAGAGTCAAAATCTGGAATTAAATTCCCCTCGACCCATTCTCAACATATATACATTAGCAATGGGTTTCAACGGGGTTTTCTAATGCATTTAGTTAAATATATATGTACATAACTACAAAGAGAACTCATTTACTCTTAAATGATAGAAAATTATGAAACAAATCCAAAAGTTGGCTCCCACAAATCCAAAACCTCATATACGTACCAAAAACTCAGATTTTATAATCTAATTTACTGGAAATCAAAATATCATACTCAAACTCAAAATCGAATTTAAATAAAAATCTATTTTTCACACAACGACCCACAATGAGATATACACCAAATGAACCCACGAAACTCGACATACACGTTGGTCTCGACCCATGTGATGTGCTCGTATACTCTCGGGTTTGAAATCGCGTCCGTGTCGTGTCCACAGAACGCGTATCAGAAATTCTCGATACCGTGTGATACACGTGCGTTCTCGCTCGTTTAAGCGCCGCACACACAACGAAACGCCCCGTGCTTGTGCACGTAGCTGGGGGGGTCCTAGGGTAGGTCTAGGACAGGGCCACGCAGTGACACGCCGCACGAAGCAGCACATGTAGCCCCCGCACCCGCGTGGCCTGCTGCGCGTGTGCGCGCTCCCGCGCACCCTCATACATGCGGTTCCGCCCTCGTAGCTCGCTCGTCGGGCCACGCCGCGACTCAGGGTTCACTCTACAGGTAGTTTAGGTATAGGTCGACATGTCCCAGGTCCTGGAATGGGTCTTTGCTGTGTCGTGTGCACGCACGAAGTCCGTTTCAGTCCCGAATTTCAGCCGGGTGCACAGAATGGCTGATCAGTGCACGCGCGATTACTCCGCGCTCGCTCGACGAAACGTCGTGAAAGTTTATGGGCATGTCGGTAGAGGTTGCCCCTACGTGCTCGTAAAATTTCACGTAAGACGGAAGTCAGTGCGTCGAGTTATGACGCATAGTCTGCAGGGCGTGCACGGGACCGTGCACGGGATCTCGTGCACGCGTGTCCGTGTCCGTTCGGATGCCGAAATCGTGTCGATTTCTGATCCGTCTTCATGAAAGTTGTTACAAATCATATATGGAAGGATTTCTTGAAAACAGAATCGAAAATTAACACTTTTCAATTCTAAGTGGCATTTTGCCGAACACGTGCAACGTGAGACCGATACGTGTCTGATACCGCTATCAAACGAAGTCAAAACCCAACCAAACTTCGTACACAGATCAAGGGTGCCTATATGGATGCAATAATGAAGAAAATTCAAGAGAAACAACGATAGATTGGGATTTACCTATTGACTGTCAAAAACTCAATAAACGGAGCTCCTCGGTTGTCGTGTTGGCCGATTTCTCTCCAGCAAAAACCTCCGTATCCTCTCTAGAAGTCCTCCAGCAGATCCTCCTCTCCTCGACGAGTGCAACAGAGTTCGTTTGGGAAGAAACGGACTCCGGATGAAGGAAATATGAGTTTTGGAGAAGGGGATCTATTAGGGTTTCCTAGTGGAGGCTCAAAACTTCACAAATGAATGCAAGGGGGAGGGGTACTGCTGTTTGGATGGCCAAGGGGGTTCTCTAGGCTTAGGGTTTCACTTGGGCCAACACTTTCTCAAGTAGAAATGGGCCTAAGTCAAAAAGGCTCAAAAAGGCTACATGCAAAAAGACTTAAAATCATTCAAAAGCCTTCTAAATTGGACCCAAGCCCTAAATAAATTCTAGTAGGTGAAAAATAAATTCTAAAACATGGTTAGGGTCCTATACATGGTCCACTAAGGTTAAACCAGATCCTAGCACAACGCAAGTCAAAATATCTAAAAAATCACAAAATGGCCAAAATGGCTAAAAAGGCTAAAATGACTAAAAATTTATTTAAAACATTCTAAAATAACTAATTAATTCTAAAATAATTCCTACAAGGTCATATTAATTCTAATTATTATTTTTAGGCTTCTAGTCATTGTTCGCTAAGTTAAACCCATTTATACTACACAAACATCAAACAAAACCACCTATCATCACATGAATTCAATAAATTACTAAATAATATAATAATTACAAAATGACCAAAATAATCCTAAATTAAAAATGTGGTGGTTACAAATCTATTCTCCTTAGAAAAATTTCATCCTCTAAATTTAAGATGGTTGCACTTCTTCTAGGTTAAACCCCCGACAATCAAGGTCAAGAAAATTATATCTAAAAGATGCAAAACATGGTCCTACTGGTCGTAATTTATAGTCTCGAACAGGGTTACTATACTATCTAGCACATCACAAGATTATCCTGACAGGTACTAATGAAATCACACAGCAAGAAGGGAGAAGAAGGATAGGAAAGACAGACCTACTAACCCATCACATGCGGCATCGGCCTCCTCGACCCTCAGTGCAAAAGCTCCACCCCTCTGGTGTTGGGTATGATAATATGCTACAGGTGGCTTAGTTCCCTCTCTCTGACCCTGTGCTCCACCAAGTGGGGGTACCGAGGAACAATCCTTTATCTGGTGAGCGTCGGATCCACAAAATAGGCAAACTTTCAGCCTCCTCCTACAAGACTCCTAAATGTGTCCCAGCTTCTTACAGTAGGCACAACTCTGCATCCTCTGATCTTGACCTTGAGGCTGATACTGTCCCTACTGAACCCGAGCTGGTGCCTGCACCTGCTGAGGCTGGTGCACTATCTTTTGTACACAGGGACGCTTTCCACTCCTACTGGCCCCTCCTGAATCATCTCGACTCCTCTTGGACTTGAGCTCCAAGTCATCCTCTCCTGCCATAGCTCCCAACAGAATCTTCTCAAAAGTAGAATTTTTGATGCTCTTGGTCAAGGACTTGACTTTCTTAACCAAGCCCTTCCTAAACCTCCTAGCCTTCGCTGTCTAGCTAAGGCCTTCCATAAATCTGCTCAGGCGGCAGAACTCTCCAGCGTACTCTTCTACTGTCAGGTTCCCTTGAACCAGGTTCTCGAACTGCGTCTCCAAAGCGCCAAGTGCAGTATCGGGAAAGAACATCTCCTTGAAAAGCTTCTTGAAAGCCTTCCAAGTCTGCCCCTCTGTACCAACCCTGAGGTCGGTCTGGTACCATATACGGACAAGGTCCTATATCTGGCTGCCCGCTGCCTCTATCTGGAGCCGGGCTGGTATCTCTGTAAGGCGGAAGATCTCATCTATGTGCTCGATCCAGTCGTCCGTATAAAGGATGCCATCCGTACCCTTGAAGTCTCGCAGACGCATCTTCTGGAATTCCTGAATGCCTGGTGTCTTCGGCTGGTATGGCTGAACCTGCCCTCCCTGCGGCTGGGCAGTCACCTTCTCTACTGCTACCATGGCGAGCTGATGGGCATTGTCAATGCCCTGCCTCATGTCCTCTGCCTGGCGTCGCTGCATCTCCATCATCTGCTGCATAAAAGCGAAACACTGCGCCACATCAACTGTCCCCTGGGGCGGTGGTGGTAGCATGTCCTGAACTCGTGGGGTAGTCCGCAGAGCTGGTGGAGGAGCACCCCCAAAAGTTACAGACGGGCCCACATAAGCTGGAACAAGAGGCACTGTGGTCCCTGGGGCCTGCTGAGTCGGACGAGAAGTAGCAGACCTCTCAGTGGTACCCTAAGACCACAGCACTGCGATCGTGTCTCTACCATCCTGAAGACAGATCAAACAAAGAATCAATTACTGAGAAGGAAGCGATATAATAAAAGGAGGACAATTATTTCAAAAGATGGCAATTATCAGCAAGAATGTGTAGATGGTACGAATTAGATCAGAATTTTTCCTAACTGTGATTGAGTACCTCCCTGCTAATACCTATTTCTTAGTTCCTATCGCAGGCTCGTAGCAGTACAACTAAGTCGTCATACTACCACGATATTGCAATAATATGAATCTGACCTGCATGGGCCACCACTAAAAATGTGTCACGACCCGCACACAGTGTAAGGGTATAAGTGCGTAATCACGCCCAGCCTACTCCGTAGAATCGGCGGTAGAACGCTGTTCTAGGTCACTATCTAAACCAACTCACGCAATTGTATAATGTACTTGTCTTAAAACTCAGCTCCGAATGGAGGACAAGTACAGAAATAATATAACTCAATCATAGTCTAAGCACGATAGGATATCACAGAATTCTATAACTAAAAGAAAATAATAAAAACAACTAACAGATAATAACTCAAAATATGACAACTCTCAAATTATTACAATTCATGTTTCAGTAGAAAAATCTAAAACAGTCTACTAAACTAGTCTCCCGATCACTCCTGAGTGTCGGGGCCAAAAGTAGCTAATCCCTCTCCAGATCTATAGTGAGTAGGGCAAACTTCCTCAGGGCTAACATCTGTAATATTTCAATAGGTCCAGTCAAGACATGAACGAATACATCTCATCAAGTAAATCTAAGTAAATAACGAAAACCATAAAACAATTATAGACAATTTTATTGATGAAGCATAGGAATTCGAGACAGTTTAAGATGTAAAACTATAGTAAAAGAACAAGGAAAGTAAAAACTGTGAAACAGAATATCATGTCAATGAAGACTGTAAATAAAAGCTAGCTGAACTAGAATAATGTGATATGAGTCCAGTGGTACAATCTATGTCAAGTGTGGTTCCATTCAATGATCCAAGTAGGGTGATTCTTGTAATGGTTCTTGTGATGATTCTAGTAAAGATTCTAGAAACTACTCACAGTGTGTTTTAAAATACTGAGATCGACATGTAAACGGCTAGGGGTAATCCGGCACATCACACACTGGCTAAGTGTGGGACGGCTATCGTTCTTGTATAATGCACAGGGAGGTGGTTCGAGTATTTAGGAATGTTTACATATCTACTCAAGTATTTTCCCGCCCAACAAATATGAGTGAATCCATAACACGACACGTAAATCGAGAATAAATCTAGCCGAAACATAACGGTACTTGTAGGTGATTCTTGTAATGGTTCTTGTAATAGAGGCTAGACAAGTAAGGTATGTGTGTCGTATACATGGATTGTAGAAAAATATCAACTCGTGTTTGTAATCGAGAATCAAATGGAATTGACTACAACTGAAATATAGAATTTGACAAGTAAATGAAAGAACTTTCAGAGAATGTACTCGCCTGACAATCCGAACTGCTGATGAGGATGTATAACTAAACTGGAGTGATATAAACCTATTTTAAGTATACACATGTCACAACCAAATCTAAAATATGAAAGAAAATAGCTAAAATGCAAGACTACATGCTTCTAGGTCCCTTTTGGTCAAAGTCAACCCTTGGTCAACTATGGTCAAACCTGGTCAACGCTGGTCAAACCTGGTCAACCATTGGTCAACTAGTCCATTTACTAATTCTTAGGTTATACACAAAATTTTAGGTCATTTGGAATTCTTTGAGTTGAATTGGATCAAGTTTGACCCAAAGTTGGCTTTTGTCAATTTGGTCAACTTGTCGGCCAATTCGACTAAACTAGGCTCAAAATGACAATCCAAATCTGTCCTAGGACTCCTATAGTAATATACACAACTATAATCTATTCTAAGAGGGTTTCCAAGCATAATATCTATATACATATCGGTATATACACACACACATGTGTATATACAATACAAGTCAACCTTAAATCTAACAAAAGATGGTGTGTGTGTGTGTGTGTGTGTGTGTGTGTGTGTGTGTGTGTGTGTGTGTATGTGTGTGTGTGTGTGTGTGTGTGTGTGTGTCCTGGTGCTTACTGAAATGGGGAAAATCTGAGATTAAAAATAGAAAACACAACCATGGTATATCCTAAATTAATATACTACTATATACATATATATATAATTAAGAAAACTACATCTATATATATATATAGAGACACAAAGCTCAAATGGAAATATTGGCAATGGTTTGAGAATATTTAAAGAGTCAAAATTTGGAATTAAATCCCCCTCGACCCATTCTCAACATTTATACATTACCAATGGGTTTCAACGGGGTTTTCTAATGCATATAGTTAAATATATATACATAGCTACAAAGAAAACTCATATACTCATAAATGATAGAAAATTATGAAACAAACCCAAAAGTTGGTTCCCACAAATCCAAAACCTCATATACATACCAAAAACTCAGATTTTATAAGCTAATTTACTGGAAATCAAAATATCATACTCAAACTCAAAATCGAATTTAAAGAAAAATCCATTTTTCACACAACGACCCAAAATGAGGTATACACCAAATGAGCCCGCGAAACTCGACATACACGTTGGTCTCGACCCACATGATGTGCTCGTATACTCTCGTGTTCAAAATCATGTCCGTGTCGTGTCCACAGAAAGCGTATCGAAAATTCCTGATATCGCGTGATATGAGTGCGTTCTCGCTCGTTTAAGCGCCGCACACACAACAAAACGTCCCGTGCTTGTGCACGTAGCTGGGGGGTCTTGGGGTAGGTCTAGGACACAGCCATGTAGCGACACACCGCCCGAAGCAGCGCACGCAGCCCCCGCACCCGAGCGGCCTACTGCGCGCGTGCGCGCGCCCGCGCGCCCTCGTGCAGGCAATTTCGTCCTCGTGGCTCGCTCGTCGGGCCACGCCGCGACTCGGGGTTCACCCTACGGGTAGTCTAGGTATAGGTTGACATGTTCCAGGTCCTAGAATGGGTCTTTGCTGCGTCGTGTGCGCGCACAATGTCCGTTTCAGTCCCGAATTTCAGCCGGGTGCACAGAATGGCTGATCAGTGCACGCGCGATTACTCCGCGCTCACTCGACAAAATGTCGTAAAATTTTACGGGCACGTGGGCAGAGGTTGCCCCTACGTTCTCTTAAAATTTTGCGCATGACGGAGCTCTGTGCGTCGAGTTATGACGCACAGACTGCAAGGTGCGCACGGGACCGTGCACGGGACCTCGTGCACGCGTGTCCATGTCCTTTCGGATGCCAAAAACGTGTCGATTTTCGATCCTTCTTCACGAAAGTTGGTACAAATCATATAAGGGAGGATTTCGTAAAAATAGAATAAAAAATTAACACTTTTTAATTCTAAGTGGCATTTTGCCGAACACGTGCAACGTGAGACCGATACGTGTCCGATACCGCTATCAAACGAAGTCAAAACCCAACCAAACTTCGTACACAGATCAAGGGTGCCTATATGAATGCAATAATGAAGAAAATTCAAGAGAAACAAAGGTAGATCTGGATTTACCTATTGAGTGTCAAAAACTTAATGAACAGGGCTCCTCGGTTGTCGTGTCGGCCGATTTTCCTCCAGCAAAAACCTCCATTTCTACTTTAGAAGTGCTCCAGCAGATCCTCCTCTCCTCGACGAGTGCAACAAAGTTCGTTTGGGAAGAAACGGACTCCGGATGAAGAAAATATGAGTTTTGGAGAAGGGGATCTATTAGGGTTTCCTAGTGGAGGCTCAAAACTTCACAAATGAATGCAAGGGGGAGGGGTACTGCTATTTGGGTGGCCAAGGGGGTTCTCTAGGGTTAGGGTTTCACTTGGGCCAACTCTTTCTCAAGTAGAAATGGGCCCATGTCAAAAAGGCTCAAAAAGGCTACATGCAAAAATACTTAAAATCATTCAAAAGCCTTCTAAATTGGATCCAAGTCCTAAATAAATTCTAATCGGTGAAAAATAAATTCTAAAACATGGTTAGGCTCCTATACATTGTCCACTAAGGTTAAACCAGTTCCTAGCACAACGCAAGTCAAAATATCTAAAAAAATCACAAAATGGCCAAAATGGCTAAAAAGGCTAAAATGACTAAAAATTCATTTAAAACATTCTAAAATAACTAATTAATTCTTAAATAATTCCTACATGGTCATATTAATTCTAATTATTATTATTAGGCTTCTAGTCAATGTTGGCTAAGTTAAACCCATTTATACTACACAAACATCAAACAAAACCACCTATCATCACATGAATTCACTAAATTAATAAATAATATAATAATTACAAAATGACCAAAATAATCCTAAATTAAAAATGTGGTGGTTACAGCTTTCTACTGCTGAAGCATAAGGAACTCCTTTTATGTTCTCTTATCTCTTTAGGTGTCTTTGGACACTACTCCTTTGATAGAGCAATTCCATGCCTAAAAGGTAAGAAACAGTTCTTAGAATTTTGCATGCTAAAATGAGTCAGTATAGTATCGTTATAGGAAGCTTGGGACAAGCCTAACATCCTTTTCTTACGATCTCGTAGAACTTTGATCCCAAGGATGTGACCTGCTTCTCCCAAGTCCTTCATATCAAACTGTTTGGATAACCATACCCTTACATCCGATAACACTTTCACATTGTTTCCAATGAGCAAGATGTCATATATGTAAAGTACTAGGAATACCACCACATTTCTGTCACACTTTCTGTATTCACATGATTCATCCTGACATTGATAAAATCCACACCTGATCAAAACATATGTTCCAAGATCTGGAAGCTTGCTTAAGTCCATAAATGGAGTTCTTGAGCTTACAAACAAGATGCTCTTGGCCCTTTCCAATGAACCCGTCTGGTTGCTTCATATATATGTCTTCCTTAAGGCTTCCATTATGGAAAGATATCTTGACATCCATTTTTCAAATCTCATAATCGAGATGAGTTGCAATAGATAAAAGAATTCGGATAGACTTAAGCATGGCTACTGGTGAAATTTTTTTCTCATAATCGATACCCTCTCTTTGAGTAAAACCTTTTGCAAGAAGCCGAGCTTTTAAGGTTTCAACCTTACCGTCTGATCCTCTTTTTCTCTTATAGACCCACTTGCATCCAATAACTTTTACACCAACGGGTGGTTCTACAAGATCCCAGACCTGATTAGAATCCATAGATTCTATTTCAGATATCATTGTTTTTTGCCAAGACTCTGCATCTTTATCTTGGAGTGCTTCGTTGTAGGTGCAGGAATCATAATCTTGTTCCTCAAGGACAAAGTCTGACAACTCTCCCAAGAACATATATCTATCAGGTTGTATCACAACCCTCCCACTACGATGAGGTACTATCGGTTGTGGTACAACATTTGTGACACATTGTGCAGTTACTTATGGTTTATCCTCTTGTATTGTTGGTACTGAATTACTTGGTGTCTCACCTCTCAGTTCTTCTAGAGCAACTCTACTTGTGGGTTTATGGTTCATCGTATAGTCTTTCTCTAAGAATCGAGCATTAGTGCTAACAATGACCTTCTGATCTTTAGGACTATAAAATAAACCTCCTTTCGTCCCTCTTGGATAGCCTACAAACAAGCCTACTTCTGTATTAGATTCCAACTTATATGCTTTTCCATTCAGCATATGTGCTGGACTACCCCAAATTCGAACATGTTTCATACTAGACTTATGCCCAATCCATAGCTCTATAGGAGTAAGAGGTATTGACTTAGGAGGAACCAAGTTTAAAATATAAGTGAAGTCTCTAAGGCATATCCCAAAATGAATTCGATAAATCCGAATAACTCATCATTGATCTAACCATCTCCACAAGTGTTCTATTCCTTCTTTCGGCTACAACATTCTGCTGGGACATTCCAGGTGTAGTCAATTGGGATATAATTTCAGCCTCTGATAAATAATCCCTAAACTCCCCAAAAAGGTACTCACCACCACGATTTGAACATATTGACTTGATACATTTTTTATGACATTTCTCCATTTCAGCCTTGTACTCTTTGAATTTCTCAAAGCATTCAGACTTACGTCGAATCAAATAAATGTATCCATACCTTGAATAATCGTAATAAATATGAAAAAATATTCAAAGCCACCTGTAGCCTGGATAGTCATGGGTCCACATGAATCAGAATGAACTAATTCCAACACATCTTTGGCCCTATACCCCTTCGTCGTAAAAGGCCTTTTGGTTACTTTACCTTCCAAGCAGGATTCACAGGCTGGTAGTGCCTCCACTTCCAATGAACTGAAATGTCCATCTTCAACTAGTCTTTGAATCCTTATTAGGTTAATATGCCCCAATCGCAAGTGTCGAAGATATATTTGGTTCATATAAGAAGGTTCTTTTCTCTAATTTAAGTTAGATGACACATTATTCATTTCTATAAGTTGTATTGTGGGCGAAATAGGATTAATGACATACAAATTATCAACTAATGCACCAAAATAGATAAAATGCTTATTCTTTCTAATAACAATATTGTCATTAAATATAAACTGAATATCCATCCTTAACTAACATAGAAACATAAACTAAATTCCTTCTAAGTGAAGGTGCATAATGATAATCTCTCAATGTCAAAGACTTATTTCTACCAAAAGATAAAGAAATATCTCCTATTACAACGACCGCTACTTTTGTAGCGTTACCCAAGAATAAGCATATCTCTCCATCACTGAGCTGCCTGGTTTCCTGGAATCCCTGTAATGTATTACATACATGATTAGTGGCTCATATATCTACACAGTAGGTGCCGATAGGTGACACCGCTAAACATGTTTCAACTACTAGTAAATAAGATATACCTTCTTTGTTCCCTTGTTTGAGAAGTGGACAGTCACTATTTCAATGTTCTGACCCTTTGCACTTGAAACATTTGTCTTTCGGCTTTTTCACAACGCCTTGAGGTCCCATGCCATTCTTTGCTGAGTTTGCTTATTTTTGAATGTTATTCTTCTTCTTACCGCCTTTTGGCGTAGAAGTAAAGCCTTTTCAGAAACATAAATATGACCACTCTGCCTTAAGAGAGCTTCATCATCCTGTAGCTCTTTTGCAAGTTCTGCCAAACTGTAAAACCATTTGTTCATGTTGTAGTTAAGGCAAAAATTGTCAAAACTTTTAAGCAGAATCCTGAAAATGATATCAAACTAGGATTCTCCATCAATTTCAGCTCCAAGGATCTCTATCTCATTCAGATGACCCATCATCTTGAGAACATGATCCCTTACTGGCGTACCTTCAACCATTTTTATATTCATCAAACACTTCATAGCTAACTGCCTAGCTGCTCTATCCGATGTTCAAAGAGTTCTATGAGGTTATACATCATGTCATAAGCTGTAGCCATAGCCTAATGCAGATGTTGCAGTATATTTGACATAGATGCCAGAATGTAATATCGATCTATCTTATATGCCTTTATCCACTTCTTATAAATCTCTTTGACTTGTTTATCAGAATTAACATCAGGCTTAGGTGGGCATTCCTTATTGAGTACATATTTATAGTCTTCAGCAGTTAGGACAATGTCTAAATTATGTTTTTAGTCAATATAATTAGGTCAAGTAAGTTTTTTTTTCAAGAATCACCATAAGTGGACTGAAAGAACCCATTTTTGAAATTCTGAGAATCGCATAAATTAAAATTATATAGGGTAAAAAACTTTTGAATTAATTAAATACTGATTCCCTCAAAATAATAATAGAAAATTTACCAACTCCTTGAACACCATGAATTTAGCATGCCACGATAGTGTAGATGTACAAAAATTCAACTTTGTTCAAGTAGGTTTTTCTTATTAATTTTACTATCATGTCAACATAACTTTATGATAAATAAAATTAATTTGTTAGTCTTGCTCTGGTCATACAAATAATAACAGTAACTTCGATGGGAAGGATACCATTATTTATATCTAAGTGTATAGCATTACTTAATACTAAGGCCATTACCTTGTAATGAGTTCCTTCAGATAGAGAAGTGAACACATATTAGGTAACTTTCTGTACTTATCCCTAAGGAAGTTTGTACTAGTGATCCATAATTATACTCATCCGATATGGAGGAAGGCACTAAAGCCAACACGTAAGTATAATTACATCACTTACAAACCAGTAGTAGAGACTATGGAATTTTTACTAAATAAATTCCCTCTCCCACTTAGTTATTTAACCAGCATCTCGATTCCTTCGTCAAAGATCTTCCGTCTGCCTCTGGACTGCTGAAAACCAGCATCTCGTCCGACGTCAAAAACAACCACTACCGCCATTATGATTAATCAAAAAATAATTAAAATTACATCAATTCTATGCCTCCCGAAGGAGTTCACACATAATCTAGATTGAAAGATTAAAATTATAAGCATGATCAACCCTCGTGATTTTAATTACATCCATAACAACAACAACAACCATGACATGTCCGTGGTTTAAAATAACAAAAATAAAACATGCATTGGACCATAATAGTTGGATCTAAGCTGCCTGTAAAATCAATTTAGAATAGATTTACATCTACCGACTATTACACAATGCAAGTTTTACTAGACCACATGGATGTATCAATCAATACGCAGATCCAAGGTGGCTCTGATACCAATTGATGGAACTGGTGATTCCCAGGACCCCTCGTTTGGTGTACGTATTCATCGATGGAAGTTTAACATATCTACAACATGTTCTAACCCTTCATAGCGAAACTAGGGTTCACGAATGATACCTGCGACGGGAAGAAGAAGACACTTTCTAGCAACCTCGAGCAGTCATGACCCCAAGATCTTTTGTATGTATTTCTTCCCCGGGTTGGATGTCGTATGGGAGACGATCTTCCAACCTTTTCTTCTCATTGACAGCCCTCCCTTTCTCTCCTTACGTGAATCACGAATTTAGTGAAAGCTTATTTTTTATAAAAAACTGACGGCCAGAGAATAGAGGATATATATATAAGACTACGGTAGGGACCATGAGAAAAAATTAGGATTAGGTCTCCTAATGGATCTGGGTATCCCGTATTCAGTCCGGACACCCAACCCAGGCCTATTAACAATAGCTCGGTCCACTAAAGACTATTGTTGTGCTACCTTCCTAATCCCAAATTATGATTGTGGGCTCCTTTTATTATATGCTCGTTTGGCTCCCCATGTTAAGATATCGAATTTTCGTCGATCAAATTAAGTTACTAACAACTATATTGATCGACATATTTTAACCTTAAGTAGTACCATCCAACTTTATCTGTCATGTTGGATATAATCCACCTGTAAGGTTTACATGACAAGCCTAATGAGGTCCTTAAGGGGACATCATCAACCCGATGTATCGGGACATGGATTACTTTTATAATCAACAGCCCATCAAACATACAATGTTACTTCCCAAGTCAGAGGTTGTTGACCCATAATGAATCTCACTCTTTTATAAGTTAAAGTAATGCACACTACATATACATGTCTGTTATTATATCCGGATTAAGAGCACAAGAATCCATAATAACATAGGTGTTTGTTCTCTTATGTACTCAGTAAAAATAGAACAACCTCAAGTGGTCCTGTTCAATACACACAAAGTGTACTAGTGTAAACCTATAGTCAAGATAGACTAATACCAGATTACACTACAACCTTTCCAATGGATTGTCCAAGTCCATCTAGGTTGTGAACTATTTATATATTCCATAGAAAACTTATAAGATAATCTTCTGTGTGACAACGGACACCATATTATCTACAATAAAGAATATCAGACACTTGCATTAACACTTGCAACAAATACAATATGCAAACATTTGCCCATATGATTCTCATTCAAAATTTTAGGAAATAAAGTTAATATAAAATTGATGCTTTTAGTATATAACCCTAATAGATGCCACTGGTGGAGGTAAAAACCACGAACGTGATTAACTTTGTTAAGCACCACATTATCTCCTACTTTGGAATGCCTTCGAGAATCATTCACGATAGTGGCCCCCAGTTTGTGAGCCATGCCTTCAATTGATTTTATGTTAAAAACTGAATACAAAATGTAGCATCGACAACTTATAATCCGGTAGCTAATAGGCTAGTAGAAGCCTTTAACAAGACAATTGTTAAGCTGCTCAAGAAGGTCATATCATCTAATAAATACGACTAGAATAAAAAGTTGGGCAAATGTCATACCCCAGTTTCAACACACATAGGAACCCAAGGCATGACCATGCCAGCTGTACAGCTAGAATAAGTATCCCAATTTAATGGACTTATCCTAATCGTAGTATGCTAAAAAAGTAAATAAATCTACTCTGTCTCAACTATGTCTCAATCTATATGTAAGTAAATGAATCAACAATAAAAACATGTACTATAGTCGGTCGCCCTATAATACATATGTATGAACAAACTCGAAAATAATATAAGTTTGCAAAACTAGGCTAATGAGAAAGGTATAACATGAACGGAAATAGAAAGCACGAGAAAATGATAAACTAACACTACAAGCAATACCTGAACCCTGCAGCCAAAATTATTCCATCCATCTGTCTATACTATAAGCTCAACAACAACCTAGAGAGATCACCAGGTCCTCAGAGGGACGTAACAAGATTACACAACTAGCCGTAATATAAATAGTAAAAGTAATATAAATGAATATGAATATAATTGCCAAGGTAAATTATCCATCTAAGTGTAGTGCACTTGAAGACTACTATGGTACGTAGGTGAAGGAATAAAGCATAGCATATGCTAAAGGCTTATGTATGTACTAGCATACCTTCAGACAGTGCTCTGATGTGCGATCAACGGCTGCTGCCGGATATATACTCTAGCAATACACGCATAACCAGGAAACTATGAACAGATACCCGGGCAACTACTGAGGCTAATATATGGCTTCTTATATGCCTACTAATACTCTTCCCCACCCATGTCTTGCACTTGTCATATCTATGATTCAAACAATACATATGTCAATGCAAGTCACTAACTAGACTCACACTAACTCTATATAAACCGACACATGAACCGCTCGCATCGATAGCTAGCCTAATGCGTAAGCTCGTGCCAACATAATGTATCACACACACAGTTTCGTTTAATGTTACGTGTCTAGTCATAGAAGTCAAAACAACTTCAACATAAAGAAATCAACTAGCACGCTAGGTCACACACACACCCCCTATATATGTCATCGATGGTATCATCTACTGCACCCAAGTCACACTTGAACGATCTCCTAACAAATTTAACCCTAACACATAACAACATGTCCATGTATAGCTGGAAATAAAATAAGATCACAGTGGCACGGTATGTTATCTAAAATCGCTACGATGGAATAAAGTACCAGTCTGACTTCAACCTCCATAGTCACAGTCTCATGAATTCCTATAAATAATAATAATAACTAACATTAATAACCACACTAACATGATACTATCATTGATATTTTTTTGAAAGAAGGTAATTGTGGCAAACGGTCCCACCAGGAATCGATCTCCTGAGCACTCGGGCCGCATGCATCTCATTTAACAACTAGGCTAGAGATCATTTGATATATATATATTTTTTTATTTTTTTTTTAGGCTAGAGATCATTTGATATATATATATATATATATATATAATATATATATATTTATATATATATATATATATATATATATATATATATATATATATATGTATATATATTCAAAATATATATATATATATATATATATATATATATATATATATATATATATATATATATATATGTATATATATTCGTTTTTGATCATTTGATATATATATATATATATATATATATATATATATAAAATATATATATATATATATATATATATATATATATATATATATATTTGCCTGACTTGATATATATATTGGATTGGGTTCATTTGCTATCTTATATATATATATATATATATATATACTTGAGCAAAAGTACTTTTATTGACGTATCAGGCACAAAATGTCGAAGCCTACACAAGTAAGCGCGCCAAGCCCGAAGAAACAACAAAAACAAAAGGCCTTAGCCGAACACCGGAGGATAGTCGGTTCCCGCGGCTAGAGAAGAGGTTGCCAAAATCGTTCCGGAGAGTGGGTGCAAAGACTCCTGAGTTTTAGAATTTGTCGGAGGATTTCTCAGATCAGTTGTAATGGGTTGTATTGGCGGCATTCATACCTGAATTTATTTCGGTTCTTCCAGAGTACCCAGATTCCAATGGCTACGGCGAACTGATGGCCGTGGGAGCCGCCACAGCTAGCCAGAAGATCGTCGAAGCCCCCGGGCCAATGCCTCTTCCCGCAATGGCGAGATAGGTCACTCCAAATCTGAGTTGCTTGATCTCCGGAGAGCAGGATGTGCTCAGCCATTTCTGAATTGTGTGAGGTGCAGTAGTGGCAGCTAGACGCGATGATGAAGCCGATGGAGGAGAGGGAATCGTCGGTAGGAAGCTTCCTCTGCTGGGCTCTCCAGATCAGAAACGACCAGTACTTGTTTGGGATGCAGGATTGCCAAAATGGAGCGATCAGCGGAGACGGCACGCCGGTGCCCCTACCTCGCTCCTGGCAGAGGCCATCGTGAACGAACCTCCGGCTGTGGGTGCCCAAATCAAGGCGTCCGGGAGATTGTTGAGCTGTACGTCTATGGCGGCAAGCTCAGTCGACACGTATGGTCCCAGCCAATCTTTGATCCGCTCCCACCTCCAACCCGAGGCGGGGTCCCAAATATATATATATATATATATAAAAAATATATATATATATATATACATAGTAGGAGGGCCATCGGCGCCAATCTATACTTAGTACATATATATTTAGTACATAGAAAAAAAAAATATATATATATATGGGACCCCGCCTCGGGTTGGAGGTAGAAGCGGATTAGAGATTGGCTGGGACCAGACGCGTCGACTGAGCTTGCCGCCGTTGACGTACAGCTCAACAATCTCCCGGACGCCTTGATTTGGACACCCACAATCGGAGGTTCGTTCACGATGGACTCTGCCAGGAGCGAGGTGGGGGCACCGGCATGCCGTCTTCGCTGATCCCTCCGTTTTGGCAATTCGTTCACGATGGCCTCTCCCAGGAGCGAGGTGAGGGCACCGGCGTGCCGTCTCTGGTCCTAGCCAATCTCTGATTTCAACAACTTTACCTTTCTTGGGAACCTTACCCCTATCCCCTTCCACGGCAGCGCGTTCACCTGGTGCAACATGTAGGAGGGCCACCGGCGCCAGTACTCCCGATTAGATCGGGCGTTGATCAACGAACGCTAGTCCGACATAGGCCTGATCACCAACCTCTCTCACCTGAACTCCATTGAATCGGATCACTCCCCTCTTCTTGTCCAGATCAGCAATAACCACACCAGCGACAAGAAAGCATTTCGCTTCCTCGACTTCTGGCGACGTCATCCCCAATTCTAGAACATCGTTGCTTATGCATAGAATTCTGTCTCTGGCCTTGACCCCATGGTCCGTATGGCGGCTAAATTTTCAGCTACTCGCAAGGTCCTCTGAACGTGGAGCAAAGAAGCCTACGGAGACATCTTCCAGGCTATCAGGAAGGCGGAGGACGACGTCACCCGCGCGGAGACCGCTTTCACCACTAACAGCTCCCCGGAGGCCTGTACATCTCTCAACCTTGCCAGAGCCCTTCTTAAATCTAGACTAAGAGTGGAGAATGATTTTTGGAGGCAAAAAGCCAAATCGACTTGGGACACCGACGGAGACCGGAACACCAGGTTCTTCCATGCTTGCGTCAAAGGACGCAGAAACAAATTAAAATTACACCAGATTTTCGACGAAAATGGAAATCTAGTGGACGACCAGGCTGGTATTCAGGCTGCGGCTGTGAACTACTACTCCAGCCTCTTCACCAAAGACCGAATCGTTAAAGACGTGACTCTTCTGTCAGGTATCCCTTCCTTTATTAGCGAACACGAAAATGCTACCCTGCTGGCCACAACTTCGGAGGAGGAGGTTAAAGCGGCAGTCTGGTCCATTAACGAGCATAGTGCCCCAGGGCCGGACGGCTTCAACGGGGTCTCTTCAGAGCTTGCTGGAACATCATTAAAACAGACTTAGTTGAAGCCACTAAAGCATTTCTCCAAGGGGCAGATATCCCAATTCTATTTCCAGTGCCAACATCATCCTTATCTCCAAGATAGACAATCCTAAAATCTTTAAAGACTTCTGCCCAATCAGCCTCTGTACCTTCACCAAAAAGATCATATCCAAGATCGTCGCCAATCGGATGTCTGACCTCCTCCCCAAGATCATTTCCAAATAGCAAAGCAGGTTTGTCAAAGGCCACAATATTTCAGACAACCTCCTCCTAGCCCAAGAGATGATCACGTGTATGAAGTTCCCATCGAGGGGGAAACGTGGCCATCAAACTTGACATGGAGAACGCGTATGACCGGCTGGACTAGCAATTCATGATCTGGGTATTCAGAGCCTTTGGCTTCGCCGAACCATGGATTGACATCGTATTCAGATCGATCAACAACGCATGGTTCTCCACCGTCATCAATGGCCAGGCAGCGGGATTCTTTCGTTCCACTCGAGGGGTTAGACAGGGGGACCCGCTCTCGTCCACCATCTTCATCATTGCGGCCGAGGCCCTCAACAGAAGCCTTAATAGTATGCCCAATATGCCTGGCTTCAACCACTTCCACACCACCACTGGCTGCCCTCTCATCACTCACCTGGCTTATGCTGACGACATCCTCATCTTCTCCTCGGAAGACAGCGGATCGATCAAGACAGTCATGCAAACGATCGCCAGATACACCACCTGCTCCGGTCAGCGCATCATCAACAACAAGAGCGTCATCTACACCCATCACAAAGCCGAGAGAACACGCTCAACTTTGCTCGCCAATATGACCTCCTTCAGTATGACATACCCCCCTTTCTAATATCTCGGGTGCCCGCTTGTGTATGGTAGGGCTAACTCAGGAATATACGAGCACCTTGTAGACAGGATCCGCAAACTTATTACAGGATGGCACAATGCCACCTTATCCCCAGGGGGGCAAAACGATCCTCATCAAACACGTTCTATCATCAATTCCGATGTACACCCTACTCGTCTGCCCCCTCCTAAGAAGGTGCTCTACTCTCTCGAATCCCTCTTCGCCAAGTTCTTCTGGGGACAAAGCGACGGCAAGGACAAACATCACTGGGCCGGTTGGAAGACGATGGCCAAACCTACTGAAGAAGGAGGTTTGGGCTTCAGTAGGCTTACCCACATCGTGGACGCCTGCTCCATTAAGTTATGGTAGAAGTTGCGCACCGAGACCTCTTTATGGACGAATTTCATGAGAGCTAGGTATTCCAGATTCTCCCATCTGTCAGAGGTGAGCTCTAATAACAGATCCTCGGCATCGTGGTGCCGCATTATTCGGGGCCGCATCACTGCTGAACCCCTTATCCGGCTTCAGTTGGGCGATGACCGCTCTCCGACATGTTTGGAGTGGTGGTTAGGAGATGACTTCATACATCCTAACATTCTTACTCCTCCGGGGTACGCTATTAGGAGATCTATGTGAGGGCAGCACCGGATGGAATTGGAGGAAGGTCAGAAATTGGCTAGGCCACCTAGCGAAAAACAAACTTCTTTTTGCTAATCTCCAAATTACTAACATGATCGACACTTGGAGATGGTCCCCCAACCCGAGCGAGACATTCACTTTGGCTTCCGCCAGACTGGTGGTCAGAGGCAGCGGGCTGTCTAATATTGTTTATGCCAAGTTTTGGCTGGCATACATTCCCATCAAATGGTCTATTCTTATATGGCGTGCTCTTCGCCGAAAGATTCCGACGGATGACATTATCAGTTCCATGGGATTCAACCTCGCTTTGAGATATCACTGCTGCAAGGAGCACACAACAGAATCTGCAGAGCATGTCTTTCTTTTGGGGGAGTTGGCTACCGACCTTTGGTCTAAGATTCATAATAGACTTAGTATGGTTCAGCCGACTGGGGGCTTCTACGATCTTCTGGCCTACTGGAGACGATCCTACGAACATCAGATCGTAGTAGCCACCGGGATTTGGGTTCTATGGAAAACAGAAACAAATTCAGATATGAAGGCCGACTAATTCTCCCGTCTTAGTTGTACAGAGAGGTCATCAGACAATGCTTCAAAGCTAGGAGACGCTGCTCTCACATCTCCAACTCGTTCTGGGAGGCTCTGGCTTAGGCCGCTCTCCCATTTTTTGTGTACACGACTCGCGCTTTTCGTTTTCTGTCCTTTAGTCGCAATTTCGCGCTTACTTGTATAGGCTTCGGCATTTTGCGCCTACTCTTTAATAAAGTTTAGGGTTAATATATATATATATATATATATATATATATATATTATATATATATATATATATATATATATATATATATATATATATATATAGTAGATAGTACATAGTATATATAGTACATAGAATATATATATATATATATATTTTATATATATATATATATATATATATATATATATATATATATATATATATATATAGTACACAAAAAAAAAAATATATATATATATATATAGTACACAGATTTAGCAAAATACATACTAGTCACAACAATATATATATATATATATATATATATATATATATATATATATATATATATATATATATATATATAGTACACAGATTTAGCAAACTACATACTAGTCACAACTAGTCATAATCCATACTAGTCAAAATAATCCTTCTACGACAAATAAAATTCCACAAAATATGAAATATTCAGTATTAATTCTTAAATGAATCTCTATAATTCTAGAAATTTATATTATATACTTATTATTGCATAAAACCCCTTTTAGAAATCAATTCATGATCAAACTAATATCCATATTGATAAATCAACGTTATTAGGACTTATTTAACCATAAATAAAATAGCTTATATATATTCTAAAATAAAGGATAAACAGTTATTTAAATTATCAAATATTCATGATCATGAGTCGAGGATCGATAATATGTAGCATTGGATGCATATAAAACTATTTGGGAATCATAAGATGGTAATGTCGATAGTTTGTTTTACGACAAAATTTTGTCCTTCAAAGATGGAAAGATTAACATATCAAATCAGCAAAATTATTAAAAGTGTTTGAGGATTGTAGATAAACGAATTACGGTCATTTTCATGCATGATATCAATGGTAAAAGTTGTTCTAATTAGATCAAAACCTCCATATACCAAACAGTGTCAGTTATGGATACCTACGGTAAAAAGTGTGCCTCGACCAATCTAGAAAGAATTTCAATATGAAATATTATATGAAGGTAGTAGACACATAGGGGGAATACATCATTTTTTGTCCCATGAAGTTTTGATGTCTAGAAGTGGAGAAAATGCATCCGCAAGATGGACATACCTGCTATGTTTTCAGAAAACAAGGTTGGGTTTACTTTGAGCGGCTGTTACGGCCTACATCTATGGCTTTGGGTGATGGTCAGCCTTAGGAAGATGGAGGGGGGGTCTTGGTCATGTCGGGGATGAGGTGGTTGGGCTGGAGGTGGTCGACAAGGGGTCGAGTAGCAGTAAGAAAGAGGGGACAAAAGCAGGTTGGCGGCAATGGAGTTGGGTTGGGTTGGGGTTTTTGGAGAGGGTTTTTGAGAAGTTAGTGTGTTATATATATAGAGGGTTGCTAGGGGGTCGTTCCTGGGACGTTCTTGTGCGATATGGGTTTTGGAAACCAAATAAAAGAGAGACTGAGATATGAAGATACAAGTTTTCAAATTTAGAAATTTGTATTGATTTAGTTACCCTAATATGATTGACCCAATTAAAGTCTCAAAAAAATTGAAATTAAAATCAAGGATGACTCTATCTATTTGGGGTTGACCCTAAAAGTCATGTACAACTTGTTAGAGAGGTTTAGGCTCAAGAAGAATTACCCGATTTGGGAATAGGCTTAAAAAGTCACATAGGGGGTCTTATGTGCCATTTAAATTTAAATAGCACATGGACCTCGTTTGAGTTGGACACCCTAGGCTTGTGCGTAGTAGGCTCAAAAATAGTCAAAATTGTATATTGGGTCATTTATGTTGGATCGATATCTAGTCCCGAATTCAAGTTGGAAATTACGATAAGTCTTATGGTAGATAACTTCTTGGCCTAAATTGACTCCGAAGTTGTGGGAAGCAAATAGAATGCAAAAAGACATATTTAAGTAGGACATGATATACCAAATCGAAGATAAACTTGTCTAGTTAAAAATCATGAAGAAAGTTTTTAGAGTTTGGTATTTCTTGTGCTCCAAAAATCAAAGCTACGAAAAAGGGTATTCAATGATCAAAATAATAGTGGAAAAAATATCTATTATAACTATACTAATTAAAATAGTAAGAATATAATAAAAAGAATAACTCTAAAGTCTACCGCACAACCGTTCGGATACCAACGGGCAATACGCCATTCTCCCTCATTTACGGGAGCGAAGCGGTACTCCCCCTGGAGATCCAAATTCCATCTCTATAGGTGGTCATCACAAATCAGCTAACGGATGAAGACAATCAACATCGTCGGCTATAAGAATTGGAAGCGCTTGACGAAAAAGTCATCTAGCTCAGCAACGTATTAAGCTATATCAAGCTTGGATCTCCAGATCCTTCAATAAAAGGGGTCAAAGAAAGGACATTTCAAATTGCTAACCTCGAGTTATTAGTAAGAAGACAGATGGTTATAACTCATAAGATGAAAAGTTCTAACCCAAGTGGGAAGGTCCATTCATAGTGGAGTCGGTGTACTATAACGGTGCTTATCAACTCACCAAAACTAATGAAGATCTGTTAATTATGCCGGTCAACGGCAAGTTTCTAAAAAAATACTATGTCTAGTTTTGGGTGCATATTTCTCGACTTCTTACAAGTAATTCCTTAGAAAGCGATCATGTTCATATTACCTATGAATCGCTCTCTACAGTCCTATCTTACCATGTTTGTTTAAACCTCTGAGTGAGATATTTCTAAATCGAATGTTTATAACCATGTCCATATTACCTCTGAATAAACATTCTTACCCTAACAACCCCCGTGTCACTACAAACCCTACAAAGACGTCCACGTTCATATTACCTCTGGATCATTTTTAAGTACCCACATAGTCGTGTCCTTCTATGTTTCGTACAACCTCTAAAAAGATCGACCTATCACTACATTAAATGTTTACCATGTCTATATTATGTCTGAATAAACAACCTCACAAATTTAACTCCTCACCGCCCTAGTTTTAGTTATCTCACCTTACCATCTGTGCCTAAATTCTAGGTATAATATAGATGCTAGGGCCACAAACATCCCCAGCAGAGTTGCTTCCACTCTATCACGTTAAAACTACCTCTGATATGGATTCTCACTACCACAAAGTTCATAATAAATGAACGAACCAGAAGAAAATAAATTCTTTATTTCTTTTCAAATAGTAGAGAAAAGAAAAAAAGGATTATAAGCAAAATAAAAGCCTTCTAAAAAAGGCACAAAATAAGAAGCACAAAAAGGGATATCTACTGTTTAAGACTGTAAACGCACAAGATAGTCGACCTAAAATTTCAGAAAGGCAATTCCTGGCCCGACAGACTCTTTAGCGCAGCGTTCTAAATTTTTGACGCCTCGCCGCCTAGTCTTCAAATTGGGAAGGTGTCCCGAACGCAATACCCTCAAAGAGTAAGATGGTCCATTATGGACATTGTAAAAGAATCTTTCTTCCTAGAACGGGAGTCCAGTTTGAAGCGGCCTGCCAACAGCTTTCACTGAGTATGGGTTAGTTCCTACTCCATACATCGCCTCTCGACCAAATATTCAAAGATCGAAAGTGGAAGCTATCATTCGGTTGGTGGAACGTACAGACTAACGTCGTAATTGCAAAAGTACTACTCTTCCTTGATCTTCATGATCCTTGTATCTTTGGAGATTACCTTATCTCTAAAGAAAAAATTGCGGGTTCAACATCTGAGCATCAATGTCACTTTCGGCCGAGAATTTGCCTCGATCCATCATACGCTAGAAGCAGGCATAGTATTGGAGGTCTATCATAGACAATCGACTAGGAGGTTATTCTCCAGCAATTAATTCTTTTGTAAGGTTAACCACCTCCTCGTCAAAATTCACGCCAATGGCACAGACAGATGAGTCGAAGAGGAGCTCATCGAACTAGGGGATGACCACAGAACCTGCATAGAAGCAAACAAAATGTCAGAAAATTCCTAAAAGACATTTGCAAAAAGAAAAAAAAGAAAGCTTCAGTGTAGGCACTGTTTTAGTGACCATGTGCAACAACAAGCAAGCTTCAGCATGGGCACTATTTTAGTGACCATGTGTATCAGCAAGCAAGCTTTAATGCAGGCACTGTTTTAGTGCCCACATGCCTTAGCAAATAAGCTTCAGCGCTGGCACTTTGTCATTAGCCATGCACGTCAGCATGCATCAATGCATCTTCTATACACTACTTCGAAAAGTAGTGCACATGTGCATCAGTGAAGGAGCATTAGCGCATCTTCTAGACACTACTTTAGAAAGTAGTGCCCATGCGCATTAGCAAAGGAGCATCAGTGCATCTTCTAGACACTACATCGAAAAGTAGGGCCCATGTGCATCAGCGAATAGGGTATCGGCGCATATTTTGAAATGTTTCTTCGAAAGCAAACACTTATGCATAATCACTCATCTTAGGCCATCTCTGTCGCACATCGGAGTGTGCATGCTCATCAATGACCGGAGGAGCATCGACGGTAAAGACTTCGGTGGCCGGCCTCTTCTCCTTGTCCTTGCTAGTGCTTGCAGTACTGGCCTTAGGGCCTTAGGAACTTTTGGAGTACTTGGTGTCTTGGGTGCCATAGAGAAAAGCTAGGGTTTTTGCTCGGGGAAAGATGAGAGATCTTTTTTTAAAAATTTCAGAGAAAATGGACATAGTAAAGTTCTTTTCTCTAAAAAAACCCTATTTATAGGGAAGAGACACATGTCAGCAGATAAGACCAAGAGACGCTTCGGGTCTGAGAAGATTTTTTGAAATGCGTGCAGTGGTGGAATAAAATCATTTTTGATCTCTTCTGAAAAATGATGAGTCATTATCATTAATAAATGATGGCCAAAGCACTAATTACTGACAGTTACTCGTACTTTTAAATGATGACAGCCTATCAGTGTAGTGCTGTGCACTCCTCATCCATGTGGCATTTCATGCTTATTTTTTAAAGTATTCCAAATTTATCCAAGTTTGAGAACTTTGAAGGGGGTCTTGTAAAAGCATAAAAAGTTCAGAAAGCGCACTTTAAGCTAAACGAAGCAGCACAGGCAAAAGAAGTCAAATCAAAAACTACTGTGCACTTCAGACAGGACATTATTGAGAAAAGTACAGTACAACTTAGAAAAAAGTGCATAAAGGAGATTCTTTAGTAATAATCATGATTACAATACAATGGAAGTCTATCACAGATTCTTCATGTTCATGATTACATAAATAAAGCTATCTACCTACACAGCATACAAAAGCACAGCATACAAAAGTGCAGCATACAAAAGCACAAGCATACAAAAGCACAAGCATTTCATAATGTATGCCAAAAAAAGTACCATTTTTATATGCCTCCAATATAGGCCAAAAAAGTACATTTTTTCGGTATAGCTCCTAATTGCTGACTAAACGGGGCTCGAAATAGCAATCAGTTCAAGGCCCTGTATTCAACATCTTGGCACCCAGTGTCGTCTCGGGCTAGAGCATAGCTAGCACGGCACATAAATAGTGACAACTCCGTCTATAGTCAGTAGAGTTCTCATCAATGACTCCTTCATCAAACTTGCCACTTCTATGAACAAAGAGTTCTGCAATCCTAGCCCACGACTGGCACAAGTTCTGCCAAATTTGTCAAGAAGAAGACTCATAGTCATAGGGGTACAACATTGTCTCCGACATAAAGTACGGGAGAGGAGTGCACGAACGGGTTTTTGCCCTAAAAATACTCCTATTTATAGGCTATGTGTGGTCAAACCTGTAAACCCCCATAATTTATAATTGATTTTTATAAATTAAATTAATATTTGTTACATATTTTATTAGTTATAGATTTATTTACTATTAAGTTATTAGTATAATTAAAGTATGTGTGTATATATACATTATTATATGGGTGCATGTTATTTATTCTATTAAATAAGGTGTATAAAATTCTAAGATTTTTTTAGGAATTTATTGGTAAATTTTGGGTAATATATTGCTTGCTTATATATATATATATTGCTTGCTTATATATATATATATATATATATATATATATATATATATATATATATATATATAATATATATTTATATATTTGATATATATATATGTATATATATAAAAACTTAGTTATTTGTAAAAAAAAATATATAGATGGGAGTGGGGCCCGGCCAACAACCCAGCGGAAGAGGGGGGGCGGCCAGGCTGACTTTCCAAGCCTTGGTAAAGGCTTGTGTAAAAAAAAAAAACAAATAAGTTGGTGGGACCCGACACCTATTCCTAATCCCACACCATGTTCACCCGCGACAGTAGCTGCAGTAGGAACCCGAGGCATATATTATTCCTATTACAAATAGGAATGATAACAGCAGTGGCGGACAGCATATATATTGCATCCGCTCAAAAACCAAACCCTAACTCCTTTCCATCTCCTCTCGACCTCGACCCCAAGGCCGCCGACCTCACCGCGCACACCCTGGGCGCCGGACAACTACCGCGCCACCGCCAAGATCGCCGGAGCGCCGCCCCAACCGACAACAACCGACCCCGCTCAGGAACTAGACAACGAGGTACCCTTCTTTCCATCCTATTTTCTTCACGCTCACTCGAAGATTTCTCGAACTATCAATTTCTGTGCATAGCCCATATGAACCCCTCCAAGCCCCTTCTGATAGAATCCTGGGAACCCCAGGGGATTGCTCAAAAAATCGAGGCAAAGTTGCCCCCAAAAACTGTTGAAAATAGAGTTTTAATCCAGACCCAAACCACAACTTAGAAGCCCGATTCCGACCTGTAGGTCGAGATTTTTTAGGAACTAATTAAAAATAGTCGTTAACAATATAACCAAGAGTAGAACACAACTTTTGGATTGAAGTTTCGTTTAATATGTAGGAAGAAAACTGTATGAGAAGTTGTCGGAAAAACTGGTTTCTAAATCACAAAATTTTTGGAATTTTGTCCGATACGACGTACGCCCCGACAAACAGGGCGACGTGGTCGCGTGCTATACACATCAAAAGACGCGTATGGACGTTGCGGACATGTGGGAACTGACGAAACTCAGTTTCGTCGTACGTGCGCGACGAAACCAACGCGTATCCGTCAGGATACCCCGTATCGGCGTTTTGCAAACTTGCCCATAACTTCGTGTACAGTCGTCAGATCGAGATGAAACTTGCTTCAACAGGTCCGGATTGAAATTTTGGTCCTGCATGCAAAGTTTGGTTTGATTCTGAGAAGGTCGAATCGGAACCCAATTTTGGCGGGCCCGCGAACCACTTAAACGGGCGATTTGTACACGGCTCCTCGGAATCCAAAACTGGACATACCGTTGAGTTCCTCTCCTCAAACTGAAACCGTAGACATGTAGTTTGACGACTTTAGAGACTGTAGACTTTGGCACGCGTTTCAGTACAAAGCGAGTCCAACTACGAACATCGTTTTGACCCAAAATTACGATTTTGCCCCTGTTCCAGAATTTGACTTTTGGACAGACATTTTCTAGGTATATCTTCTTCACCAAGATCATTTTTGATGTTTGTTTCAGCGTTTGGAGTCATCTGTGATTTATGAGTTTTGGTGCTGACACTTGCTACTCTTGGACTTGCCACTTTGCACCATCAGGCAAGATACCTTGCCACCTTACTCTGTGATTATAATGTTCTTATTTTCTGTTATTATTTTTAGCAATTTATTTCATGATATTTAAACTATGCATCCGAGTCACACTTGGGTGCAAGCGACTTTATCGGTCATTTTTTTCTTGTTTATTTATTCTCTTGCATTGACTTAGCTTATTGACCACCGATTGATGTTGAGGTATTGGTATATCTCATATGGCCATGACACTTTTTGTATCACGTGATGTGAGTCACATGTAGGACACGTTTCCGCGTAGTTGGCTGGCCACCGATATGTATAGAGCGTGCGACGGATAGGAGTAACTGCCAATAGTATTGCATGTTAGAAGACTTAGCGGTTACTAGAGGTTCATATCAGTCATGGAGATGATGATACTAGGCATTGGGTAGGAAGAACAATACCTGACGTATGGGCTTCTTTACACTTCCATGATTACCTGTGCGCTCCTCCAGAGACGCAGGCTCCAGGTGCCCTCTGACGTTTCCCAGAGCGTTATGGACGTAGCCCTTTCACATGGTGCCCTCTGATGCTCCCCGAGCGTTATGGACGTAGGCCCCTGGTACCCTCTATGGGAACTATGCCGATCCTATTTACAGCCAGGGCTCATGCGCCGAAGGATTGTATCTCAACTGCAAATTCACAGTAGAATGGTCAGGAACCCGGTTGTATGCATACCTTTTTCTTATTATATTATCACAGTTTATATGGCCTGGTATTTTCTTATATCTTGCTATGTCTTCTGAGGACCTGGTTATCTCTCCAGGTTTAGACGATATTCTACAGGAGTACGGAGCGGCATTGGAGCTATCCTACATTGAGGATGAGGCAGTGCCTTATGACTTCTAGTCTATTTCTTATCTGAGACAGTTGTAGACATTATTTTACATGTCTTTTCTTTCTATTTTACGGAGGTCGGACTCCGATCTTGTGAGACTATTTTCATAGCTGTTTGGAGTGAGTATGTTCCCCCGGCTATCTTTTGATACTCTTATTTATTTATTTGGACTTCATTATCTTCTGTGTTGAGTTGTGATAAGATTAGATATGTTATTCTGGCCTGTGATTATTTATTTACAGCTTATGTGCATATATGAGGATTTCCATATATTAGAGTGTTCTTCGTATATGTGCAACTGGCATGTTCACGTACTTGGTCCTACGTATTTTGGGACTGGAGCATTTCATATTTTTGTGGTGGCCCATGCAGGTCAGATTTAATATTGTTGGGTTACATGACTGTGCCCAACAAGCCTGCATATAGGAAATAGGAATATCTCATCCAGAACTACTACTATCCCTTGGCTTCCAATCTTTTCGAAACTTCCTTAATTATTCGAATTACTTCATATCTAATCTTTTCTAATATCAACTTATCTTCCTCGTGCCAATAGTATGAATCTATGTAGCAGACGCACTTCTGTCTTGGCCCTCATATCTAGCAAGGAGATGACTCCGGAGGGACAGAATCCTCCTATGACTCCAGCAACACCATACCAGCCAGAACTGTTGCAGCCTACTATGACACCGACGACGGAGTACCCAGATATCGCAGCACCCCCAAGCAGCCAGGCTGGACAGACTACTACTATGCCACCGGGAGAGAATGTACCACTGCCTCCACCACCACCATTCCCTCAGCAGTTTCCTCCACAGTCGGGACCTTAGATGCCTCCACCACCGACTGATGGGAGCTCTACTACTCAGTTCATGTATACCATGATGCAGGCTCAGTAGCAAAAGACTGAGCTGATGAGACAGACGATGATGGCAGCTATGGCTAGACCTCCACCATCACCTCCAGTACCCGTACCAGCACCGGCTCTGCATCCCTATGAAGGCTCTATCAAGAATTTCATAGACATGAACCCCAAGGCCTTTAGAGGGACGGAGAAGCCATTAGAGGTGTCACAGTAGCTTATTAGTACCGAGAAGCTACTGAAGGCATCCCAGTTGCCAGCTCGAGATTGGATGACAGCGGTGGACCTACTATTAGAAGACAATGCTCACCACTGGTGGAAGGCGGAAGAGAGACGATTAGGCACTGGGATCACTTGGAAGCAGTTCTATGATGCGTTTTATGAGAGATTCTTCCCTATTCATGTTCGAGATGGTCTCTATGACCAGTTCCTTCATCTGAAACAAGGGAATATGACAGTTGATGAGTATGACTCGGAGTTCAATCGGGTGAGTCGATTTGGTGCGGGATTGATTCCGACAGAGTTAGAGAAGGCGAGGAGATTTCACCAGGGGCTTACACTAGAGCTCAAGTCTTATACGACTACTCAGTCTCGAGTCTCCCATTCAGCTGTCTTGGAAGAAGCTCGTGCTCAAGAGATTCTTCACAAGGAACATCAGCAGACATCGAGGCACCATACCCCAGCAGTTACACCAGCCCGGACTACTCAGAGTGGACCTATCAGGAGGACCACAGGACAGTTCCAGTAGAGGCCCTCACCTTATCAGAAGCCTGTTTTCCATTACTGCAGAAAATAAGGACATATCCAGAACGACTGCATGACTCGTCTTGGATTATGCTTGAGATGTGGATCCAATCAGCACATGCTCAAGGATTGTCCGGAGCAACATGCAATAGTACAAGCTCGGCAAAATCCGAGTCCCACAGCCCCACCTCTTCCAGCACCACGGCCTATAGCAGGAGCACCTCATCCACCATTGCCTCCCCAAGGCACAAAGTACAACAAGGCCAGAGCTCAGGGTCCGGGACAAAATTTTGGGTAGGTATTCTCACTTGCTGTTGAGGATATAGAGACAGATGCGGAGGTCATAGCAGGTATGGTTTTAGTTGCATCTTTTTCTGCTATTACATTATTTGATACTGGAGCCACTCATTCATTTATAGCTACTAGTTTTTCCACTAGACACAGCATTCCCATCACACCCTTAGCTAAGAATGTTAAAATCCTCACTGGAGGAGGAGTCGTACCTATTAGTGGTGTTTGTAGACTTTGTCCTGTAGTGATAAATGGTAGAGAGATGGTGGCACGACTTCTTGTATTCTCTATGCCAACATTTGTCGTGATTCTTAGAATGGACTGGTTGAGCCAGCATTTTGCTCTTATCGACTGCCATAGGAGCAGTATTATCCTTAGACCACCGAATGCGGCAGAGTTTGAGTTCACCAAAGAAGACGGAGATAGTTGTGATGCATCCGCATCGGGAACTCATATGATAATGCATGACACCCCACAGCACCCTATCATCACCGAGTTCGAGGATGTATTTCCCGAGGAGTTATCAGGACTACCGTCTGACCGAGATATTGAGTTTTCTATTAAGCTTATTCCCGGAGCCGAGCCTATTTCATCTCGGGTATATCGTCTGGCACCCAAGGAGTTGGTAGAGATGAAGACACAGATTGATGACCTATTAGAGAAGGGATTTATTCATGCCAGTGCGTCACCATGGGGAGCACCCATTCTTTTTGTGCCTAAGAAAGACGGGACAGTGTGCATGTGCATTGACTACAGAGCATTGAATACAGTAATGGTGAAGAACAAGTATCCCTTGCCGCGTATAGACGATCTATTCGATCAACTGAGTGGAGCAAAGGTATTCTCCAAGATTGACTTACGATCAGGCTATCACCAATTGAAGGTTCGGAAGGAAGACATTGCAAAGACGGCCTTTCGTTCGAGGTATGGACACTACGAGTTCTTGGTCATGCCTTTCGGTTTGACCAATGCTCCCGCAGTTTTCATGAATTTAATGAACAAGATCTTTCACCAATACTTGGACAAATTTGTAGTAGTCTTTATAAACGATATCTTGATTTACTCCAAGAGTCAAGAGGAGCATGAGCAGCATCTACGGATAGTTTTGGGAACATTGAGGAACGAGAGACTCTTTGCGAAGCTTAGCAAGTGTGATTTCTTTCTCAAGAAGGTATCATTCCTTGGTCATATTATTACGGGTGATGGTATATCAGTGGACCCAAAGAAGATCACAGTAGTCAAATCATGGCCCGCTCCCACAACAGCTTCTGAAGTGAGAAGTTTTCTCGGACTTGCGGGTTACTACCGACGGTTCGTAGAAGATTTCTCTCGAATAGTGGGGCCTATGACTCGATTGACTTGCAAGGATCAGGAGTTTGTATGGACAGAAGAGTGTCAAGCCGCTTTTGACGAATTAAAGAAGCAGTTGACCACAACACCTATCTTGACACTACCATCGGGCCCAGGAGGATTTGTGATCTACAACGACGCATCCGGAAAGGGATTAGGATGTGTATTGATACAGCACGGTCGCATAGTAGTATATGCAACTCGACAGTTGAGAGTGCACGAGAAGAACTATCCGACCCACGATCTAGAGCTCGCAGCGGTTATCTTTGCCTTGAAGCTATGGAGACACTACTTGTACGGCTAGAAGGTTGATATCTACACTTATCATAAGAGCCTCAAGTACGTGTTCACACAAAAGGAGTTAAATATGCGGCAGCGACGTTGGTTGGAGTTGATGAAGGATTATGAGATTGATCTACATTATCATCCGGGCAAGGCTAATGTCGTGGCAGACGCATTGAGCCGTAAGCCCATGGCATACTTTTTTACTACACAGAAGGAATTGATTAGAGACTTGGAGCAGCTTGGTATTGAGGTAGTATTATATGGAGCAGACGGCGTATTAGCCAACCTTCAAGTGCAATCATCATTGGTAGAGTGCATCAAGGCAGCATTGCCTAATGATGCTAGATTTCGACGACTGAAAGAGAGGACTGAAGCAGAAGAGCAGACAGGATTGAGGATCCACACCGATGGGACATTATGATGTGTTGATCGCATTTATGTTCCCAATGGAGATCTACGGCATGAGCTGATGGCCGAGGCTCACAGTTCGACTTACTCTATTCATTCCGGAGGGACCAAGATGTATCGTGACTTACGACAGTATTATTGGTGGCACAAAATAAAGCGGAAGATAGCTCATTTCGTTGCCAAGTGCTTGGTATGTCAACAAGTGAAGGCGGAGCACCAGAGGATGGCCGGATTATTGCAGCCGCCACCCATTCTCGAGTGGAAGTGGGAGCACATTACTATGTATTTTGTCATAGGTTTTCCTCAGAGTCCTAGGGGACGTGACGCAGTATGGGTGATTGTTGATAGACTTACGAAGTCAGCACATTTCTTACCTTTTAGAGTGGGCCAGTCGACAGAGGTATTGGCAGAGATATATATGGAGCAGATTGTGAGATTACATGGTGTGCCTATTAGTATTATATCGGATCGTGACTCGAGATTTACCTTGCACTTTTGGAGGAGCATGCAAGAGAGTTTGGGCACTCGATTGAAGTTTAGCACATCGTATCATCGGTAGACAGACGGCCAGTCGGAGCGTACCATTCAGACGCTAGAGGATATATTGAGAGCGTGTATGCTTGATTTTGGCGGTTCGTGGAAGGACCATCTTCATCTTGTTGAGTTTTTCCACAACAATAGCTATCAAGCGAGCATTAAAATGGCTCCGTTTGAAGCATTGTATGGTAGAAAGTGTCGATCTCCTGTTTGTTGGTGCATAGGAGAGCGACAGCAATTGGGTCCCGAGTTGGTCTTGAGCACAGTGGAGACAGTGAAGAAGATTCAGGATCACCTGCGAGCAGCGCAGGATCGTCAGAAGCTGTGGGCGGATAATCATCGTCGACCCTTGGAGTTCAAAGAGGGTGACCATGTATTCTTGAAGATATCCTCCACTAGGGGCACGATTCGATTCGGAGGACGTGGCAAGTTGAGTCCAAGGTACATCGGGCCTTTCGACGTCTTAGAACGTGTTGGAGAGGTTGCCTACAGATTGGCATTGCCACCATCGCTAGAGGGAGTGCATGACGTATTCCATGTATCTCAGTTGAGGAGGTATGTGGCGGACAGCAATCATGTGCTTGATCACTCCGAGATCACAGTTGGACCGAGTTTGTCGTACGAAGAGCAACCAGTTGGTATCCTCGATCGTCGAGTGAAGGTATTGCGAAATCAATCTATTCCAACGGTTCGCGTGGCATGGAAGCATCACTCGCCAGGGGAGTCTACTTGGGAGCGCGAGGACGACATCCGGAATCTCTATCCGCAGTTGTTCGAAGGCGAAGGTTTGTCTTGCATATTAAGTACCATTATATTCCTTGCATTGCATCGATCCCCCGACCTTAGTTTAATTTCGAGGACAAAATTTTTTTAAGTTCGGTAGGATGTAAACCCCCATAATTTATAATTGATTTTTATAAATTAAATTAATATTTGTTACATATTTTATTAGTTATGGATTTATTTACTATTAAGTTATTAGTATAATTAAAGTATGTGTGTATATATACATTATTATATGGGTGCACGTTAATAATTCTACTAAATAAGGTGTATAAAATTCTAAGATTTTTTAGGAATTTATTGGTAAATTTTGGGTAATATATTGCTTGCTTATAGAGATATATATATTTATATATTTGATATATATATGTATATATATAAATACTTAGTTATTTGTAAAAAAAAATATAGATGGGAGTGGGGCCCGGCCAACAACCCAGCGGAAGAGGGGGGGCGGCCAGGCTGACTTTCCAAGCCTTGGTAAAGGCTTGTGTAAAAAAAAAAAGCAAATGAGTTGGTGGGACCCGACACCTATTCCTAATCCCACACCATGTTCCCCCGCGGCAGTAGCTGTAGTAGGAACCCGAGGCATATATTATTCCTGTTACAAATAGGAATGATAACAGTAGCGACGGACAGCATATATATTGCATCCGCTCAAAAACCAAACCCTAACTCCTTTCCATCTCCTCTCGACCTCGACCCCAAGGCCGCCGACCTCACCGCGCACACCGCGGGCACCGGACAACTACCGCGCCACCGCCAGGATCGCCGGAGCGCCGCCCCAACCGACAACAACCGACCCCGCTCAGGAACTAGACAGCGAGGTACCCTTCTTCCCATCCTATTTTCTTCACGCTCACTCGAAGATTTCTCGAACTATCAATTTCTGTGCGTAGCCCATATGAACCCCTCCAAGCCCCTTCGGATAGAATCCTGGGAACCCCAGGGGATTGCTCGAAAAATTGAGGCAAAGTTGCCCCCAAAAACTGTTGAAAACAGAGTTTTAATCCAGACCAAAACCATAATTTAGAAGCCCAATTCCAACCTGTAGGTCGAGATTTTTCAGGAATTAATTAAAAATAGTCGTTAACAATATAACCAAGAGTAGTACATAACTTTTGGATCGAAGTTTCCTTTAATATGTAGGAAGAAAACTGTATGAGAAGTTGTCGGAAAAACTGCTTTCTAAATCATAAGAATTCTGGAATTTTGTCCGATACGATGTACGCCCTGACAAACCGGGCGACGTGGTCGCGCGCTATACGCATCAAAAGACTCGTATGGACGTTGCGACGTGTGGGAACTGACGGAACTCAGTTTCGTCGTACGTGCACGACAAAACCAACACGTATCCGTCGGGATACCCCATATCGGCATTTTGCAAACTTGCCCACAACTTCTTGTACAGTCGTCGGATCGAAACGAAACTTGCGCCAACAGGTCCGGATCAAAAATCTGGTCCTGCATGCAAAGTTTGGTTCGATTCTGAGAAGGTCGAATCGGAACCAAATTTTGGCGGGCCCGCGAACCACTCAAACGGACGATTTATACACGGTTTCTCGGAATCCAAAACTGGAAATACCGTTGAGTTCCTCTCCTCAATCTGAAATCGTAGACATGTAGTTTGACGAGTTTAGAGATAGTAGACTTTGGCACGCATTTCAGTGTAAAGCGAGTCCAACTGCGAACATCGTTTTGACCCGAAATTACGATTTTGCCCCTGTTCTAGAATTTGACTTTTGGACAAGCATTTTCTAGGTATATCTTCTTCACCAAGATTATTTTTGATGTTTGTTTCATCGTTTGGAGTCATCTGTGATTTGTGAGTTTTGGTGTTGACACTTGCTACTCTTGGACTTGCCACTTTGTACCATCAGGCAAGATACCTTGCCACCTTACTCTGTGATTATTATGTTCTTATTTTTAGTTATTATTTTCAGTAATTTATTTTGTGATATTTAAACTATGCGTCCGAGTCACACTTGGGTGCAAGCGACTCTATCGGTCATTTTTTTTCTTGTTTATTTATTCTCTTGCATTGACTTAGCTTATTGACCACCCATTGATGTTGAGGTATTAGAATATTCATATGGCCGTGACACTTGTTGTATCACATGATGTGAGTTACATGTAGGACACGTTTCCGCGTAGTTGGCTGGCCACCGATACGTATGGAGCGTGCGACGGATAGGAGTAACTGCCAATAGTATTGCATGTTAGAAGACTTGGCGGTTACTAGAGGTTCATATCAGTCATGGAGATAATGATACTAGGCATTGGGTGGGGAGAACAATACCTGACGTATGGACTTCTTTACACTTCCATGATTACCTGTGCGCCCCTCCGGAGACGCAGGCTCCAGGTGCCCTCTGACGTTTCCGGGAGCGTTATGGACGTATCCCTTTCACATGGTGCACTCTGATGCTCCCCAAGCATTTTGGACGTAGGCCCCTGGTAACCTCTATGGGAACTATGCCGATCCCATTTACAGGAGGGCTCATGCGTCGAAGGATTGTATCTCAACTGCATATTCACAGTAGAATGGTCAGGAACCCGGTTGTATGCATACCTTTCTCTTATTATATTATCACAGTTTATTTGGCATGGTGTTTTCTTGTATCTTGCTATGTCCCCTGAGGACCTGGTTATCTCTCCAGGTTTAGACGATATTCTACAGGAGTACGGAGCGGCATCGGAGCTATCCTACATTGATGATGAGGCAGTGCCTTATGACTTCTAGTCTATTTCTTATCTGAGACAGTTGTAGACATTATTTTACATCTCTTTTCTTCCTATTTTATGGAGGTCAAACTCCGATCTTGTGAAACTATTTTTATAGCTATTTGGAGTGAGTATGTTCACCCGGCTATCTTTTGATATTCTTATTTATTTATTTGGACTTCATTATCTTCTGTGTTGAGCTGTGATGAGATTAGATATGTTATTCTGGCCTGTGATTATTTATTTACAGCTTATGTGCATATATGAGGATTTCTATATATTGGAGTGTTCTTCGTATATGTGCTGCTGGCATGTTCACGTACTTGGTCCTACGTATTTTGGGACTGGGGCGTTACAAAACCCACACGGCAAGTGGCTGCTTGTCAAAGGCTCCGAGTTAATTGGATGAACCTCGCATTCATTATAATAAATCTCATTTTTGAGTTTTTTGACTAAGTCCTTAGTAAAAAGTCATCACTTCTCGAGCCATACGTAGCGGCATAAATTAAGGAGTTTTCACTCAAGCGATCCAAAAAGTGCAGTCTATGGGAGCCTACGTGTCTCAAAGATCTAGCTTCCAAAAAGAGCAACACCTTGGAGCCGTAAAAAGTTCAACACCCAAAGGCACAACTTCATAAGCACGAAACCCCGAGCCATCACGTAAATATTTATGGCATACTGACATAAATATCAGAAGAAAACTATCAATTGTCAGCTGCCAATAGCCAGATGTCAGATGTCATCTATTAGAGACTCGTCGTCGATTTGATTGAAAGCAGGGCCTTCATCACGCTCAAAGTGCAGCCACTATGACACTCAAAAGAACAACTTCTATAGTAGAGCTCAAAAGTACAGCCTCCACGACGCCTAGAAGTGCATCTCTCATAGCAGCCTCAAAGCACAACTCTTATCAAAGGATGCCACATGGCCAACAAGAGTGCAGTATCTCTCAGAAATGATTAAATCTATTTTATTTCAATAGAATAACATCTTTGAGAAATTTGCAAATGCGACGTGTCATTGACTCAGTCATGTTTATGAATGGGTGCCAACCACCAAAGATCTCAGCAAGAAACGAATCTCAACAACTACCATGTGTCATCTCATTCGTAGCCCATAATGAAGTTACAATAGATTTAGCTCTATCATCGTACGCGTAGCACTCCTGCGTGCGAAAAACCCATGCACATATCGCATATGTGCACATAGGTTGCTCATTCCACCAACCTATAAGTAGAAGAAGTCTGCCTTTATTTGGGGACTAGACTGCTTCTTGATTGGCAACCTTGGATTATCCACACACAAGCATTCAGAGAGTCAGAGCAAGTTCTTATTGTCATCATATTGTCAATGGAGTAAAAGAGCCACTATAGTGTTCGATCTCTATCTTCATACTTTCCCAGAATCAACTTGTACTTAGATTTTCTGCTTTGAATTTCTTTTGTAGTTTTTTATTTTTAATACAAAAGTTTTTTAACTTTTTGCTCATGGCATATCGGAGCTGGACAGTTACTAGGCGTATGGGCTACTATATACTTTCCCTGTGACCGTACGCTCCCTTGGAGATGCAAGGTGATGACTAGTGTTACATATATGAGTAGTTGGCATCTGGCATCTACGAGATACTTTACAGTTTGTACAGATGTATAGATTTATCTAGTCTTGGAGGAGTCTATGTCGATCCCATTTAGCAAGAGAGCTCATGCGTTGAAGGTTGTCCTTAAAAGTGCATGTTTTACGTAGAATGGTTAGGAGACCCTCTTAGTTATTTGTTTATATTCTGTATATCATGGCATGTTATTACATATTTTGTTACATCCCTCTGACGACGTGGTGATCTTTTTAGGTGTAGACGATCAAGACTTTTCGCAGGAGTACGAACCAGGATCGAATTCTTTATTTTCTATCAAGGAGGTTTACCTTTCGATTATATTTGATTCTTTTAGTTGATGGACTATTTAATTGTTATTATATATTTTCATTAATTTTTGGAGGTCAGACTCCCTTTTTTGTTAAAGTTTGATATAGCCGCCTACTAGTGAATTTGTCTCTACCCATGCTATTATTTTCATTTGACTATCCGTATTTGATTTAGTTGATCTATTGATTAGTTACTTCCTTTACTTTTGTTGTGGATGAGATATAAATAGTGCTTGTTGTGGATGAGATATAAATAGTGCTTATGACTATGACATATTTGTGTAATAAGCCGGTGTTCATGTTATAGCTTATGTATGTATTCGTGGGTTTTATATATTGTAGTAGCCTTCGTATGCGTATAACGGGTGTACTTATGTATTCCTATCCCTATACTTATTAGGACAGAGACGCACATCCCATTTAATTATACATTTACTTGTTTATATATTATGTATTTTATATTCATGTATTATGTATCAATACGGTACCCTACACATGGTGTGAATGCTCGTATCTATTAGTGAGTTCATGTATCATGTTATTTTGGTAGTCCTGAGAGTCGTTCGGGCAGATCGTCCATAGAGTAATCAATAGGAATAAACTGATTAATTGACTTATGTAACAAGATTTAGGTTACTGGTTTTATAACAAAATAATGATGCATGAGACTACCGTAGACTTGTAGAAGACCAGCTAATATTACCATAGAAACGTGTTAAAACCCATAGTCATATATACTGTAGGAAATCTGCCTCTAGCTTTAGAACTTATTAGAATTGGAATGTGTAAAAATTAGGGCTTGGTTTCGATCCTGAAAATCCATTCCTGAGCCATTAGTATGCTTTTTCAGCACAAATAGTATACCACCAATATACTATTTGTGTTTGTATTTCGAGTTACTATGATTGATTTTAGATTGGCTAATACTATGTTAGTATAACGCTGGTATACTATTTGTGCGAGTTATTTTTTTTATAATTGTTTCTGTCTAAAGTTTTAGGACTAGCGACATATCGTTGGTACACCGCTACCACTGTACCATCGATGTACCGGTCTTATTTCCATGATTTAGTTTTCTTAGTTTCTTGCGTATCGGTTCACGGTGCAAGTATCTAGTTTTTATGTATATTATCCTAGTAATATCCTATTATGTTATAACACTAGTACATGTAGACTGCTAGCTTTATATAGGTGATGTCTATTGTGATATCCTTAGAGTTAGGGAATTTATTGACAGATAGCAGGTGATCATTGTTTAATGGATACCTGTGAGCGTGAGCGTCCAATGTTGTTATGATATCCAGTGCCATATCTACTAATAGTATTCTTGGGCCTAGTATTAACGTTTTTTATAGAGATAACTAGTGTTATATCTAGTTATAGACTGATTTGGTTGATAGATCGACTTGATGGATAGACTAATTTGATTGATTGACTGACTGATTATCTCTATTCAGGATATGACTGCTTGTATATGTTCTATGAATACATGCTTACCCTTTGAGGTATTGGCCCTTATTAGCCTTGACAAAAGGTTATGCGAACTTTTTGTATATTAAACGTGTAAAAAGTACATTGATTTCTAAACATGAGATCTAAGTACAAAATTTCTAGAAAAATGTGACGGTAGAGATTGAGCACTACAGTGGCTCCTTTACTCTGTTGAGGATCTGATGACGAGTTGAACTTGCTCTGTCTTTATGGTGCTTGTGATTGGAACTCTAGGGTTGCCAATCAAGGGGATGCCAAAGTTGTGAAGATTTTGAAGCCTCTTTATCGAAGAAAAACTCCTTCTATTTATAGGATAGCACATATACGACGTGCATAAGGTTGTACAGGAATGTTGCACATAGAAATATGAGAGAATCTTAATGTTGCACGGAGAGGTCTGCTACTGAGTTGACACGTGGCGGATGCTGGATTCTCCTTTATTATGATCTTGGAGGAATTATCAACATAACTGAATAAATGACACATAGCATGTATTTATTATTGATCGGATGAACCTGAGCAGATTCTGTTCCTATCCCTGAAGTTGGATTTTGTCTTATCTTAGGGGGCCATTTGTTTAAACAAACCGATTGGATATGAACCTCGTCTATAAGAACAAACTCCATTTTTATCCATGGTTTAAATAAATTAATAGGATATTGCTCTTATCAACAGAATCAAACTCTGTCCTATTTTAAGAGCGGTGGTTTTTAAATAAACCAAACTAAAAAAAGACATAAACACCTGTCTGGCCATGTAGAACCACGTCACCCCGTATGATTGTGCTTCTATGTGAGCTGCACTTCTGGGCGATAAGTAGACTGTGCTTCAAGCGACGAAGTCAATGTGCTTTCAGGCGACGAGGAGATCGTGCTTTAGGTGACGGAGTTACTGCACTTTTCGGGGACGAAGAGACTGTGCTTCCCGCGATGGAGTAACTGCTCTTTTAGAGCGATGAGTGGACAAGTACTTCAGGCAACTGAGTCACTGTACTTTTAGGTGATGAGGACACTGTGCTTTGTTGACCCAAATTGGATCACAGTCAACCTAATTTAGAGAATTAAGAAAATGATAACTGATATGATCCAATATGACATATCAAGTTCAAGACAGAACATCATCTACGGTCCAATACAACGTATCAAGCTCAAAGACAGATGTCGTCAACAAAGCTGTTTTAGTGCAAATATAATTGTTCTCAGTCTGTAATCTTTCAAATTATTGAGCCTAGGTAAAAGTATGTTGAGTTGTACTGAGACATCTCAACCCCAAGGCTTACTACTCTAAGCTCCACCATACAAAATTAAATAATCCCTTAACCAAACTAAAGCTCCATAGCCCTTTAGAACTTCTGGTCTCTAGGAGACAGAGTTCGGGCCGAACTCTACCTATGGTAGAACTCGGGCCAAACTCTGCCCTCGAAAAATTGCCAACCTAATTTTTAGGAACACCCTGCTACGAGCTGTCCAACGTTCGAATTTTTGAATATTTGGGACAGAATTCTGGCTGAATTCATCCTCCCCTGACTATTATATATAGGGCTTGATTTTTTTCATTTCAAATCATCTCTCACTCTCAATCTTTTAAGCCTTATACATTCTAAGCCTTACTCCTCCAATCTTCTAGCCATAAAACTTCCTAAGCCCTAAGGTGCTCAGAGTGATTCAGCTAGAAGTTTCTGTACAAGATTGAAAAGAAGTCACTTGGACAATTCCAAGTTTCGTCTCTACGAAGTTGTAAGAAGTTGGCGTGCTCTTCTGAGTAAAGGCACGTGTGTACCCTATTTCATAAATAGTAGATTTCAATCATGAGTGTCACTACCACATTTCTAGATTGAGGGTATTTTTGTCATTTTTGGGATTATTTGAATTTATTATAATTTATGGGAATTTTTAGAATTTATTTTGGAATTGTTTGAATGAGGGTTGACTAGGTTGACTTTGACTAGCAATGACCATGGTAGACTATCTTAGGAGCTAACCCTAGTTGAGTTTGGACTTGGTTAGGTCATGCTACCCTAGTTAGACTAGAGTTGACCCATGGTATGGTTATTTGACTTAAGTTAGATTATTAAGTCATAAGCCATGACTTGTGATTGAACCCTTAATCAATAACTAGCCATAGAAGCCCAAAGCCCATTAACTAATGTCTAACCCTAACCCTAATCCCTAGTGGCCGGCCATATACACCCCATTGGGAATCCTCCATATAAATATCCTCTTCCATTTAGGGCTAGCCTCCTTAGGAAAGAGCAAGTTTAGAAAGAGGTATTTTCCCAACTTCATAAATCCCTAGAAAATCCATTTTAACTCCTTTTTATTCCAAACAAATTGTAATAGGTTCTAATTGATGTTTTCTTGTTGTTGGAATTTGTTTATCTCAGTTTTCTATCAATTTGAGGGAGTTTGGTGGCTTTTGGGAATCCTCATTCAAGGAGTTTTTGTGTTGGAGAACACCATTGATAAATTTCTATTCCACCCATTAAAATTTGGTTTTAATTGCATAAATGCCTAGCCCTAAGTGTCCTGGTCCTGTAGGAATAGGATTTGTAGATTTTTGTGTCCTGTACGTGTCCGTATCGGACACGTAATAGTGAGGGGTGTATGTGTTCGACGAAATGCCCCAATGGGCATTTCGTTTTGTTCTTGTGAAGCTATTTGAATAGAAAATTGTATTTTAGTGTCGCTTACATATTTCTATTGCTCTGAGCTTGTATCGAGTTCGTGTCGTGTCGCTATGACACTCGTGCACACGTGTTTGGACACGCGCGTGCGGCCTAGGCGCATCTCCTGCTACTCGGGGCTTCTGTAGGATACGACACGGGGTTGTTGGACATGAAACTTGGTGGACACGAGGGGGCATGCACTGACATCATGCCCTCAAAGTTTTATCGAGTCTCGTATATGGGTTAGGGAGTAATCGATCCTGCACCGGGTTAGCACTGTTCTGTGCACAGTTTGTTTTAGCCACTGATACGGCCTTAGATTTCGGACACGCAACACTGTGGACACGTTGCAGGCCATTGGACACGTGCACCTAGACCTAACCTAGGTGTGGACACAACCAAGAGTCCTAGTTTGTGTCGTGTCGAGTGCACGACAAGCGTGTACCTGTGCACGATGCAGTGCCTATTTGATGTGTCTGTGTGTATTGTTTGGTGTTTCAAATCGATTGGACACGTTTGTGTCCTCTTGCTGGGGCACAAACACATGGTATGACACGAACACATGTAGGGTTTACTTTGCCAACCATTAGTTTGGCCTTTTAGTTTAATTTTGATCATAATTCCATCTTCCCCCTAATTTCTGATACGGGTTTATTCACTGTTAGTTTCCAGTTTTCATTTTTGAGTTTTATCATTCATTTTGATTAATCTAAATGCTGTTAATTACATATTTAAGTTCCTAAAACTGTCCTCCTATAAGTTATCTACTGGTGTGTCGAATTTGGGTTGAAATGACGGTGTATTGATTTCAAAAATAGGGGTGATAGGGAGTTGGACTGTTTTACAAAACTGAGAACTGGGTTGCTGAATTTTTCATGGTGTTATGAACCCAAAACTGAGTTCATAAAACCTGAGATTAGAGAGGTTTAATGATTGATTTCCTTTTCCCTTTCTCACTAAAATCTGAACTGTTAATTATAGACTGAAATCTGAGTTTGTAGTTGAATTAATTTCCTTTTATTTCTGTCCTATTGTTCCTAATTGTACTGACAGTTCATTCCTGCATACATCACTCACCTCCATCTCACACATCACTCACTGACACACACATGTTTATGTATTCACTCTTGCACTCTCTCACACCCACTATTCAGAAACTGCTAGCCTATGTTTTCCCTCACAACACTCCAACACATACACACATATATATCAGGACACACAAAACTGAATCATCATCACACACTCCTTGTTTTTCCTGTCACGGTTCACCCACTCTTACACACACACCATCACACACACACACACACACAATCATGTTGTACACATACACTCACTCTCTCTATATTTTCTAATGTACATGTATGTATATATGTAATGTATACAATATATAATATGTGTATCTATATAAATAATATATGTATGTGTAATATATATGTATCTAATATAGACTTTTGCAAAGGATGCCTAGATTATATTATAGTATATATATGTCTCATATATATACAGCTTGTGTATATACTAAATATATGTAGTATACATATATATGTGTATATTTTAGATTACATATATATAAATCAATAAGGGTATTGTTTTAGATATAGAATTTGACATGGTGTATGTGTTAGGGGTTGGCCTATAGGCATGAGATAGCCTATGGCATATATGTGAGTCTGTTTGACTAATGAGCCTAGATTGGACTTGTATAGCTTTATTAGACCTATAATAGACTTGCTAGACTAGTGTAGACTTATTTGACCTAGTTTGACCATAGTTGACCTAGTTTGACTTCTAGGGTTGATCAGAGTTGACCAAGAGTTGACTTTGGCCTAGATTGACCTAGATTCATGTAGAATGTATTGTAGTACTTCATTTTACCATTCTGGACTTGTTGTGACTTGTGCTGTTCTAAATAGGAGCCAGACACCACTCCTCGGACAATACATTTCAGTTGGACACTCAGATACCGGGCGAGTACATTCTCTGATCATTTCATATCCTGCTTAGAATTATTTTCCTGCATTAAATTACTTTACTTGATACTGTCATGTTGGTCACACAGATTAGTACTATATGGATCCCTTCTTGAGATGTTATCCCTTTAGGGAGCATCGGGTACTACATGTTCTGTATATTTTACTTACATGGCGTATCACTATGCTTCATTGGTTCTTTGATCACTTGTGACATATGCTCTTATGATCACAGAGACTTCTTTGAATCCTTATCCCATTTATTGGGTTTCCCAGATCACCCATTTATGGGTTTACCATGTATCACCCCTTGTGGGCCATTACATGGAATCATAACATAACCTGGTTGGATCCTTGTGTATTGATTGGGGGTACGGGGGAGTAGAAGTAGACATGTGAATAATATCCAAGTAGTCTAATTCCCAAATCACTCTATAGTATAATTTCCAGAATCTCCTATGCCATTCACATGTTTATGTTGTACTCTGACTCACTAGCCACTGATAGTTCTCTATTACAGTATATATATTTCTATTACAGCTTTCTCTGTTTACATACTGCATTTTCTTCAGTATCTATATCTTACTTTACTGCATGATTATATTTTCTAACCTGCTATGAACTGTTGAGATGTATTATACTCGCTCATGTCCTGACTGGACCTGTTGAAAATATTACAGAGGACGAGGAGGAGGCCTATGTAGATACCTTCTACGGGGCAGCCCTAGACGACACTTGCGAGCTGGACTCTCAGGAGGACCCAGTTCTAGCTGACGACATTACCCCTATTGCCTAGACTAGCTTAGTTAGGCCTATCTCATTTATGTTGTCTTGAGACTGTTTTAGCTAGACTTTATTTCTGTCTGGGGATTCTGAGTTGTATATATTCTTTCATATTCAGTAGCTGAGATTTGTACTCTGGATATTGCTGGGATGTTATCTTAGACTATTTTATCATCTGTATCTCCTTGAGTTCTATATCATATCGTGCTTCTTCTTTCTTAGTTGTGATTGAGTTTACTTTTATCATGTCACCCCCATTCGGGGAGTATAAACTGCTTAGTATATTATTGCTAGATGTTGTGACCTAGGACAGCGTTCTACCACCGACACTACGGCGTACGCTGGACGTACCCACGTCTCGTGCCCTTACTCTAGGGTGCGGGCCGTGACACATTTTTAGTGGTGGCCCATGCAGGTCTAGACTAGAAGTGTAGTAGTATTTGAATTAGAGTATCACTACAGCCTGTAGTACGATATAGGACATTAATTTTTAAGGTACTCAATCACATTAGAAGAAATTCTTTTATTGTCATCTAAATCCTTATTGTTAGCTGATCCTTTGAATTTTAATTGTCTGCCTTTGTTATATCGCTTCTTTCTCAGAAATTGATACTCTTGTTTGGTCTATCTTCAGGATGGTAGAGACTCGGTCGTAGCGTACCATTCATGGAGATGCTATAGAGGATCTGCTACCTCTCAGCCAGTTCAGCAGAGACAGGAGACTACAGCTCCTGCCACCTCTGTTCGTATTGAGGCTCCAGCAGCAGCAGCAGGGGGTATGTCTCCACCGGCTCGGAGGCAGGTCCCAGTCATCGCAGAGGAGCCCTTCCAGCAGTAGCCACCTGCAGGGACAGTTGACGCCGTTCAGCTGTTAGCTTTCTTCCGGTAGTACATAGAGGGTCAGCAGACCCTGCAGCAGAGGCACACAGCAGAGCTCACACGAGGTATTGAGCTGGCAGTGACCGCAGTAGAGAGAGTCGTAGCTCAGCCAGTGGCAGCCCCGCAGCCGCACCAGCCGCGGAAGAAGGGCATCCAAGATTTCCAGAAGATGCACCCGAAAGACATTCGAGGGACAGAGGGGATCTTGTATGCCGATGAGTGGATCGAGCATATAGAGGAGATTTTCAGGTTGGTTGAGTTCCCGACGAGGCTCCAGATAGAGGCAGCGGCCAACATGATGCAGGATCTGGCCCGTACATGGTACCAGACTGACCCAAGGGTTGGCACAGCAGGACAGACTTGGGCAGCATTCAAGAAGCTGTTCAAAGAGAAGTTCTTTCCAGACGCAGCGCTGGGAGCCCTCGAGACCCAGTTCGAGGCCCTAGTCCAGGGGAGCTAGCCTGTAGAGAAGTACGCAGGAGAGTTCTGCCACCTGAGCTGATTTGTAGAGGGCTTGTCGGAGGCGACGAAGGCCCGGAGGTTCCGTAAGGGCTTGGTAAAGGAGGTCAAGTCCTACACCAAGAACGCCCGCAACGCTACATTTGAGGAGATCCTGGTGGACGTACTAGCTGCAGAGGATGATCATGAACTTAGGCTCAAAAGGGGCGAGACTCCCAGGAAGGCATCAGTAGCGGAGGACCGGCCAAAAGGCCTCACTTTCAGCAGCAGCACCAGCAGCACCAGCAGCAGAGGTTCCATCCGCAGCAGTTTCAGCAGCCGAGGCACCAGCCAGTACAGCATCAGCAGAAGAGTGTGCATCAGCAGGCACCGAGGCAGCAGGCCACCACCTGTGCTTATTACAAGAAGCCAGGGCACGGGTGGAACGAGTGTAGGAAGAGGCTGGGCAACTGCCTGATATGTGGTTCAACAGACCATCAGATGAGAGAGTGTATCTTGACTACGGGACGAGCAGCTCAGGAAGCACCAGTCAGAGCTCCAGCAGGCCAGCAAAGGGGACCAGCCCTGCCGACCCAGCAGCAGAGATTTGTTCAGCATCAGCAGCAGGCCAGGGGAGGCCAGCAGGGGCGAGCTTTCGCCATGGAAGCTGAGGACGCAGAGATGGTAGGAGAGCTGATCGCAGGTTCAATTCTCCTCGACTCCAGTCCAGCTTTTGCATTATTCGACTCTGGTGCTTCGCATAGTTTTATATCAGTATCTTTTACGATTAGACAAGGTATCATAGCTGAATCGTTGCCTAGGACTTACAAGATCACGACTGGGGGTGGCATTATCCTCGTATGTGATGTTTGTAAGGGTCGGAGAGTTGTTTTGGGAGGCCGTGAGTTGGAGGTGAGCCTGCTCGTAATGCCATTGCCGAACTACGATATAGTACTCGGCATGGATTGGTTGAGCAGGCACCATGCCAGCATTGGTTGTAGAGGGGGTAGAGTTCTCTTCAGAGCGCCGGGGGAGCCAGAGTTCGAGTACTCCAGACGTCAGGCAGAGCAGAGCCGCAGAGTCTTCTGTGGAGTCTCGGTTGAGGAGCAAGCGATTCCACACCCGTTGATAGCAGAGTATATGGATGTTTTCCTAGAGGAGTTGCCGGGATTGCCACCAGATAGAGACATAGAGTTCTCGATAGACTTGGTTCCAGGAGCGGAACCCATCTCCCAGCATGTCTAACGAGTGAACAACAGTGAGCTGGTGGAGCTGAAGAAGCAAGTGGATGAGCTGCAGGACAAGGGCTTCATCTGTTCGAGTTCGTCGCCATGGGGTGCACCAGTATTGTTTGTGCCGAAGAAGGATGGGTCAGTACAGATGTGTATTGACTATAGGGCACTCAACAACCTCACGATCAAGAACAAATATCCACTGCCGCGGATCGACGATCTATTTGACCTGTTGAGCGGAGCTCGGGTATTTTCCAAGATTGATCTGAGGTCAGGATATCACCAGGTGAAGGTGAAGAGGGAGGATATTCCCAAGACCGCTTTCAGGACGCGGTACGGGCAGTTTGAGTTTATGGTTATGCCGTTTGGGCTAACCAATGTACCAGCAGTGTTTATGAACCTTATAAACAAGGTGTTCCACCAGTACTTGGATCAGTTTATGGTGGTGTTCATTGACGACATCTTGGTGTATTCCAAGACTGAGGAGGAGCACGAAGAGCATCTGCGGATAGTGCTAAAGACTCTCAGGAGGGAGCAGCTTTATGGGAAGCTCTCCAAGTGTAAGTTCTTCTTGGAGCGGGTGGACTTTTTGGGGCATGTGGTGACTGGAGATGGTATCTCAGTTGACCCCAAGAAGATTGTAGCAGTTGAGGCATGGGCAGCGCCGACTTCAGTTGCCACTACACCAAAACATACAATTTGTAGCAGTTTTTTTAATAATTTGTAACAGTTATTATCGTGACAAAATTGTAATAGTTATAACCGTTACAATAGCTAAAAAACCATTACTAAAAATCAAAATTTATATTTTTTTATTATTTTAATAATGGTAGCACTAATAACCATTACAATAATTATTATTTTTGAGCAAATCTGCGCATGTGACATGGAAAAAGTGTAACAAACCCTCATTTTTCCGATCCCCTTTCATTCCCCTCTGAAATTTTCACGATTTTTCATTTTCCCTCAAAAAATTTCACTTTCCCTCCTCCTGCTTCTTCCTCCCAACAAAACGATCGGGGGTGCTTCTCCCTTCCAACCAAAAATAGCAGCTTCTTCTCCCTCCCTCTCGATCGCCTCCCGAAGAGGAATCCCTCTTCTTTTCCTTTATTCCCCACGAAGAGGTACTTCTTCTTCTCCCTCCCCTTCGACGAAGTTTTTTCTGTTTGATTTTTGTTTGAATCCTCAATTTTGGTTTGGTCAGGAGAATCCTCCATTATCGTCGGTCAGGAGTACCACAAAGAGGTACTTCCCTCTAATTTTAGGGTTTTTAACCTTTTCTTCTCTTCTTCCTTTTATTCAGTGTCAAGAAAATTGTGCTTTCATTTAGCTGATAAAAGGATGTGGCCCTTAATGTAGCTGAGTGTAAGGCAATAATACATGCAACTGACAACAAATTTGGGGATAGAGATTTTGTTATTGTTGTTGATTGAGGGCTAATTTGGTTTATATTTTCAGCTTGTGTAGATTATCATGACTATTTTTTCTTCACTGATAATAGCAGTCTTTGGTAATATTACTCTTGTTTTTGGTTTATATTACTTGAGTTTCCAGATTCCTTTTGTACAGACTTGAGCCCCTGACAATGTCAGGGTGTAGTGACATACTGATATACAAAGAACCTAGTAATGGGAGAAAACATTTTGGAGTGCATTTGTGGTGTTGCCGTGTGGCCCAACTCTTTAGTTCTTAATGAAAGTTTGTTTGGACTTTAGAGTTTGCTTCCCGGGAATGGCGAATAATTGAACTATACAAGCCGTTGTTTTTCCAAGTAGTATACTCTCCCACCAACTAGATATGGAGTTGTTGACAAGGTTCTAAGAATCGATAAATATAAGAAATTGCAATTGCCAAGAAAGTTTTTCAACATGTTCTAAAGTATTTTGGTATACATGTTGTGTCAACAGCAAAATTTAGATTTTTGAAGTATGTCTTATAAAAATATAACTGACTATAATAGGTATCGAAGAAATACATATTGATTAGTAAGAGAGTTTGGATGCCTTTCTTATGGGTTCAAAACTGTAGCGAGTGGTTCATACATGGAGGTCAAGCCGGTGAAGAAAGAGAGTTGGATAATCTATACAACGTATAAAATGAGCTGTAGTAGTAGAATACTAACTACAGATCTGAGCAAAGTTGTGTACATATTTAGAGAGCAGCTTAAAGAGAGTGTTCTTAGTGTTGGACATGGTCTCGAGTACGAGTCTAAAATTTACGTCCAAAGAGGATGCACATGACTAGTTGACTTGTCTCCTATTTGTATAATGAGGTTATTAGATATCCACTTTAGTAAGGATTATATACCCAAAACTAAATCCACATAAGAGATGTATTACAGGAAGATTCTAGCGTCAAAGGAAATATTCTTCCATCAAATAAGAACTATATTCATTCAACCATTTGGGAACTAGTTTAAAATAATCACCAAAATAAAGCTTGAATGACACTATTGGCATTGCACATGTACACATATTAATTACTCATATCCATGTTAGAGTATAACCAATTCTATTGGTAAACATCGGGTTATTCTGCACATCTGGGGATGACTGCACTGTCACAAAATTAGAAGAATTTCTACTGGATTCAGGGCATCAAAGGAAATGTATAATGAATGAGAAAAGATATGGTGATGAGGCAGTAAGAGAAGCACTAGGTACTTACATTGGCATTTCTTCATATACTACTAGGTGTGTCTTACAGGTTAGGTCCTACTATATTCGTAACAGACCAGGCCAAGATAACAATGTTGGCATGTCCATACCTCCTGGAGGCTAATCACCAAATCCCGATTCTTAGCTTCAAAAGTCTACTCGCTGTGTTTCATCAAATCTTTTGTCATCTGAACAAGGGAATATTTTTGCCAGACTACATTAATCATTTTATATATACACCGACCAGCTTTCTAAGGACTGTGATTTTAGATAGGACATGATACAGTGACAAATATTACGATTGAGGTTCCGAAGCCATTTTAAATAGGACATGATATACAAATAATATGACTTTGCATAGTAGTATTGCATGTTAATTTTGTTTATGTTTGTGATACTTTAGGCAAGGATGATAGGATCGCTGGAGAAATTTCCAATAAAAAGAGAAGACTGTGTTGATAATGATAAAGCAGCTGCACTTAAGGCATGACATCGAGTAGACTGCCGAACTAGAGAGGCTTTATGATGCAATTTTCTTTCTGATTTGGTTGAAGGCTACAAGGTGAGGTTCTAAATGTGAATTAACTGAAATCATTTAGTTCAGCTCTATGTGCTTCTATTTACTTGTTCAGATGCTTTTTAAGCTACTTTTGTCCTTCAATCTGTTTTCCTAGCATATATTTCTGTATGAACGAAATAGTAAAGCGTAATACTCTAGAGGGAGGGTGAATAGAGTTGGCAGCGGAATAATGCTAATTAAAAATGTTAGCAGCACAATCACAGAATATTAATCACAAAATAAAGTGAAGACAGAGTTAAGAGAGCAAACGCAAAGACAGCGATGTATACTGGTTTCCCTCTGTTGAGGACTAATCCGGTCGGTAGAACTCTTGCTACCAGTTGAATCCACTATTGGAAAAACCGTAAGTTTTCTTACGAAGTCCTTGCAACTTCTACAACGCGAGCTTTGATACGAAGAACTCGTCCAACTTCAAATGTGAAGAGGTATTCTTCAATCAAGCCTTCTGATTACAATCTCTCAGAAACTTCTAGACCGTACCGCACTGGCAAATCGACTAGAGGATTGTAATTGGCTTGGGATCTGAAATTGAAAGCTCTAGAAAACTCTTTAGAAGACTGAAAAATTTAGATAGAGAGAAGATTGAAAGTGAATGAGTGAGTTGAAATGATCGAAATTCTTCTCTATTTATAGGAATTCCAAAGGCAGACTTCTGACAGAATTCGGGCAGAACTCTATGAGCAAATCTCGGTTAAATCCGTAACTGCAGGAGGACCAAGTTCCAAGGATTCAAAATCACAACGGCCACCAACCGAAATCGGGCCGAACTCTGGCCGAACTCGGTCTGAGTTCTGTCAGGGTTTAGTCAGGTTTTAGTTAGGGTTTTAAAAAGCTTTTTGGTGATTTTTGAAAACCTTTTTGAAAACCTTTTTGTAAACATTTTTGAGAGGTCATTTTAAAAACATTTTGAACTCATTTAAGGGTAGCCGATTTGCCAGTACGTCTCGGTGTACAACATATTCCTAGACTCAAATAAAATGAAAAATATATTGCATAAGGAATTACAGACTCGAGTAGGCAAACAGATCTTCGGTCTTGAATTCAGTGGATAGCCATTCTTGATCATGTTCAAGAGTCCGAGATGTCCCGACTAGCTTCGTATATCCAAACAGAGTTTAATCAATTATTAAAATCAGGTTGACCATATGACCAATGGGCCAACAATCTCCTCCATTTTGATAATTGACAAACTATGAATGATATAACATTAAGCTTGTTCAAAATATCAAAAAGTAGAATTGTTCATATCCTGTATTATCTCAAAAAAATGTTAGATCTTTTAATTTTCTCCCCCTTTGTCACTTAGCAAAATAATTGCAAAAGATAAAGCTCCCCCGCAATCAATACATAAGTAACAAATAGTGAGAAAACACATATAAAAGAAATAAGGCATAAAACTATAGACATATCACAGGCATGTATTGTCGCAGAAAAAAATCATCACAGGCATGTAATTTCACAGGCAGTTATAAAGAATGAAGCAATATAAGAAATAATGCTATCATAAACTGAAACTGAAACAAAGTGCTGAAATAAACCGAATGCCATAAACTGAGGCATAATAAACATGTCCATGAAAATAAAAGAGTACTGAAGCAAACTAGAAAGTGCTAATAATAATCAAAAAGTACTGATAATAACTTGGAATGTCGGAGCATTTCCAAGTGCACAGTAAAATATCACTCAAAATCATATAGTCATATCTCCTCATCATCATCCTCATCATCATCATTAGCTCGACCAGCATGTCCTGAAGTACCAGCTCCAGAGGTACCAGTGCCAGAAGGATGTGGAGGGGCGCCAGCATAGAACTCACCAACAAAGTCACGAGGTGGAGCACGATCAGGACGGTACCAATCATAGGCGTTACCGGGCTGGAAGTAGGCATGAACAGCCTCATCCTCACAGCGGTAACCTGAGAAAGCTGGATCTCTAGGGATGGAACCGGCTGAATGACCAGTCTGGGCGAAACGAAGATCAGCTAAGGAATTTGCAAGCGCCTGATAACGATTGACGTCGTAGAACTCACGCTCGCGAGCCATGTCCGTCATCGAGATGTGTAAAGCAGATAAATGCTGATGTATGCCCTCAAATGTCATGGCATACTGATAAGGTGGTGGAGGAGATGCAGTAGGAGGAGCAGGAGGTGGAGCTGAAGCAGTCATGCTACGACGAGATAACTGAAGAAACTTGGGCTCAGGGTCCTGAATACAAGTCGACAGATCGATATCGAAGCGCTGAAAGATGCGTGGAAGAATCATCGCGTAAGAGAGATTTCTATCTCTTGTACGACAACGACTCATCATCTGAATCATGGTCTTAGGGGCAGAAAATAGAATCCCCTTAAGAATGTGGTACATGGCGGACAGCTCAAGAGAAGTCATATCATCCTTTAAAGTAGATTTTGGAAGGATAGTGGAATAGATGATACGATGCAATTCATAGTTAAACAAGTTTAGGTTGTTAGCCTTGAACTTTCCAGAGTATACTCTATCAGGTGCACAGAGTTCCGCTTTGAAACTAGCGAGTGTCGTGCCTTCGGGAAAATCAAATTCAGTGATGTCAACTAGCGGTTCACCTTCGTTAGGGATACCAAGGATCTCCGCTAAGAGGTTATCATTGAAATTGATATCAATACCTCCAACACGAGTGCTCACATCAAAAGTATTTAATATGAGATTGCAATAAAATAATCTAATAGCATTAGTTGCTATAGGGAAGCAGATTTTAACAAAAAGATGTAACCCTAATGCCTCAAAGAAATGACGATGATCAAAAAATACAGTCTATTTGACTGGAGCGCCTGTGCATATGGATCTCATGGAGAAGTCTCCATATCACAGTAGGGCTTGGTCTAGGGTTTGAAAGAAAAACCCGTCGAACGTGCCGTCGCTCGTTTGGACCGGTGAGAAGAGGGACTCCGTATGTGGATGCGAAGATGACCCTTCCCCACTAGGGTTCGTCTTCTTCCTCTTTGAAGGATTTAATTTGGGTGCCATTTGTGCAAATTGAAGTAAAAAATACACTAATTGAAAAGTGGACAAAGATGGAGTTATACCTCCCGAAATCAAAGTATGTCGAAGAGAACGACGAACTACGCACGAATCCAAATTTTGGATTGATTTCACCACTTGGATTGGAAGAAGGAGGGTGGTGAAAAGCTAGGGTTCGGGGCTCCTTCGCGGTTGCTGCTGCTGTTGTGATTTAGTTTGGAAGCAATGAAGAAGAAAGGCTGCTCGGGTTCTATATATATAACCTAACACCCTCAACCGAACTCGGGCCGAATTCGGTCAGAGCTCTATCCGAATTTGCCTAGGGTTCTTTATAGTTGATTTTTGCCATTCTTTTTCATTGTCTCATTTCAAATATTTAATTCAAAGATTAGTCATTTCAACTTCAATTAACATAATTAATATTATTTTATAGATTAAATGTCGTTCAAAGCGACTGTTTCAGATTAGCTGTAGGAGTACTGTCCCAGCTGGCGGAGGTTCACCGGGGAACTCTTAAGTGCCGCTTCGCTTCAACCGTAGTTGTGGTGACAGACAGACTCTTTATTGGCTTGTCTCTAACACAGTTTTTGCATAATGATATATAATCATAAAACAATATTAATTAATATTATTGACGTCCAAAATTCCTAATTCTCGACGTAAATAATTGAAACGATCTTCCGCTAGAGGTTTAGTGAAGATGTCAGCTAGTTGATTTTTAGTATCTATGTACACAAGGTTTATATCTCCATTTTGATGATAATCTCTAAGAAAGTGATGTCGAATCTCGATATGTTTAGTACGAGAGTGACATACTGGATTCTTAGTCAAATTAATAGTGCTCGTATTATCACAGAAAATAGGAATATGTGTGTAAAATAAATCATAGTCTTCTAGGGTTTGTTTCATCTATAAAATCTGAGCACAACAACGTCCTGCGGCGATGTACTCAGCCTCCGTTGTTGATAGGGATACAGAATTTTGCTTTTTACTAAACTATGAGACTAAAGCCTTGCCTAAGAAATGACATGTGCCACTGGTACTTTTTCTATCAACTTTGCATCCAGCAAAATCTGCATCCGAATAACCAATAAGGTCAAAGGACTTAGTTTTGGGATACCACAAGCCAACAGAAGAAGTGCCCTTAAGGTATCGAAAGATACGCTTAACTGCGGACAGATGTGATTCCTTTCGGTTAGCTTGAAAACGTGCATACAGGCAAACACTAAACATTATATCTGGACGACTATCAGTTAAATAAAGTAAACTACCAATTATACCTCGATACTTACGTGTGTCGACTGGCTTGCCTTGTTCATCTGAATCAAGCTTTGTTGAAGTTGCCATTGGAGTGCCAATAGGTTTGACATTGTCCAGATCAAACTTCTTCAGCAGGTCTTTTGTGTACTTGGCTTGATTTATAAATGTCCCATTATCAGTTGTTTGATTTGCAATCCGAGAAAGAATTTCAGCTCTCCCATCATGCTCATCTCAAACTCATTCTGCATACACTTAAAAAATTCTTGACACAGAGATTCATCAGTAGATCCAAATATAATATCATCAACATAGATTTGAATTAAAAGAAGTTTGCCATTAAAAGACTTAATAAACAGTGTAGTGTCAACCTTGCCTTTTAAAAAACCGTTGTCAAGTAAAAAAGAGCTTAGACGATCATACCAAGCACGAGGGGCTTGTTTTAAAACCGTATAAGGCTTTCTTCAACTTGAAAACATGATCAGGGTTTTTGACATCCGTGAAACCTGGAGGTTGTGCTACAAAAACTTCTTCTTTTATAAAACCATTTAAAAAAGCACTCTTGACATCCATTTGAAATAGTTTGAAATCATAAAAACATACAAATACACATAATATGCGAATGGATTCTAATCTCGCAACTGGGGCATAAGTCTCATCGTAGTCGATACCTTCTTTTTGATTGTATCCTCGAGCTACGAGTCGAGCCTTATTACGAGTCACTAAACCATTCTCATTTAGTTTATTTCGGAATTCCCAACGGGTGCCAATGACCGGATGATCAATAGGCCTGGGAACAAGTTCCTAAACTTGATTCTGTTCAAATTGGTTTAATTCCTCTTGCATAGCATCTATCCAAAAACTATCACTACATGCTTTATGAATAGTTTTGGGTTCTAGCTGTGAAATAAATGCAACACTAGAAACAATATCTCTACTGGATGTACGAGTACTTACTCTTTTGGTAATATCACCAATTACCAAATTTTTTGGATGATCAATTGTTAATTTCAACCTTTTCGGTAGGTTCTGAAGGTAGCTGGTTCCTGGATCTTCTCTAGGAGGTTCAGCTAGTGCAGAGCTTGGTTGAGGATCAGCTGATGTTGAGCTTGATGCAGTCAGATCTTCATCACTGTCATCGATAGTCATTTGATTTAGTTCATCAAAAGTGACGTTGATTGACTCTTCGATGATCATGGTTCGTTTGTTGAAGACTCTGTATCCTTTGCTCTTGGCCGCATAACCTAAAAATATACCTTCATCGGCCTTTTTATCAAATTTTCCCAAATTGTCTTTTGTATTTAGAATAAAACATTTAAAGCCAAATATTCTAAAGTATGAAACAGATGGAATTCTATCAAACCATAGCTCAAATGGAGTCTTCTTCGATTTGGGTCGAATTAGAACTCTATTGAGAACAAAGCTAGCTGTATTGACAGCTTCAGCCCAGAAATATTTGGTAGACTAAACTGGTTTAACATCACTCTGGCCATTTTGGTTAGAGTTCTGTTCTTACGTTCCACAACTCCATTTTGTTATGGAGTTCTAGGGCAGGAGAACTCGTGTACAAAACGTGTGTGTCACAAAATTGCTCAAAATCAGCATTTTTGAATTCGCCTCCATGATCACTTCTGATTCGAGTGATCATGTAACATTTTTCATTCTGTACTTTCTTACAAAAGGCGACAAATTCGGATAATGCATCATTCTTGCGTGTCAAGAAATATACCCACGTGTATCTAGAGAAATCATCTACAATTACGAAAGCATAAAGCTTACCTCCGAGGCTAGCAACTCTTCTAGGACCAAATAAGTCCATATGAAGAAATTGTAGAGGTCTAGTAGTACATACTGCGTCTACTGACTTGAATGTGGATCTGGTAGCTTTTTCTTTTCATATTGGCTGCATACCGAATCCTTCTTGAATGTAATATCCGGTAAACCGCGTACTAGCTTCTTTGTGGATAATCTTGAGATCGTATCCATATTAGCGTGACCGAGTCTCATATGCCACAGATGACTCTCATCACTCTTGGCCATTAAGCATCTACCTGAAATATTAGTTTCTTCTAACAAATAGAAAATATATATTGTCTTCCCTGATACCTTCAAAGATAGTACTACCAGTTGAGCTATCAACTATAGTACATTTGTCTTTGCCAAAGTTGATACCATAACCATGATCAGCTAGATGACTTATGCTGAGTAGATTATGTTTCAACTTGGTAACCAGACAGACATCCTTAATCACAGGATAGGGAGACTTACCAACATCACCGATACCAATAATATACCCTTTTAAGTTATTACCGAAGGAGACATAGCCTTCCTTCTTTTTCTTCGACAGTGTTGCAATAGGGTAGCGACACCGGTCATATGCCGTGAGCAACCACTGTCGAGGATCCATTTGCTTTTAGCATGTGAAGGGTGTTCCACCTACAAAACAGTTTGCAGATGAAACTTTTGGTACCTATTTCTTGTAGGGTCCTGAATTGTTAGCTTTTGTACCCAGGCATAAACATTTAAATCAACAACCTTTCTCATTCTACATGCAGATGAAATATGACTAATGAGGCCACAATAATGACATTGTGCATGTCGAGTGTTGAAAGCTGAGTGGTGTGACATGGTTGGTAGGTTTAGGTTTTCTAGTATAGAAGAAAGCATACCTATAATCTTGTTTGGGCTTAACCTTTTGGGGTAAGGGTTTTATATGGTTAGGTCTGACAGTGTTTGGCTTGGGAATGTTCCGATTTTTTGGTAAGTGACACGTGTTAGGGTAGGAAGCAGCAGGCTCAGGCTGTTTTCCTAACCTAATTTCCAATCTTTTTGAAGTGTTACAACTTAGTATAATCATAAGTGAGTGTTTCCATTCTGATTTGTGCACATCGAAGACTTTTCTTCTCTATAGAAAGTTCTTCCTTGAGTTGGTCAATAATTTTGTCTTTCTCTTCAGATGACTTGGTAGTCTCGTGTAATAAGAGCTTTGTTGAAGAAAGCTCACCAGACTCACTAACATTATTTCTAACCTCAGCTAGTAGGTCGATAAGTCTACCTATTTCACCTTTGTACTCTTTGAGTACCTTCTTAGAGGTCTGATACTTGCTATGCAGTTTTCTGTAATCAGTCATCAGGCCATTGAAGACATCTCCTAATTGCTCAAAGGTGAAGTCATCATAAGTATCAACTACAGGTTCAGTAGGTACCTGATCGGATGCCA
>JANAVB010004768.1:0-62867 GCA_029216955.1 Iris pallida
AAAGTCAACTATGGGAAGTCAACTATGGGTCAACACTTTACCTAATTTAGTCCCAAATTTCATTAGACTTGAACGGTTGACCAAAAGTCAACTGTTAGTCACCATTGACCTAAGATTGACCTAGGGTTGACCTAGAGTTGACCAGTTGACCAAAAGTCAACTGTAAGTCAACCGTTGACTTAAATCAACCTAGATTAATTCCGTTTGACTTGCATTGACCCAGTTTGACCTAGTTTGGCCTAAAATGACTTAGATCGACCATGTACAATCTAGTTTGACCTTGTTTGGCCTAGATTGACTTAGTTTGCCATGTCTTGACCTAGAATGACTTAATAGGATTTAATTTGATTTGACTTTACTTCATAAACATAGTATTGATACGTCTTGTTCTCTATAGGTCCTCGAGACGCTGCATTGGATCCCGTTGACATATCTTATTATATTACAGGCGAGTACATTCTCTGACACTTTTCCAATTTACGATGATTGTTATAATTCATGTAATTAGTGTAGATATGCTGGTTCTCGACACATTGGTCACACGGATTGGTATTCATGGATCCCGACATGAGATGTTATTCCTCGTTATCTTGGTATGTCTTGTGCAAGCCCCTTGTAGTTCTTGTGCAGTACATGGACGCTGATTCTCGAGGAGACTTGCTCCCTTCTCGTAGAATCCCGCGTCGTGACGTGTCTTGTTTGGATCCACCCTACCAGTCGGGGACGGGGAGCACTAGTGTAGACATGTGGTCATTATCCACCTTGTTATTCTTGTAGACATTGTGAGTGTCAATCATACACTCCATGTATGATTAACCATGCCAGTAGACCTTGTGCAGACCCAAGTCGGCCACATGTTAAAACTAGTACTCACACACCTAGATAGATGATTCTTGATTCTTGTACATGACATGGTCAGTTTACTTGCCTTGTTCTAGCTCTAGATTTACAGCTTACCTTGCCATGATACTCACATGTACATTCCATAATTTTCTTGTATATACTCTCTATTTACAGTCTTATAGCTTTCGTCATATCTTTTGAACCGTTGTTAGTTGATTGTGCTCGTTCCATCCTGACTGGATATGTTGACAAAATATTACAGATGCTGATGAGGGGGATTACAGTACCTACTACGGTCCGGATGACGTAGTGGGCTTAGATTTGGAGACCTTGGTCCAGCAGGGCTTAGCTCCACCTGACGAGACTTTACCTATTGCTTAGTTAGAGTTATTTGTACTGGACCTTGTCTCCAGTTACTTTTGAGACTGTTATATTTTGGATTGTATTAGAGACTTGGACTTGGACTTTAATATTCTTTGTGTTGGACTTGACAGGTTATATTTTATCGTCTTGTTGTCTTTATCTTTCAGTCTTTACTTTATCATCTTAGAACTGTGATTGAGCACTCATATATATTCATTGCTTGTCCTCCGTTCGACGTTGACCATATTCTCGACAGGTTTTTGATATATATGTAAACTGTTGTTAGAGTAGAAAACCTACAGCGTTCCACGCCGTTTTTACGGTGAGGGCTGGACGTTGTTACGCACGCGTGCCCTTACAGCGGGTGCCGGTCGTGACATATATATATATATATATATATATATATATATATATATATATATATATATATAGAGAGAGAGAGAGAGAGAGAGAGGGAGAGAGAGAATAAGGGAGGTGAGGTGGCTATGTGTCACTTTTCCATGCTATTAACATGCACTTGCATACTTTTCGAAGAATGATGATAGCATAGGGGGTGACACATAGCCATCACCCGTATGGTGGCACATCACCTCCCTTATATATATATATATATATATATATATATATATATATATATATATATATGTGTGTGTGTGTGTGTGTGTGTGTGTGTGTGTGTGTGTGTGTGTAAATGACCTCCAGTCTAGTGGTTAAGAGAGATGCATGTTGTCCAAGTGGTCGGTGTTCGAGCTCCAGTGGAGGCGAGTTTGCCACAATTACTCATTGCTTCAATATATATATATATATATATATATATATATATATATATATATATATATATATATATATATAATTGTTGTTTTTAAAATACACACATTTTTTATCACAAAATATGTATAAAATTGATATATATACATAATTACATACGTCTTATTCGATTTTGTACCGAAATAAAATCCAAAATCGGAACCGAATAAGAAATTTTAGTATTTAAAAACCGAAACTGAACCAAATTTTTTCAAACCGAACCAAATCCCTTACTCGATTTGGTTCGATTATATTTGATTTTCAGTCTAAAATCGAATAATTCTCACCCATAATTGAGGTGGTTGAAAAACGGTCTATGCTATTCTCTCAGGGTTTGCGGAAAGAAAAGAAAAGGAAATCAGTTGTTTATATTTTTTTCTCTTTTCTTTTTCTTGAGAAATTATAATTTCTATTAAATTTTCAAATAGAATGACAAATAAATTTTTAGAGTAGAAAAATGAATCATTGGATAGGTCGAGAGAATCACTTTCTTTCCATACTTTTTCTATGGAATTTTTTTTCTACTTTTATTTGACATTCAATTGCAGAAGTAAAATAAATTATTTTTCTTCGAAGATCATGATCCTGCAAACCAAACGAGACATGAAGCCATGAGTCATGATATCATAGTTAGTTCACATGTCAAACATACTAGGCATTATCATTAACGTCATCTTCTCCAAATGATGCCAATTAATAGCCGGTCTAGGTGTTGCAAGAGGCCAGCCAGAGCTCCTAATTTTGTCAGAGCACCTACTCTATTCTATTGCTCATGTCACCAGAAGAAAAAATACATATATATTTTGTTTACAGTTTGTAACCGCGGACGGTCACTGTCTCTCTGCTATCTTCGAATTCCATCCAGACCAGAAAATCAATAGCCGGCCGTCATGTCGGTCGACAGTTACGTCCGTGATTACAAACCATAGACAACGTAGTACGGTCACGTATGCAATTACAAACCACGAACAACATACGTAGCACCTCTAGAAAAGAGGGGCAACATTCATATTTATTCTATAACCAAGAAGTAATGCATAAAATAGTTCATAACTCAGGATCCCTCTCCAACCATCGAAGTATAATAGATACTGGAGGATACCAAAATTTAATTACATTTTATTGACTACATAATGTAACAATCTGTTGTTAGAATTTATTGTATCATGTCGATTCATGAGATGAAGAACATAAATTAAATTATGGAAGCGTACCTGAATCCATTGCTAGGCTTGATGGATCTTGAAACGATTGTCCTTTTGTGGGGTTCGATCTTCCAACTTGCTACGACCCTTAATGACAAAGGTGAATCCGAATCCTTTATTCCTCTCTTTCTTTTGATGGGGATGCAGAAGAGAAAAAGAGAATACTTCTCTTTGGTGGCCGTATAAGTTGGGGACCATAACCCTAATGAACACATATATTTATATGTTTTGACATTTCTAATTTGGCCCCTCATCAAATTAGAATTATCTCCGGTATCTACACATTAATTCCATGACAATTATACCCTTAAGCCAATTTTCAAATAGTTATTTAGATAGCCCAAACACAATTAATTTTACATGTGTGACCCCTTAATTATTGAATAATTCTAACATCTGTGTATTGATCATGTAGGAGAGATTATCGAATTAATATTATCAATACATAGACCGTACATCATTTGGTCAATCATCTTAGCATTATTGTTGACTAGTATATATGCACGTATGTTGTACGTATTTCAAAAATTATTATTAGAAAGACTAAATGATAATTACTATAATTATTCTAATATTACTACTTGGGAAGAATAAGAAACATCTTCCTTATATACTAGTATTATCATATTATTATATATATTGTTTTGCAACTATTTATATAGGAATACCAAATAACAGTTTCGGTAATAAGCTAGCTGCTTCTATTAACTTTAATAAATAATTTTAATTAATAAACATATACAAGGGTATATTTGAAAAAAAAAATTACGGTGAAACTCAATTTTGCATTACATAGTAGTATAGATTTATTGTTATATAGCTTAATTATATCGTCAACTATTTAAAATTTTCAAGTTAATATCCTAAATTTTAATATCATACTAATGCCTATCCTCAACTTTTGCATGATTTTAAGTTGATACCGTCCGTCATTCATGGATTATTTTTTTTCGTTTCAACATAAATAAATAATAATTTTTGGACCAAATTATTCTCATCATTCTCCTACTCTCTTCCTCTCTCTCAGAGAGAGAGAGAGAGAGGAGAGAGAGAGAGAGAGAGTTGCAGATGGAGCATCATAGTTTAATGGAATTGTAAGAATAGCATTAGATTTTGGGAAATTGCGAGAAGAGCACCCAACCGGACTTTAAAAGTCCGGTTGGTGATGTCAGCATCATCGTAAGTGGATTAGATTAGCTAAATGCGGTGAACGGATTAAGAGAAATCGGACTTTTGAAGTCCGGTTGCTTACATCATGGGTCGAACTAGGATTAGTGTTAGAGTTAGGAGAAATCGGACTTTAGAAGTCCGCCTGTCTCTCTCCATTTAATTCCCCCCATCGCTACTAAGCCTAAGCCAACTACTAATTGTAATTAACATGGTCCGGACTTTCAAAGTCCGGCCCAGTGCTCGTTTTGTAATTTTTAAAAACATAATGCTCTCCATGAAATTGTAGCAAATTTGAGTACTTTTTATGCAATTTATATATATATATATATATATATATATATATATATATATATATATATATATATATTATGCAATTTTCTTAATATTTCTGAGATATGTACTTCAGTAACCTATATTTCAATACAACCAAATTACATGACAATGTAACAAACCCAACTACATGACACTATAACAAACCCGTATAACTGTTTTATATATATATATATATATATATATATATATATATATATATATATATATATATATATATATATATATATATATATTTCTAGTATATATATATATATATATATATATATATACTAGTCATAACCCGTGTCCATAGTGCATGGTTCATTTAAGATATTCCCCCCCAAAATCTTGGACCCCCAATAATAATTATGAGGCCACCGTCAAAATATTAAATCCCAATCACTGCTGGATGTGAATTTTCTTTGGATTTTCCATAAAACCCCACTCTCAATAATGCTCATCCACAACCATTATGAGTGCAAACCCCACTCCCCACTCTCAATATAATGCTCATTCCCCATGAAATCACACTCTCAATAATGCCCATCCACAACCATTATGAGTGCAAACCCCACTCTTCGGATTCCCCATAAAATCCCACAACCGTTGATTCACCAAGATTAAATCCCAACCACTCTTTATATATATATATATATATATATATATATATAATAATAATAATTATTATTATTTTTTTTTTTTTTATTTGTCAACCCATCCTACCCCACTCTTTAGCGTGTTGAACCTTAACAAAATTTTGTTATATTGTTGAAATAGTTTAAATTAGATTTTGTTATATTATACTTTGAATTTTTTTAATTAGGAGTAGTTAGATAATATATATAGCTAAGCTATTAATGAGAATTAATTTTCTTTTCAATTTTTGGGATATTTAGTTTTAGGGTCTCATATATAATATTAGGATTTGGATCTCGAAATTGACCGTTAGAACTTGAGTCTCGAAATTATTGTTCATATAGACTAACATCGTTTTAATATCGTTCAATTTCTAGACCCAAATCCTAATATCCATATATATGTGAGACCCTAAAATTAAATAATCCGACTGTTTGTTTTATTTGGAGCCAAAAAAATTAATATCTATATTTTTTAAAAATTAAAAAAATTAAAAAAATTAAAATTATTTAAATATAATTTAATAGAGAGATTATTTGGACAAATTACCTAACATTCAAATTTTCATTATGTCATCAACATATGATTAGAATGATGTATATTATAGTATTACTCCAACAGAAGCACTCTAAAATGACATTTGGCTTATAAGGAATCAAACTTATTATTGATTCTAAAAAGAATTCAAAAACTTTGCTGATCCAGAACGCTACTATAAGCATGGAATAAAAACAAAAAAAAATGTACATATAAAACGAAAAATAGGTGTCCATATATAATTAATAATGACGTGAGCATAATTAATATGTATTAAATTTATAATATAATAACAACAAATATACTCTTCCCAAAAGGGGAAAAAAACAACGAAATTGAAGTCCGAACAAATTTCTTAATTTTTAATAATTTAAAATTTATTCCCAAAATACCCACCCATTTCCTTCATAGAGCCATGCTCTCTCCGGCGACCTCCACTCCTTTGCAGCTGAGCGACCGGAGCAGCTTCCACGAGGCGCACTGCTCCGCCGCCGCCGCCGCCGGCGGAGGTGAGTTCCGGCGCCTCTGCCGGATCCGGATCTCGCTCATCTCCATCGCCGCCGGGACCCTCACCGACCCGAACGCCATCAAGTACCACTTCGGCCGGGCCCTCGCCGGGTCCGGGTCCGCCGCCCGCCTCAGCCTCCGGTAGCCGGAGGCGGAGCTCGGGTCCCAGAAGCAGACGGTCGGCCGGTCGCCCATCGAGCTCGACCGCCGGTGGGAGTCGAGGAGGGAGTCGGCGGCGCGGGTCCGGCCGATTTTGGCGGGAAGGTGCCCCGGAGGGCGGAAAGGAAGCAGCTTTCCTCCGGAGATGACGTCGGTGGCGGCGCACATGGCGTCGCCGGCGGCGGACGAGGAGAGGAACTCGAAAGGCTCCGCCGGGGCGTCGGCGAGGTCGGCGAGGGAGACGGCGGAGTCCTCGCCGTCCGATTCTCCGTCGAGGAGAACCATTGGTAGGGGTGTTTTGGGAAGAGGTGGGGGTATTCTGGGAAGAGAGAGAGTAGTTTTGGTGCTCCCGTTGTTGGTAGCGATGGCGGCAATGGTATTTAAAGGAGGAGGAGGGCAAAATCGGAACTGAAGGGAGTGTTTTTGCAGTTATTACGGATTTGCCATTGGTTTGTTTTAAATTAATTGCAAACCGAGGGGGCAAAGTATCTGGTGCTGTTTTAAAGTAAGTGGGGGGCTTCTTCACACTTTTTTACTGCTAATGTTTCAATGTAAGTGAGAATGGAAGTGTTGGGAAGTGACTTTCAGCTTTGTTTTGGAAAAGAAGCGGAAAAAAAAAGTGTAGGAAAAGATAAAGGGAACCATTGGTTGGGAAAAAAAAAAGGGAGAGAGGAAAGGAATCATGTTTTTTTATTATTTGGGTGAAACAAAAAAAATGGGAGATGAGAATCATTGTTTTGATTTTTTTTGTTGATACTTCGAACATAAAATCAATTGCAAAAACTGCAAAGTTAATTTTTTTTATTTTATAGTTTGGTTGATAAGAATATCATAAAATTATTTGCAAAATGTATGAGCATATTGTTTTTAAAATCTCTCCACATAATTCGAAGTCATGCGATAACGGTATGATTTTTTTTTTTTAAGGATTATATCGAAGAGGCAATAAAGGATGCAGGAGTTACTCGTGAATTAAAATTAGATTAAATGATACTTTATACCGATCATAAGATGATGTTTCTACTTATTATTTTATTGTCACTCTAATTATTAATTTGTAATAGAATGATCCAAATAGGTAACTTATGAAGTTGTCAATGTCACCAAAATCAACATCATGCAAGTTATAAAAGTTAAAAGGACTAGGTTAAGGGGGAAATCCAAAACAAAGTTAGAGAGTATTTAGATTACAAAAACAAATTAATGATGTATATATTTGAATGTGGCAAGATTCTAACTAGAATTTATCCGTGAGATATAATATTGGACATTGTTATAATGAGAATCTATTAAGTTGTCAGGAATTTCATATGTCTATGCATGCCTCATGGTTTTATATATCTATTAAGTTGTCAGGAATTTCATATGTCTATGCATGCCTCATGGTTTTATATATCTATTAAGTTGTCAGGAATTTTATATATCTATTAAGATACAACTCAATCATTTCCACCTTAGTTCACATACTTAGGTGAGTACGAACAACCTAGAGATTCAACAAATCGTGATCCTAATTGTTCTGTTAAAAGATTACCATAATACTACCGAGAATGAACCACTCCTCCATAGAGGATTACTGCTAAAGTGTAATGCAAAACACCGACAACTTAGGCCCGTAGGATGACTATCTAATGAGATGTTCCAAACAATTTAATTAACCTGATGATTATACGTATCATGTACACGTTAATTAGCATAACACTCTTTAAAACAACTAGAAAATCGAATATAGAGAAGTAGGATATCAACTTCTTGTTTAACCATACTGAATTGTTTATCGGGTAGATTCTAATACCACTTGTTGGAAGTACGACAAGGCTTAATCAATTGTAGGAGGGTGAGTATATGATTGAAAGTGGGAGCATGTCTTATCCTCTTTCACCTCCCATCTACTCCAAGGCAATTTGTTGGTAGATGGCAAGACTTTGCTTTGTTGCATAGCCCTTATCCTCTCTTTGGTTGGTTAGTTGGGAGAAGTACTCATTTGCCATGTGATTTTGGTCGCATAGAATTTTAGATTTGAGACATGACACAAATTGTAAAAGTGATGCTATCGGAGCTTAATGTTTATATAAATTTTTTTTCTCATCAACGATAATGTAATAATATTATCAGCACAAAATTTTAGAAATAAAATAGTAATGGTATAAAAAATTATGTAAAAAAAATAATAGAATTGTATGTTGGACTTTTGTCAAAAAAAAAATAGACTTATATAATGTATAGGTAGTATACCAAAACATTTTGGCTGAGATAGTCGTCTTATGGGCTTCGTATCAAGTTTGGGTATAAATAGGATAACCAAAAATATCATATGTCAAATCATATCGTATCTTATGTCAAAGTGATGTGGAAAAGTATATAACAAACCTTGACTTTTCAAGATCAAAGATGACAACCAAGCGGTTAGTTCCCAACTTTCCATCAGTCAATTTTCGGTTTGAATAACAACTGGAACTCTTCGTGGCAAGCTATTTGAAAAATACTATTTTGACAGCCCGCGAGATTGGTCTCCGTCCGCGTGACATCCAGCTGTTAGCTTTCTTGCTAACGTGAGCTCAATCGGACAGGAGGTCAATGTCGACGTACCGTGTGGCCACGGACCAGCTCCACGACGATCAAAATAGCAGTTTCCTATGTATTTTCAGGTTGACATTGCTTTTATAGGTTTATGTTGGAGAAATTTTATATTACTAATAACTTTGGATTCAATAGTTTACATTAATTCGATTGTTGGCTTGTTGGTTCTTGTTTCTTCTTTCCTGGATTTGAGAAAATTATGTAGATTCTATCAGGTTCGTTTTTTTTAGCATAGACAAGTTAGTTATACAAGTTGTACGACTATATATGATCTAAAAAAATTTAAAGGTTCTAAATAATTTAACATCCATATACATTATTAATGTAGAAATTTTATTTTTAGATTTATGTTTTCATATTTGTCAGAAACTGCAGTAACATAATCATCAAAACGTTAAAAATTATTATTTTTAGGATGGTTCAAAAAAAAATATTTTTAATATTTGTATATAAAATCTTTGGAATGTCAAAAAAACGATCCTAAATTCTACGAAATTGGTGTCCCTTTGATTTGCCAAAATTTTCAAAGCTCTTGACTTAAACCTCCCCAACATAGATATGATTATAAGTCATAATGTGCCTATTTGAGCTAATTAATCATTTTGTCCAATTTTTTATGTTAAGCTCAGAAAAAGAAAAAAAAAAATTAAGGAGCATGAACATTATGGAGCTTCGTCGATGGCTGTCATCATGAATCATCATTCTGAGACTTTCAGCGATATCCATATGCATGGATTTTTTTTTTTTAATTTACTTTTTTATTTATTTTTTGCATAAAAGAAGATCCCTATAGCTCCTGTAGGCTCTAGAGCTCTTGATTGGTAACAATAGGGGGTTAATCCATGAAGCCACCACTCTAATCCCATCATTAGTCTTAAGAATTTTAAAATATAAAGGTTTAGGGAGTGAAATATATTAATTACAAAAAAATGATTACTTATGATATGTACTAGTTAAAAATTAATTAATTAATTTAATCAAGTATAAGGTATTCTAAGGACAACGTTTATATCGTCTTCATTTGTAGGAGCAAAATACATTGTCCGGAGAGCGTTATGTAAGTAATTATCTTTAATAATTTCCTTCCTTTCATTTATAACATTTTGCCAACACATAATTAGGAAGTTTAGAAAATTCATAATGTGCACAGATTGCATGTCACTTGGAGTATATTTCCATACGTTCTAAAAAAAAAAAAGTAATGCTATATGTACCTCCAAATTATTCCTCCAATACATCTCTTCTTATGTGGCAATTGACGTGGCATGTTAAATAATATTATGTGTCATCTGACATGGCCGATGACATGACAAATTTTAACTCAAAAAGTTAATTATCTAATTTTGTCCATGTTTATTTAATGTTAATATTAATTAATATTAATACTAATATTAATTAATGTTAATATTATGTTAATGTTGATTTTAATGTTAATGCTAATGTTAATGTTAATATTAATATTAATATTATTGTTAATGTTAACGTTAATATTAATTTAATGTTAATGTGAACATTAATTTTAATGTTAATTTTAATTTTAAAATTTGTCACATCAGCTGCCACGTAAAGAGGGACGATTTGGAGGTACAATTTGGACAAATAGCATTATTCTAAACAAAAAAATTTATATTTTAGGAAAAATAATTTCAACACATATTCCAGAAGCATAATTAAATATATCTTCATTTAATGTAAAAATATAGCAAGTTTATCCCAGACTTATAATCCGAAAGACCTTGATGCTGATTTATTATAGATGACAAATCAGAATACATATGCGTAAATTTTTGCCTACATTGACAATGTATATATAAAATATAAATTCGGAGTGCAGTGTTTTTCTTTTTTTCTTTTTTTTAAATAAGCACAAGAATTAGCACCATTTATCTGCATTTAGCATCATATCTTACACTGTACAATGAGACTTCAAAACGGCTCAAAAGTGAGCCGTCTAAGCCGTTATTATATCACAGTCCATTTTATTTTTTAAAAAAAATTTGTAAAAATTGTTGAAAAATGTTTAAATTTGTCAACATGGATAATCGAACTCAACCAAACAAGAAAAATACCTCACACCTTAACCACATTATGAGTTAGAAGAGATATTTAATTATAGTTGGATACTATTCTTATTACCAGTTATTATACGTGTAAAGCACGTGCATTTAGTAGTGTTATTATAATGCTTACTATTGTAATAATAAACATGTTTATGTGATATAATAGACTTAGAACATCCATTGTGAAAGAAACCCGCATAGCGAATATAGTCTTTCAATAGTGATAGCTAGCTCGGAAAACTATACCAATTCACTCAGAATAATTATATATGTTTGCTTATGTCACGCCCCGCTCCCGTAGGAGCGATCGTCCTCGCTAAGGCGTGATGCCGTACGGGCCTAGGTTGCGCCCGTGCAAGGCTAAGTCCAGAAACGACCGATTTGAGCTAGGCCACAGAGTCGTACAGAGTGTCCCCATTTGCAGCGGAAAGTAAACGAACACAAAATTGAAGTGAATTCAAACTCTTTATTGATTTTCAAGAAGTTTACAAGCGGCGCTAGGCCGATATTACAAATCGCTCAAGCTCTCTCTCCCTGAAACAAAAAGGGCGTGCCAAGTGGCTTACAACATGGAATGATTCATGGCGATGTTCCGATACATTATGTCCTGTATATGGTGCTCCAGCTCCTTGCAACGCTCCAAGGCTCCAGAGATAGCTCCGCACCTTAGCACGTTCGAGGAAAGCTCCGCACCCGCCGGCGTCTCCTGCATCCTGCAAGTAGACTGTGGGGTTATCAGTACATTGTTATGCACTGGTGGGGAGGCTAGCTCGCCCACAACGCTATCATTACCAAACACGTTCCATTTACTTTTGTGCACCGTCTATCATTCATTGTCTTTCTAATCTTGCCTTAGGATCAGTTTTATGGCATATTTCAAGACCTATCTCGTGTTGCCGAATTCAAGTGTGTGCATGGAAATGAATGCACGACTTACCCATACTTACCGCCCGGCCTTCCCTGTCCAAAGTAAACCAAGTTAGTCAACAATTCAATTATTTCAACTTAACATGATTCACGTAAACATTTTAGTGCCAAGGGCGTGTTCCTGCCTTAGATTTTAACGCGTCGTAGGCATGTTTTCAAGATCATTTACACGAAGTACTCCTTATCATTTGGTGCATTACATTTCAAGCCTATACATAAGGCGCTTCATTCAATTAACTTTAGACTACTTTGATTTCAATGCAAGGGCTTGCACGTGGATCACCACCAGCAAAGCCCACTTAACTCTATATGCACCGGTTGCTGGCACCACAAGCCATTTTGGACATCCAAGCCGTGGTATTTCTCAACTAGCATAGGGTGAGGACTGGCACACACCCCAATAGTCTCTTGAAATACTCCTGCACTTACGTCCCCCGGGTGGCCGAGTCCGTACCCAGGCAGCCCGTAAGCCATGACTTTGATCCCGCCTAGGCCGGCATATCCCCCCTTTGATCATGCCGTGGAATCCCTTTTTCTTTACGGACACAGCATACGCCACCCCTCGCTCGTGCCGTTTGTCCACGACCATTTCGTATTATTATCGTCATAGGCTAACCCTTAGCCGCAATGCGTTATCGACCAGGTTGGCGTCCGTGCAGCGCGGGTAGCGAGCCCCGTTGCACGTGCCCGTCACACCTGTCGCTAACCATTTCTTTCTTTCTTTCTTTTAGTCATTCTTTCTTTTCTTCTTTTACTTGTTCGTTTGTTCATCGATTCATTCTCTCATTCGTTGATTCATTCATTCACTTATTTGTTCATTCATTCATTCATACATTTTGCAACTCCCCGTGCGGGAGTCGCCTTGGCGACCCATCGGTCCCATAGTCTTTCAATGTTACTAAACTCTACTCGGAACGACTATGTTGATAGTCTTTCCGTTTCATTGTTGTAAACCATTCATTGTTTCATTGTTGAACGCATCAGAGACGTAAACGTAAGCTTGTGCCTTAGCACGAGCGTGGAGCGCGGTGCGAAAGTTCTCGCAATTTTCATATTCTTTTCCATATACTATACAAGCATACAAGATGAGATTAATCCCTTAGCTAGGTGCGTTGGGTCATTTATTAGCATGCGCGGTGTTATCGCCTAGCAATTTCAGTGATAGTTTCCGTATTATTATATGTCTAGGCTAAGCAAAGACGGGTTCATCGGAGCCACCCACCTTAGCGATGTTCGCGTCGGCCGAGCGATACTTCGAGCGCGCCTTTGAAAGTCTAAGTCTGGGCTCATCTTGACGGGCCAATGTAAGCCTTGCATCGATTCTTCATCAGGTCAATGCCAACTCTTCGGGTCGACAGCTCGTTTGAGTCGTTGCACTTGCCGTTTGAATCGGCGTTCTGCTAGGGCGGAGCGGGTCACTACAGCTTACATCTTTTTCTAGTGGGCAATCAAATAGAGGAGACTAGATCTACAGTTTCTGATCCGGTGTCTCAATCCTATCCCCTTTCTATGTCGTGAGTTTTTATGTTGGTTTTTATCGGTGGGCCTCACACGTCATACGGAGGAGGACATAATTGGAACATCGGATCAGGGACAGCTGATCCGGTCCCCAAATGAGACCGGATAAGCTGTCTTCCAAATTGAAGTGTATATAGTTTGGTTTTGGAATACATAAATCTTTTAGAAATTTTAACATGTTCAAAAAGGGGAGAATAGTTTGAATGAATGAGTGGTAATATATTATAGATAGAATTTTTTTTAAAAATGAAATATTTTAGTAAATGTTCCCGTTCAATATATAGAACTAGCATATACTTCCACTCTTTTAAAAAAACTAACAAATGTCACTATTCCTTTGTAAATCAGTCAAAATTTTGAATAAATAGTGGGGATATATTTTAAAATGTTATTTGTTCTATACATACAAAGGAATACAGACATTTGCTAGTTTTTTTTTTTTTCTTAAAAGTATGTACTAATTTTTGAATGGGGCCATTTGCTAAAATTTCCTAAAAAATAACTTATTTGTGGATATGCCAGAATAAGAGTAAGATGAGAAAAATTTGTCTCATATAATTTGGACATTGGGAAGTGAGTCATGAATAGTAATAACTAGTCAATTTTTTTAATTTGATATGGATATCTTACATATTTGAACCAAATCAAGTCTATTTGAACCATGATTGAATCCCGTTCCAATCTATACCAAAAATAATAATTGGACCATCGGTCCGGTTTTTAAAACATTGGTCTTAACACAGTAAAGAAAAAGGAAAAAGAATGGATTTAATAGCATCTTGCGACAAGTAATTATGGGGAATTCATAGTTGTTTCCTTTACACCTATGGATATATTATCTAATTCAAAAGGACAATACAGCAAGCGCATCTGGTGTGGTGGTATCATAGTACCCTCCCACGGTACTGACCAGGGTTCGATTCCCTGGATGCGCAAACATACAATTGTATTTTTTTTTATTTAGGTTTTATTTTTTTTTTTTACAACTTTTTGTTCCTTCATTCCTATTATTTAACTTCAAATCAACAAGATGAGAAATGCATGTAATGTTAAAATTTTAATGTGACCAGTTGAGGTTGAATGGAAAGAAAATCATCTGGACCAATATTAGTTAAAGAGTATGTATAAATATGCATAAATAAGCTTTGATTCAGAGTACCATTATCTTACGAAGAATTCAGTACATCACAGTCGAAAGAAACATTGACGTGCGGTATCATAACATATGAGAATGGTGCAATGAGGAGAACGATCTTTTGAAGATTGATACTACGGTGAATCTAGCAAACATGCTAACAAAGTTGATTCTTATGGAGAAGCTCAAGTCGTCATTGATTTCTAAGGTACTACATTTCGAGGAAGGTTCTCGGTTTCGGTACGACCTTCATGGTAATTTCTATGTTTTATGAGTCAAACACTGTGTCAGAGACAATTTCTCAATTCTGGATAAAGATTGTGTAAATGGCTGTTTTCAGTTCCAATAAGATTGTTGTGGTGTTTAGTTTTGCAATTCTAGCTAAAGATCGTGTCGGTAAAGAGAAAGTAGAAGTGGGAGCTAAAGTTAAAGGATCGTGAAGTATATCAGCAACATTTTTATAAGGTGGTCAGTCAGGGCCGGCCCAGGAGGTTGGGTTGTCATAGTCGGAGTTAATTTTGGTTGCTCCTACCCCTCGACTCCAAAAAGACATGATATCGTGTTCGGGAGTGTTTGTCCCTGAAATTGACGGCGGGTGGGATTGGCGGCAACGTCGAAGTCTTCGATTCTGATGACGACGTGGAGCTCGAATTCAGAGTTTCTCTCCTGACACTTGAGCTACTCAAGGCCTTCACAGTATTAACTAAATATGGATATGGCAGATCGCCAGTCCAATTGACAAGGAGTTTGGGCGGGCCGCAAAGGCTCTATTGGTGGAGAACTCAAAACTTAGGAATCTAGGGACCTGGGGGGTTGCCCTAACCAGGGAGATTGTCCAAGCTCGATGGCTTGTCTATCTTACCCCAGGGCCGGCCTTATGGTCTCAGTTGAACAACTCGCCAAGATAGAGATTGTTGTATATGGCCCGTGTTCAACTACGGAGTGCGATGGACATTGTTCCAAAAATCAGAGAAGTTCTGAAGAAGTAGATATATTTATACATGACGGCAAACCAATATTAGCGGTATACCGATCAATCGCACCTCAAATTCAAACAAGTTCTTGGGGTCCAAAATCTCCCATACAACATACTGACAGTATACTACCAATTAGGGGTGTGCATCGGTCGATGGTCGACCTATTTGGTCCCAACCGAAGTCGAACCGAAATTAATCGGTTTGAAAATAAACAAAACCGAACCAAACCAACCAAATGGTCGGTTCGATTTTGAAACCGATCGACTTGGTTCGGTTTGGATTGGTTCGACTTGGTCGGTTTTGATCACATAAAAAAATGGACTGTATATTTTTTTTTGTGAAACCTCAGTCAACTTGTACTTTGCAACAGTAAATACAATTCAGCAGCTTCAATTCAACTTGAGCTTTGCAGGTGGAGAAAAATACCAATTATGCATATAAAAAAATCATATACATTCAACCAAAAGTCTCTTCCATGTGCACAGGAGCAATTAGAAAAGAATAGGAGCCGCAAGCACTCCTCTTTGAGACTAGAGAGAGAGAGCTCTTTCAACTTCAACTTGATAAATTGCTGTGATGTGAATAAATGAACCAAACCGGTATAATACAACCCAATGAACCCATACCCAACCGGCCAACCCTAATTATTTAACAAGGATTTGGTTCGGTTCGATTCGGTTTAGTCGATTTTTGGCATAACCAAACCGTGAACCGAACCGAATCGGTCGGTTTTGAAAAAATTGAAGCCGAACCAAACCAATTGAACCATCGATTCGGATTAAAACCAATCGATTCGGTTTGGCTTGGTTCGATTTGGTCGGTTTGACTTAATTGTGCACAGCCCTACTACCAATATATCGTCCAGGTTGGAGCTGACCAATTTGCTTGTGTAGTTCAAATTTAAAAAGAGAATCAACGATCACGATTGCTTCTAACTTGGGTGAAAATTATAGATTCTATTTAAAGGATCTCCTCTAGCCCTAGCTTGAGGTCACAAGGATGGCATCAAGAGAGAGTTCTTGAGTGGTCCATTAAAGTAGTCTTCAAGAGAATGAAAGAGAGAGGCCGTCAGAGATCTCGAAAGTAGAAGGTTTCCCATTAGGCCTCGTTTCGTTCACGGATTTAAGGAACCAAGAAAGAAAAATTGTTCTTTTCCTTTGTTTGGTAGCCACAAACTTGGAAATCAATTTCCTGACAAAAAAAAAATTTGGTGGAAATATGGTTCCACTCAAGACACATGGAATTGATTATTTTATCATTAATGTTATTTTTTATAATATTTTTTTTATTTAAAAGGTAAGGATATTATTGGAACTTTGTTATATTTTGCTTTCATTTCCTAGATAGTTTTCTTGTTTCACCAAACAACGGAAAGGAAATGTTACAGGAATCCTAATTTTCTATTTCCATGAAAAATACAAGAAAAATCATTTTCTTTCCGTGAACCAAACGAGACCTTAGTGTATTGTCATGTCAAATTCGCTTATTGATTCAATAAAGTCATTTCTCTCTCTCTATTTGCCTGTTTGTAGTCTGCATGATTGCTGATATTGATCCGGTTATTCATACTTGATTGATGTTCCTGTTGTTGTTGCTATTTGTCTGTTTTATTCGTCATATGTGTTTGTGTCAGCTTTCGTGTGTGCACTTCAACAGTGACAACCTCAAGAACTAGATCCCAAAAGCTGAGAAGTTTTCTAAGTTTTTATTAAGCTGAGTTATGTTTTACACTTCTCCCCCCTCCAGAAAAAAGAAATCACAACAAAAACTATGTATCCGACACGGTTTTATGTAGAATGCTGCACTTATTTCTCCTACAAGGAATCCGCTTCATAGTAACAATTATAATATTTTACATGAACAAAACCTTTGTTAGAAGCTAGAAAAGAATCATTGCATAAAATATAAAGATCACAAATATATTTTGGGGGGCCAACACACAGACAGTGTCATTCCGCCCAAATCTAATTTGATGTTCCTACTAATATCTCTATCCTTTTGAAGGGTAATGCCTTTCCTTCTCGTAAGCACCGTCGTGCGTCGGACCCTGAAAGAGCGTGCGGGAGTGCCCGTCGCCACACGATTCACCACACGTCGCGGAGGTATCTCCCTTCGATCTGTAGACCCTTCACCAGGCTCTCAGCCTTGGTGCTATCCAGAGATCCCTACACGTTACAAGTATCATATCACAACATTAGCAACTCGCATCTTTGAAACCTTCACGCAGGAGAGATTGGTTCTTGGTGGTGGATACCAATCTGTCTAGACTCTGTAGTTGAAAACTAGACGTTTCTAATTGTGTGTATGTGAAGTAAATGACGTCTTCTTCCGAAATCAGATTTTTTTTCGTGTGGGGGGAAGAATTTGTATAGAAATGCATGTGAATGGAAAAGTTTGAACAATTTGCAAAACCAGGTTTGAATAGACAACTCAATTGGCGAACTCAAGCCAACGTGGACAAGAAAAAAAAAATTCTGCCAACTGAGTTGGCGAAAAGTCATTTCCAACCAACTCACTTGGCTTGATTCCTCTTTTTAGCCATTTCACTTGGCTTGATTCCTCTTTAGGCTCTTTTTAGCCAATTTCATTTGGCTGGAAAAAATTTGTGTGCTTTGCCTTTTTTGCTAATTCAAATGGCTGGAACTTGGCTTTTCGCCAATTCAAATGGTTGGGGCACAGTCTCCCACCCAAGACCAAAGACGGGCACAGTCTGCAAGGTGAACTTTCGCGGAGTCACTTGGCTTGGGAGTGACTTCTCGCCAAATCACTTGGCTTGGGGTGGAGTTTCCGCCATGCGAGTTGGCTGTGGGTGGGGATTCACTTGAATTTTTTAAGTTTTTGCCAAATCAGTTGGCTTGAAAACCAATTTTTCTGCTCCTTCGTCAACTGAGTTGGCTATTCATCTCGTTCCCTATAATTTTCCGAAACATTTCCCTTATCGTGCTATATTGTTAAAATTAATCCCCCGATACGAAAATTTCTGTTCCGAAATGAATCTCAGAATGGGTGCTTTAGCATGGCATCTAAGAAGGGAGGTCCCACTTTTAGATATAACCATGAAGAGCTAATTAGGACAGGTAATAGTCCATATGGAATTTACTATGGTGACCTGGGCTGAAAAATATACATAACAAGATCCGAAAGACAGTTATTTACCGCAAAAAGTGGATAGTTTCTCACTCCTCGATCGCAAGTTCTCAAATTGCAGGATGGGCAGGTCACCAACTATAATGGATGGCAGGCAGGCAGGGCAATCCTAAATTTCATCCACATACTCATGGAGCCTTCCAAATCAGAAGCGTGCCCCACAGACAACCTCATTGTTATTGAAAAGGCTTATATGATGATAAGTTAGGCTTGTACTAGGAAACCAGATCCTTGTCAGGTCTAGTATCGAGAGGTCCGATCAAATACATTTAGCTGTGTAATTGCTAAGGTCAATCCACATTTGTAGCCCTAGACCAGTTATACATAGTTAAATGTATTAAAGAGAAAATCCCACCTAGTGTTGCTGTCTCAACTACCAAAGAATTATGATTCCAATACACAAATTATGATGTGTATGTATCAAAACATACCTGCTCTTGAGCTATTGTATGAAGAACTCTATGGACATCTCTGGCCATGCCTTTGGCATCACCACAGACATAAATATATCCACCCTTAGAGATAACATTCCAGATCTCAGAGGCCTGCAACAAACAAAGGGAGTATAATTATAAACAAAAGTAGTTTGAATTGCAACCGTAGTTAAACCATAAGAACCATTTCCAACCTTCTCAGCCATCTTATGCTGCACATATTCCTTAGTTGGACCCTCGCGAGAGAAGGCAACAATCAGCTCGGAAATTGCTCCTGCTTCTACAAAATTGTTCAGCTCATCTTCATAAATGAAGTCCTACAAGTTTTACAACCGCCTTAGAATAAGTAGATATTTTTGCGACCGCCTTAGAATTTATAGGCAAACAAGTGTCAAATGAAGCGTAATTGTTCCCTCTCAAAATACATGAAAATATTCTCAATTACCATTTGGCGATTCCTGCATCCGAAAAAGAGAGTGGCTGGACCAAGTTCAGCACCATCTTCCTTCAATGCTGCTCTTTCCTGAGAAATGCCAACACATGAGATAATGCCTACCAATTCCATTAATAATTGACAACCAAAGTAGCAGGACTAGTGACGGCATGTGCGTGCAACAAACCTGCAAGAATCCCCTGAAGGGTGCCAACCCTGTACCCGGACCGATCATGATAATAGGAGTAGAGGGATCTGAAGGAAGTTTGAAATTAGATTGTCTCACGAATATAGGTGCCCAGCTGCAACTTTGGCTTTCCCCCAATGGAACAGCATGCTGTGAGATAGAAGTTCCCGATTTAGGCAAGACAAAGTAAAGCCTAATAATTATGGATATGCATCAATAAGAAAGTAGCTATACAATCATATACTCCTTATATATTCAATATCCAAAGATGAAGAGTAGTAATTAATAATAAACAGAAAATTTATACAGCTTTCAATAGCTGGGTCCAATCCTGAGTTTGTATCTTGTTTGCATGATTATTGATCATCAAGTTATAAAATGTTGACTTGCAAGTCCAGTACATCTTACTATAAATTTCTTAATCATGATTTTTCTATTGTGATTCTGTAGTAAAAGTGTCTTCATAAATGTCAATGGTGCTTAAAAGACAATATTCCACCTTCTCGAATATTTTATTCATTCAATGGATGGGTATTTATGTAAGCCAATACATGGAAAAAGTTATATATTTGTACTTGCAAGTACAGTTTTTCTCTATTATTCTGATGCTTGTTCCATTGTCATAGAAGGGCTTCTCATGTCCCTTCACAAATGAAAGGGGTATCTACTTCATGTAAGCTAGTTTGTACTCTTTGACCTTTATAGGGTTAGACGGAAAAAAGGAAAAGAATCAAGATACAACATTGTGGAGCACGGTTATCTTTTCGTAGTGCTAACGGGACGTGGTAAGGTACGTGATTCCACAGCTTTGCCTAATATGGGGAGGGAAGACACCAAATATGCTTTCACCATGTGCTTGAACAACCTGTGTTTCAGACTAAATAATGACATATAGCCAAGCACTAGAATGTGAATGAAGAAAACTAGACGAAAGGAAGCATTTACTAATGAAAAGTAAATGAACTAAGGATCCACTGTATATCCAAAGCTTTCAAAGAATTCTTTCTTATTATTTTGCTAGGTTAAAGAACCGCTTTCCAACCAACCAATAGTTAGAAGGTGCTACGGCCACTACAAAGAAGCTATACTTGATGGGCACTTTTTTTATATATTCCATAACCAGATACGTGTGCTTTGGGTCTACGCAGGAATTGAAAAAACATTAAAAAAAAAACAGAGACAAGAAATGCATCTTTAAAATAATACATAAAAAAGAAAATAGGTTCAACATATTATATAAAAAAAGGAATAAACACGGGAGAGGAGAATTTAGGTGGTGGTTGGGGAAACCTTCATCCAGGTTGAGCAGACTCCTTTGTGAATCCTTCCCGTGGGTGTTGGTCCATACACCAAAGCACATGTGACATGAACTCTTGTCGGTGCCATCCTGCAATAGACCACCAATTCATATTATGTGAAATGAATATTGGCCAACAAAATGGTAAACGAATATTGGCTGACATAGACAGAACAAAATAATGGCACATCCTCAAATTTTTTGCTGACCTTGGTGATGATGATATAGAATAATATCTAGGCTGCAAGCGGGGAGCTATGGCTGCAAAGAAAACTCCTAGTGGAGGCTTGACTGAAGGAAATTCAGCCATAACCTCAAGAAGGCTCCTCTGACTTGCAACAACCCATGAAGAATATTCATCCTGTGATAACATAAAATAACAACAAAATTAATATAAACCAAAAAGAATAGTAGGCCAACATATAAAATCTTGAGTAATCTGAAATCCTAAGATAACAACCTTTCCAGCAGGAGAAGCCAAAAACCTTAGCCGTTCTCCTTCGCTTGGATCAGAAGCATGAGCAGCTAAAGCAACTAAAGCAGCCTAAGAGAATGTATAATTATTTGAGAAATCAGCAAGTCGTAAAAAGAATGAAAGGACAAATTTGAGTGTTAGGGCTGAAAAGCACTTACCTTCTTAGGAGAACTCAAAAGATCAGCATATCGTGTAAGTGCAGTTCTCAAGGTACATGGTGATGCAAAAGGAGGTGGTAGAGAGCTGCCAAGTGGTGTTCCGTCTTCATTGTCAGCATGAATTGAGAAGAATGTTTCCAATGAGTAGCCTAATAGCCTTTCTGCCTCTTCTACAGTCTCAGTGCAATTCTCCGAATATACACCAACATGATCCCCTGTTTCGTACCTGAAAGGACAAGAGTTGTTTCACTGTGAGTAAGTTGGTAACAGATAATTACAACACCAGCTACCTAGAACATTACATATGTTAACACAATGAAGTATACCACACCAAAAATGAATGACAACACAACACCAACAATAGTTGTCAAACTCAATATAAGGTGTAATATTTTGCTCTCGTAAGAAAGCTTGCAATCAACAAATTATATAAAAGTTGCCACTAGAAAGAAAGTTTTATACACATGCTTGAAATAAACTACATCAAATTATATATGACATGGTCGACTACGATACAACTGTGGAATTACAGAAAACCAAAAAAAAGAACATGGAAGAGCTTTGCAGTTTGCAGTAATAAGGCTTCTATTGAATCCCACGACAAACTAGAATTTACAAAACGAGAGAGAATGAACTTTGAGATCAACACCTGGAGCAAATTTTACTATTACATGTTATATGACAAAACCTAGATTGTTTTATGACATTGTTTGGATGATATAAAAACACTTAACTAACTTGAGGAGATGGATAGCCTTTAACCTTTTTTATTTTTATTTTTATTTTGAGATCAGCTCAATCATTAAAGACAACCCCTGTCCTGGGCTAGCACTAGCACCAAGATCTCCCATTTCACTATTTTGCCAGGGCTGGGATTTAAACCCACTCAATGCTACCACCGGATCACCCCCTCGCTAGGTAGCAGATAGCCTTTAATATTGTTCAAGGGTTTTACTTGTGAGATCCATAGAAAGTTACAAAGTTATGAAAGTTCAGTAATAACATCGCTTAATGTTGAGCATGTAAATTTGCTTGAAAGAAACCATAAGGGATGATCAGAACATACTCCTAATTGCTTTAAAGTATGATGAGCAATTTGCTAATACATATATTCAGTAATAGCTGTCGACAAAGACACTGATAAAGATCGACCATGTAGACTGTTATAATTAACCTGCCCTGGTATCCAAATATACATAGTGTACCAAAGAATTAGATATAGTAAGTAAGATGCTGCAGAAAATTAAAATATATACAACTAAACTTACGCAAGTCCAGTGCCAGCAATATCAAACTCCAGGTGAATGCAGGACCGGTCTGAAGCAGGGGTATGAAGCTCTCGTCGCACAGCCACATTTGCTCTTAATCAGGAGAAAAGGAGGCATCAGATAACCCAAAAATCAAACATGTAATCCACTCCGGTACAGTGACTTGCAGTACAGATGTCTACATTTCATTTAGTACCTGCATGGATGCTGAATATCATGAACAGCATGGCCATTTGCAAGACTCCAGTTTCTCTCCATTCGAGATGCCTCTTCTGAGTCAATTAGGACCACCCGGTATTCAGGAATAGCAGCTGTATATGTGGTAGATGCGGCAGATGCATCATCTTCGTCTCGAAGTAACTGATCTAGTTCCATCAATAACAACTCTTTCCTGCATTATCAATCATAAAAACTATGCATAAGCCCATTTCACTTGACACCTTCAAAAATGAAGGGGAGCCAAGAGGCATCAATTGAGGAATGTCCATGCAAAATGGGAAAACAAGAAATTTCTTCAGGGGTATTCTATTCATCACAATTTACTAGCAGCATGCATTAATTATTACCATGCAGTGAAGTCATCCTCAATGCATTGATCATCATCCCCTAGACCGACCGGGACCAGACGCTTCCCTCCTATATTAGCATCAAGAGATAAAATAAAACCTTCTGCTTATAAATGAAACAAATAAAGGTGAAACACCATGATAGTAATACCTACTTAAATCTACATTATGCATCATATAAACTAAAAAAACTAAAATGTGAAACAATTGTCCTTAACAATTCAATGTTAGACAATAAAACATATAAAATGCAACAAGTAGATCTCAATGCACATTTTTCCAACAATTAGCACAATAATAAGCAAGCAATATTTTCTCTTGTTGTCTTCTTGATGCAGAGTGACTATTTAAGCAGATGTCTGTTATATTCTAAAGGCAAAGATTGAATGTATACTGCAAAAAAACAGCTAATTACGATGCATTACATGAAAAAAGGAGGCACAATGCTGAAAAGGTACATTTTAAGAACATAGAGCACAAGACAAGGAGGACATGCCCGTAAGAACATATACTTCTCGTCGCTTTCTATAGCAATAGGCCTCGTCTCGTTATCTTCCTTATCATTCCATACAACTGTTCTATATGTGGGTGGCTTCTTGCGTGATAATCAATCCTACATTTCTTAATTTTAGAGGAGCATTATTGTGACTCTTTCAAGTTTTTGTAATCCTGCACGTGAAACGTAAAATTGAAACCATACCCCATAACGCGTAAAGTATTAGCAAATTTGTCAAGGAGTATCGAGAAATGTCAAAAGTGAGTGGAAAGATGTTTATTCAAGAATATCATAAGTTTTTGCCCCTTGATGGTATAAAAAGAAGATGTTAAGCTTTGGAAATAGACTTGTTAATCTAACAGCTTTGATTTGTTAGCTCCAAATCATGTGCCTTTGTATGGATATTCCATAGCACATTGATCAAATTCCTATCACAAGGACGATTAGGTGATGGATCAAAATGGCACTGTGAATGGTTCAAACATATTCATTTCCATGGCGCTCGTCATACTCAGTTCGTACTTCAGTTACATTCCCCCAAAAATGATGATCTAAACAGATTTCTCACGGATGGTTAACAACTTAACAAGCAATATGACCCATTATCATGAGAAGCAATTGTCATGTAAGAATTTGAATATGTATTATCTTCGAATTTATATAGAATAAACGAAAATAAAGAAGCGATGAATACCCTGATCAACAAGAATCTCATCCACCTCCTTTGCAACCTTTTCGACCAAACACAATGCATAAAGCAAAACATCAGCAACAAATTACTTGTCAAACCCAGATACATCTTATCGACGTTGAATTTCAACCAAACCTTGTTAAAATGTTCGTACTGCCTGTTGCCTAGACCAAACACAGCAAACTGGAGATTCTCCAGCCAAGCCCCTCTCTCTTTCCCCTAAAAGAAACAAACTTTCATCAATCCCCGCACACGAATCCATAAAGAAGAAGAAGAAGGAGAAGAAGAAGATCCACTGACCTCGATGAACCATTTGTAGAATCTGGCCGCGTTATCAGTCGGCTCACCATCACCGTACCTAAAAGTATTCAAATCGGACATAGAAAATCTAAATTCGAAGTTGAACAGCAAACAAAACTATAAATTCAGCACTAGATCGCAGCTCACGTTGCTAGGAAGAACAAAGCTAGGTTTTCCTTCTTCATCTTCTCTTCGTACTCTTCATCATCTGCTGCATAGTCATCCTAATAATAAGAAGGGGGAAAAATCAATCCATTTAATAAGTCAATCAGCTCAAAATATGTGGGAAAAAAAAAAAAAGAGGAGAAAATTTTAGTGAAATTTTCGAGTGGTTTCTACCAGATCGACGACTTTGAAGACGGCCTTGTCGTACCTCGCCTTCGCCTCCTCCGCGAACGTCTGAACCGAAGAGAAAACCCTAAAGTCAAGCGCGAATTCCGAATCGAAACTAGCAGAAGCAAAGCCCTAACCCTAATCCTCACCTTGGCAAACCCCTCGGCGGTGCCGGTCTGCGTGCCGAAGAACACGGTGACCTTCTTCCTCCCGTCGTGGACCTCCGGCTCCGGCTCCCTCGGCGCGACCAGCGGCCTCGGCGGCTCGGCCGGCCGGCCGGACCTCGCGGACGAGGAGCGGCGCCAGAGGAGGAGCGCGGCGATCCCGAGCGCGGCGACGACGGAGGTGGCGAGGAGGACGAGCAGCCGGCGGCTCTCGGCGAACGCCGCGGCCTCCGGCGGGATTCCGTCGGCGCCGAGCTTTCCGGTGAGGATCGCCGTCATGAGATCGAGCGGCGAGAGCTTCATCGTCGTGCTCGATTCCATGTGCTCCGATCCCGATCTCTCTCTCTCTCTCGCTCCTTCTCTCCTCTCTCTCTCTCTCTCTCTCTCTCTCTCTCTCTCGTTCTTTTGTCAATGGAGAGAGTTTGGTGGGAGAGTCTGTTGAGGAAGATGGTGGGGTTTTTAATGGCGGGGTGCGGTCCGGTCACCTACCGGAAGAGTCAACTCGGCCTATCACACGCCATCACTGACCGCGGTGCAACGTACCGGGACGGTGACTTTTACCGACTATTACACGCACATTCTAATACAACACGGTCAACATTACAAACAAAAATCTAAAACTTTATGCGCCACCTCAAGTTTTATTTTATGGCAGTCCAATTTTTTTTGCAATTTATTTACAAATTTGTAATTCCAAATTTTTAGACAGTCCATATTTATATTTGTACTTCCAACAAAGTTGGCAGTCCTAACATAAATAATTTTATTTTATTTTAGGACTGCCAACTTTGTTGCAGTCCTAAAAAATTTGGGTAGTTTTGATTTTGACTGTTAACAAAGTTGACAGTCCTAATATAAAGTAAGACTGCTAACTTTGTGGGCAGTACTACTTTATGTTATGATTGTCAATTAGTTGGCAGTCCTAAAAAGAGGATTGGACAACCCAAAATAAAATTTAGACTATCCTGAGTAAAAATTATATCAAATTAGACTCTCGCGTGAAGTAAGAACTGTTCTGAAATAAAATATAAAATGTCTATAGAATTTGTTTTATTTATATTTTTGTCACAGAAACACCCAAAAAAAAATGACATAAGTCGAATGCTGGGAGGGGTTGGATTTCTTTAATGGAATAGTCTCTGTTTTGCAAATATAGAATCTGGAACTTCTTACTCGAAAAACATCCAAACAGTGTTTAAAAATGGGACTAGACCAGCCGGTCGAATTATGTCGATTGAGTATTATTATTTTCAAAAAAATGGAGAATTTTTTACTGCCACTTATTAACATGAATTTGTACTTACATTTATTTTTTTAAAAAATTTATTATCTTTATATTTTATTTTTTATCACGAAAAAATATTTGTTTTGACATGAAAAATGTTCATTTTGTCTTTTCATGAAAAAATATGAAATGTAAGTCTAATAAAATTTAAAAATAAAATATAAATACACACCGATATTAATAACTGGGTTAAAAGTCAAAAAATTCTAAAATTTTGTCGATTCGGCCAGTCAGAACAACGAACCGTCTAATCAATTTAGATTTTTATCAAATTTTACATGCAATCTAAATTAATAGATATATCTTTACTAATTCTAGTATAGTAAACATGCAATGAATTAATCTATTGGTCGAACATATTTGATTATTCCAGTATTCTGATCGGATCGATCTCCTATCCGATTTTTATAACATTGATATTTTGGTCATAATTATTTACTATCTGATAAATTTAGACTAGTAGCCATGTCCTGGTCAAATTGAGGCCCCGGGTCCAAACAACAACTTATAGTCGCGGTTTCTCTTACAATAGAGACATCCTCCTCTAATCTTGCGGCCGAGTCAAAATGATTTTTTTTTATAAAACATGTAGTATTGTATATTTGTTATATTTATTGTGATTTTCTTTGAATAGCGTCATTTGTTGTAGGTGCATCAATTTGACCAAGACTAGGACATGTGCGAATATATATGTTTATGCAAAAAAAAAAAAAGTTTGAGTTCTTGTTATTACATCAATGCCATTAGTTTTCTTTACTGGCCTAATTGTTTGGTCAAAGTAGGACTCCGCCAACAAGTAACTATCGGCGGGCGGAACCCGAATTCGAACCCCGAATCCACCCCGAATCCACAATATATATATATATATATATATATATATATATATATATATATATATATATATATATATATATATATATATATATTTATTTATATATATATATATATATTTTTTTTGTAAATGACCTCTAGCCTAGTGGTTAAGAGTGATGCATGCGGCCCAAGCGGTCGGGAGTTCGAGCCTCAGTGGAGGCGAGTTCGCCACAAGTACCCATTGCTTCAAAAAAAAAAAAAAAAAAAAAAAAAAAAAAAATATATATATATATATATATATATATATATATATATATATATATATATAAGCGGAACAAAAGTTTTTTAAAAAATCTCCTAAAAATTCACCTCACTCTAATTTATAATTTAATGTTAATATTAACATTAACATTAATATAAAAAAATAAAAAAAATTAATATTAACATTAACATTAATATTAACATTAATATTACGAATTAGAGTGAGAGGGGTTTTAGGGGGTTTTCTAAGGGGAGGTTTTTTTTTTTTTTTTTTTTTTTTTTTTTTTTTTTTGAGGGGAAAGTAGATTTTATTGCAATCAACTGAGGGAGACACCCTCAGTTTCTAAAACATGGACAATACATTCGGGGGGTCCATTCTCCTGATCATAACAGGAGTGATTATGCAAAGAATGAGAAGCTAAGCGATGGGCCACCATGTTCCCATCCCTAGGAGTGAATACAAAATCCGCCTGAATATTCAGCTCACGGATCTCTTCCTGGAGGGAATGAATATGATCTCTGAGTCTTCATGGGATGAGCTTGTTATCCCCATTGAAAATTCTATTCGCAATGAACGAATCCCCCTCGATGATCATTCTAACCGACTGGAGCCTGCCAGCAAGGATAGCTCCTTGGTGCACCGCCATAATCTCAGCTATTAATGCTCGATCATCTCCAAAAGTAAGTAGGTCGTCCAAAACGACGGATTTGGCAGCAATGAACCCGCCCTTATCATCTCTTGCGATTGCAGCAGCGGCAATAGAGGAAGATGAGACAGCACCATCCACATTGACTTTGATACATCCCGGTGGCGGAGGAAGCCACTTTGTATTAAGCTTCAACTGACAGGTTTCATGCAAACTCTCTAAAGAAACATTTGAGGTTTCTTTGTAGGCCATGAACATAAAGTTAGCCTGCTGCACAATGTTCTCAGTGATGGGGGCTTTGTGATTAAAGAGACAATTGCATCGAGCTTTCCAAATCGACCATATGAGGTTTGCACCCATCCGAAACACATCCTCTTGATGCACAGCCTTCAACCATTCTTCCAGGAGTTTTTGTATGTTCATAGAGCTGTCAATGCGAAGCCCGATACTACTAGCAAACCAAGCATCTCTTGCTACCTGGCAGTGTAGGAATAAATGGTCTGCATCTTCCTCTTGCGTAAGGCAGAAGGGACATTTGTTGTTGATATTGGGAAGTCGCTTGCTCAGAGCAGTGGACAACGGGAGGGAATTATGTAGAAGCCTCCATATTGTGAAACCCGTATTTTTAGTTTACTTCTAATTTTTTTTTATTTTGCTAAATAAAATTTCGTTAGCAATAATTTTTTTCTTTAGAATAATGTAAGATGTTAATAATATTTATTTAAGAGTAAATTATTTTCCAAATAGTTAAACTTGGATTTTTGGCATGTCAGCCCGGACTTGAACCCAAATTTGAACATAAAATATTTTTATAAATTGTACAAAAATTTTATAAATAATATTTCCTTTAAAAATATTTTTAGTTGTCTAAAAATTTTCCTAGCCCAAAGCCTTTAAATTTTATTGAAACCCATTGCTTTGGCCATTAGTTTCAATCCTGGCCCAAACTCATTATTTTTCTAAGTCCAATTGGACCTAACCCAAGCCAATTATAGGCTAACCTATAAATCTTGAATGGGTTTCAAACCCATTCGTATGTCTCAACCCATTAAGTCTATACTTACTCTTGGTATTGAATGACATATATTAAGTGTCTGATGAAGAAAACATTCAATAGCCTTTTCATTCTTCTTTAGTGTTGGGTGCTGTGAGTGGCCTTTGTGAACCGAAGAAGTTTTCTTCTTCTTCCCCACCCGTCGACCCCCTCGCCTTCCATAACCGGCCGACCATCAAGCCAGGATGGCACTCCATCTTCTTAAATGGTAACCTTCACTACCTATTTCCTATAAGAGGGGCTTTTCCCCATCATTTTTTTTCCACACCATCACCATCTTCTTCATCCTCTTTCCAAATCAACTATTTTCCGACGATCCCCTTCTCGATCCTCCCCGGCGAACCACTGGCCGAGTTTTCCCGAGGCCGACGCCCCTTCCAGCGCGACCGAGCCGCTTCCCGGCGCTCCCGTCGACCCGCGCGGCCCCGCGTCACCGCCGCCCGCGCCCGACCGGCGACCGCCGCCGTCCACCGCCGGCACCCCGCGTGGCCTTCGTCCGTCGACCCTTTGCTCGCCCCTGTCCATGTCCAGCACTGTCCGTTTTGCCGTTCGGTTCCGCGACCCAAATTCGGGATTTCCTTCGACTTCGGTTTTGGGTATAATTTCTGGAACTCTATTTTCCTTTCTGTCGATGATGAATTCTCTGGTCCCCGAATCCTTCGGGATTTCGGTTTTCGACAACGTAATAGTTACGTTGCTATTTCGGCTTTTCCGAAAATCTCGAAAATGATTGCTGTGGTTTGTTTTCTGTGATTAAATAGAATTATTAGGACAGAACTGGGTTCTGTAGTTTTTCTCGGATTTTTGAGAACTTTTTAAGAAGAGATTCTCTGTTTTCTGTATTCTCGGGTTTTCGAGAATTAATGGAAATGATTGGAGATTCAAATTTTTGCTCTTAAGCTCTGTGAATGAGATTGGATAATGTTCTGTTATTGCTTTTGGGTTCTGTTGGGAATTTTCGGTTAATATGCTGGAATTGAATTCTTTTGGGAAGTTAAATCGGAATGGTTTCGGGTTTCGGGAATTTCGTTATCATTTCGGAAATGCTGTGTTGGCTTTGGAAAAATATGTTCTATGGATATATATATGAATTTCGAGTTTTGGAAATTATTTTGCAGGTATATCGGAAGCATTTCCCAGTTTTTGGGTTGACCGAAAACAGAGGGAGTGTTGCCGAAATTTTTAGAAAATTATAAAAATAATTTTCAAAGGATTTTCGGATAATATTATTTTTTTTTTTTTATTATTTTGGGCGACGACCATATTGGTCAATGGGCCCCAGCGAAATGCAAACGCACCGGTTCGTCCGGACGTTGAGGCAGAGTAGCTGTATTTGAAGATTGGACCAGTTCTGAGACATTCTGATAATTTACAAATTTAGTTAAAATTTTATTATTTAATTTTTAGGTGATTTAAAAGGACTAACCCATTTTTCTCTTATTTAAATTCATGTATTAATTTGTAAGGGCATAAGCCTATTCTTTTATTTTCTGCAAAAGTTTGTAATCAGTAGGAACATTAGATTTGTGAATTCTGGGATTGAGTAAACGAGTAGGATTAATCAATAATATTATTAATTATTAATTAATAATTCACGATTTTCTCATTTTAAGAAAAGAAATTATATTTTTATTTAGTTATTATAAAACACCAATCTTTTTCCCAATAAGTTAATAAAATACCAAGTTTTATATTTAAATTGAAAATTACAAGTTTTCCCGAAAAACCTAAATAAATTGAATTTCTAAATTCAAACTCATTAGTAAACGTTGTGATGTTGTGTTAGTTAGCTAATAACTAAAATAGACTAGGAAAGACAAATAGAGATTGCAACTAGATTTTTCTGGTATTTGTATTTCTGAGATAAAGTTCCCCGGAATGTAGGATTTCAAGGAAGAACGTGACCTTTCGAATCCCGAAGTACAAATCTCGACCAATTGAAATTCAAGGCAAGTATGGTTGTGTTAATTTCAGTTTAATTAATATTAGAATATTGCATATTAAATACACAATTGTTACACGTACTCTCTCCTAGAGTAACACATTGAATCATTGCATCGGGATAATGGGGAGTAGTGTAGTTATCTATGATCAAAGCCCAATAGTAAATGAATGTGCGAGCTTACCCCTCTTCACACGGGGTTAGGCCGGACCGTATCAATAGGATACAAGTGAATCATCCTAAACCGGTCATAGATACTGCATACTCAAATCACAATTGTTTTATAGTTGAAAATCATTGTTTCCAAAGTTATTTTAATATTTCAATTTTCTATTCATTATGCAAATTGTTATTTTCATAATTGTACTTGCTCCTTTCCTGACTGGATTCCCCACACCCAATAGGTCCTATTGATGACTCAGAGCTACAGATTAGTAGCTATTACGACCCAGAGCTGTATCCTGCTATGCTTCCAGAGGAGGTTCCTGATGTTGATGATGATACTTCTGCTTAGATGGAGATTTGTTGCCTTTTATTTAAATTAATGTTATTTTAAAAGTGGTGAACTCTTTTGTAATGAACAAGTTTATTTTATCGTTAAATTAAATGTTGTGGCAATTAAAAATTTCAAATGTTGTTGATTGTACCTGCATATGGAATACAGCTTACTGCCGCCGTCTCAACAACGGTGCAGGCTGGGCATGATCCGAGTCGACCCAAGAAATTGGGATCAAGTCGTGACATGTTTTTAGTGGTGGCCCATGCAGGTCCAACTAAATCAACAATTTAGGAAAACTAGAAACAATTAGGAACACTAGAACATCAAAATTGCCACAACATAGGACCGATTTATATATGATAAATATTTTTATAGACTGGTAGGTTACCTTGCTTATGCTTGCATCCTAAACCTTCCAGAGAATGACCACTGACAAAACCAACTCTGCTGGCGATGTGGTATCATCTCCGGATCGAACCCCGCCTCTTCAGTCAAGTCAGAGCTTTTCACCCAACCAGCTGATTGATCATCCTCACCAATCATCCAGTGAAGTTTTCCCCACACTGGCAAATCCTACCTCTCCTCTAACTGGGTTACTTTTCTTTGAGGAAGTACCCACTCATGTTGCTTCACCAGTACCAGAGAACACCTCTCAGATGGTTGCTCTATTTCAAGAAATCCTAGAGTATCAGAAGATTCAAGCTGAACAGATGGATATCTCGAGAGAAGTCATGAAGAATATCAACGACGCAACCTTAGCCATTTTAAACCAAGTTGGAGCGGAACCTCGTCCTAGGAGGGATACCCATGAGAATAGAAGATATTTGGGCCCTGTCCGACAACCATATTGCAAGAAGCTTTTGGCTTGTGCCTACTGTAAGAGACCTGGTCACCAAGCCAACATTTGTCGCAAGAGATTAAGGCAATGTTTGGTGTGTGGATCTGCTGAACATCAAGTTAAGGACTGCCTCTTATCTTATCATCGTATCGGAGCGTCTATTATGCCACAACCTCAGGACTCTATCCAACAGACCGTAGGAAGGGATGAAGCAGAATCAAGGATCATAGAAGAGGAAGAAAATGGAGATGCCCAAGCAAGAACCAGAACCATGAAGAATAGTACTTAGGACTGCTGAGTAGTATTATCTATTAAGAAGCTGTAACAAGATGTCCCTAGATCAATTATGAGAGTTTTGTTGTAATTCTCTTATATGAATAAAAATCTTAGTTACATCTTCATGATAGAAGTTTTCCCTAATAGTTTCTGGATTACCCTATGCATAGAAATATTCCATTAACCTAGTACCTAGCTCCTTCCCTATGACTAAGTGATACTATAGAATCGACCTGAAGGAAGCCAAGGAAATGAAGGATTAGATCAATGGACTAAAGGTGTTGGGTTTCATATAAGACGGAGCTTCACTCTAAGAAGCATCAGTCTTGTTTGTATCCAAGAAGGATAAAACAATATGGATGAGAGTAGACTATCAGGGCACTGAAGAATTACTTTTTCTCGACTGATGATCTATCCAAGTTGAGTGAACTTAAGGGTTTTCGGAGATTAACTTAAGAACTGACTACCATCAGATTAAGATCATGAAGGAGTACATTCTCAAGACGACATTCAACACCAAATACTGGTAGTTGAATTTTTGGATCATGTCTCTTGGAATGATGAATACTCATGTTGTGTTCATGAATCTCATGAACAGAGTCTTTTTATGAGTAATTGAATCAGTTTGTTGTCTTTTCTTTAGATAACAAAAATCTGATATACTCAAGGACTGAAGAAGAACATGAAAAGCATCTGAGAAATTTCTAGGAACTTTGAAGAAGTTTTTGGTAAGCTATCAAGACATGAATTTTCTTAGACAATGTGGTTTTTGCCATAATGTCACAAGAGAAGAAAATTTGATAGACTCTAGATAGATAGCCGCTGTGGAGAAGTCGTATATCTAAGTTCAATGGTTTCTTGGACTTGATAGGATACTACTGGAATCTGTGTAGGAATTCGCCAAGATTGCTGAGTCGATGATGAAGCTGACTCGAAAGAATGAAGAGTTTGTCTGGACGCATTTAAGAAGCTGTAGAAGAAGCTTACCAATCCTTGCGCTACCCGCAGGATCCGGTGGTTTCACCATCTACAGAGATGTCTCAGGAAAAAGACTGGGTTGTATTCTTCAACAACATGGGAAAATAATTGTCTACATATCTAGGCAATTACGGACTCATGAGAAGAACTATCCCACACATAATTCGGAACTTGTTGTAAGTATCCTTGCTTTAAGGCTATGGAATTATTATGGAAAGGGAGTAAAATTATATACGGACTATAAAAGTCTGAAATATATTTCTACTCAGAAAGAGCGGAATATTGGGTAAACGAAGACGATTGAAGCTGATATCGATGGTTTGACCAAGAAGCGGCACCTAGACATCAGGAAGTTGGGCTGGAGAGCATACTGTCTGAAGATAGAAGGATGGAACTAGATGCTGATTCAGTGTCAATAAAGCTGCAAGTGAGCTCGAGTCTGAAGAACAAAGTCAAGAAGACGCAGTTTCAAGACAAGGCACTTGTAAACTTAGAGATCAAGTGTTGACAGGAACATTTGGGAGTTTCTCTATTGCCAACGATGGAACACATAAATGGATTTTGTGTTAGGATTACTTTGTTCCTAAGGAGGGAAGATCACCAATTGGATTTTGTGGACTGACTGACCAAGTCAGTTCATTATGAAGTTGCTTTATTCACGAAAGAGTTGGCGGCAATGTGCAAGAGACACATCTACCGGATTCATGAAGTTCCAACTGACAGACAATCAAAGAAGTCAATCTAGACGTTTGAAGACATGCTGAAGAATCTTGCCTCCTGGAATCTGGAGGATCTTGGAAAGATCAATTATCTTTGGTAGAGTTTTCTTACAATAAATACCCAGTTAGTATCAGTACAACATCATTGAAGTTTTGGATGTAGTTTTCGTACATAACTTGCATAGGACGATGTAGAAGAAAGAATACTGTTAGATCCAGAGAGAGTAACTGGCGCAGCAGAGGAAGTGAAGATGATCAGAGACAAGCTATGATAGACAGAAGCACTGGGCAGACAACAGTTGTCAACCACTGGAATTTGTAGAAGAAGGCAGTGTCAGAGAAACCAGTAACAAGCATAGTCAGAGGTGAGATGAAGATCAGGCAAAGTTGAATCATTATTCCTATTTCTTTCCATACTCATCTGTTTCATTTTCAAATTTGACATTATGCTTGTTAGCTTAGTTTTGCGAGCTATTCCTTTTTCAAGCTTGATCATGACATTATCTTATTGGAGGCCTCCATTAATATATTGTCTAATCAGAACCGGTGCAATGATGGTCTGATCAACCTCATACACTTTGGTTCGCTTTATATTTTATTTTGTCCCTAAATTGTCTCATCCATGATTACCTTTAAAAATTTTTATTGTTTGAACCTGAATTGAACACCATACTCGTGTCTAATTGAATTGTGGGAATCCTGTCCTACCTGTCCTTAAATTTCGAGGACGAAATTTTCTAAGGAGGGAAGGTTGTGAAACCCGTATTTTTAGTTTACTTCTAATTTTTTTTTATTTTGCTAAATAAAATTTCGTTAGCAATAAATTTTTTCTTTAGAATAATGTTAGATGTTAATAATATTTATTTAAGAGTAAATTATTTTCCAAATAGTTAAACTTGGATTTTTGGCATGTCAGTCCGGACTTGAACCCAAATTTGAACATAAAATATTTTTATAAATTGTACAAAAATTTTCTAAATAATATTTCCTTTAAAAATATTTTTAGTTGTCTAAAAATTTTCCTAGCCCAAAGCCTTTAAATTTTATTGAAACCCATTGCTTTGGCCATTAGTTTCAATCCTGGCCCAAACTCATTATTTTTCTAAGTCCAATTGGACCTAACCCAAGCCAATTATAGGCTAACCTATAAATCTTGAATGGGTTTCAAACCCATTCGTATGTCTCAACCCATTAAGTCTATACTTACTCTTGGTATTGAATGACATATATTAAGTGTCTGATGAAGAAAACATTCAATAGCCTTTTCATTCTTCTTTAGTGTTGGGTGCTGTGAGTGGCCTTTGTGAACCGAAGAAGTTTTCTTCTTCTTCCCCACCCGTCGACCCCCTCGCCTTCCATAACCGGCCGACCATCAAGCCAGGATGGCACTCCATCTTCTTAAATGGTAACCTTCACTACCTATTTCCTATAAGAGGGGCTTTTCCCCATCATTTTTTTTCCACACCATCACCATCTTCTTCATCCTCTTTCCAAATCAACTATTTTCCGGCGATCCCCTTCTCGATCCTCCCCGGCGAACCACTGGCCGAGTTTTCCCGAGGCCGACGCCCCTTCCAGCGCGACCGAGCCGCTTTCCGGCGCTCCCGTCGACCCGCGCGGCCCCGCGTCACCGCCGCCCGCGCCCGACCGGCGACCGCCGCCGTCCACCGCCGGCACCCCGCGTGGCCTTCGTCCGTCGACCCTTTGCTCGCCCCTGTCCATGTCCAGCACTGTCCGTTTTGCCGTTCGGTTCCGCGACCCAAATTCGGGATTTCCTTCGACTTCGGTTTTGGGTATAATTTCTGGAACTCTATTTTCCTTTCTGTCGATGATGAATTCTCTGGTCCCCGAATCCTTCGGGATTTCGGTTTTCGACAACGTAATAGTTACGTTGCTATTTCGGCTTTTCCGAAAATCTCGGAAATGATTGCTGTGGTTTGTTTTCTGTGATTAAATAGAATTATTAGGACAGAACTGGGTTCTGTAGTTTTTCTCGGATTTTTGAGAACTTTTAAGAAGAGATTCTCTGTTTTCTGTATTCTCGGGTTTTCGAGAATTAATGGAAATGATTGGAGATTCAAATTTTTGCTCTTAAGCTCTGTGAATGAGATTGGATAATGTTCTGTTATTGCTTTTGGGTTCTGTTGGGAATTTTCGGTTAATATGCTGGAATTGAATTCTTTTGGGAAGTTAAATCGGAATGGTTTCGGGTTTCGGGAATTTCGTTATCATTTCGGAAATGCTGTGTTGGCTTTGGAAAAATATGTTCTATGGATATATATATGAATTTCGAGTTTTAGAAATTATTTTGCAGGTATATCGGAAGCATTTCCCAGTTTTTGGGTTGACCGAAAACAGAGGGAGTGCTGCCGAAATTTTTAGAAAATTATAAAAATGATTTTCAAAGGATTTTCGGATAATATTATTTTTTTTTATTATTATTTTGGGCGACGACCATATTGGTCGATGGGCCCCAGCGAAATGCAAACGCACCGGTTCGTCCGGACGTTGAGGCAGAGTAGCTGTATTTGAAGATTGGACCAGTTCTGAGACATTCTGATAATTTACAAATTTAGTTAAAATTTTATTATTTAATTTTTAGGTGATTTAAAAGGACTAACCCATTTTTCTCTTATTTAAATTCATGTATTAATTTGTAAGGGCATAAGCCTATTCTTTTATTTTCTGCAAAAGTTTGTAATCAGTAGGAACATTAGATTTGTGAATTCTGGAATTGAGTAAACGAGTAGGATTAATCAATAATATTATTAATTATTAATTAATAATTCACGATTTTCTCATTTTAAGAAAAGAAATTATATTTTTATTTAGTTATTATAAAACACCAATCTTTTTCCCAATAAGTTAATAAAATACCAAGTTTTATATTTAAATTGAAAATTACAAGTTTTTCCGAAAAACCTAAATAAATTGAATTTCTAAATTCAAACTCATTAGTAAACGTTGTGATGTTGTGTTAGTTAGCTAATAACTAAAATAGACTAGGAAAGACAAATAGAGATTGCAACTAGATTTTTCTGGTATTTGTATTTCTGAGATAAAGTTCCCCGGAATGTAGGATTTCAAGGAAGAACGTGACCTTTCGAATCCCGAAGTACAAATCTCGACCAATTGAAATTCAAGGCAAGTATGGTTGTGTTAATTTCAGTTTAATTAATATTAGAATATTGCATATTAAATACACAATTGTTACACGTACTCTCTCCTAGAGTAACACATTGAATCATTGCATCGGGATAATGGGGAGTAGTGTAGTTATCTATGATCAAAGCCCAATAGTAAATGAATGTGCGAGCTTACCCCTCTTCACACGGGGTTAGGCCGGACCGTATCAATAGGATACAAGTGAATCATCCTAAACCGGTCATAGATACTGCATACTCAAATCACAATTGTTTTATAGTTGAAAATCATTGTTTCCAAAGTTATTTTAATATTTCAATTTTCTATTCATTATGCAAATTGTTATTTTCATAATTGTACTTGCTCCTTTCCTGACTGGATTCCCCACACCCAATAGGTCCTATTGATGACTCAGAGCTACAGATTAGTAGCTATTACGACCCAGAGCTGTATCCTGCTATGCTTCCAGAGGAGGTTCCTGATGTTGATGATGATACTTCTGCTTAGATGGAGATTTGTTGCCTTTTATTTAAATTAATGTTATTTTAAAAGTGGTGAACTCTTTTGTAATGAACAAGTTTATTTTATCGTTAAATTAAATGTTGTGGCAATTAAAAATTTCAAATGTTGTTGATTGTACCTGCATATGGAATACAGCTTACTGCCGCCGTCTCAACAACGGTGCAGGCTGGGCATGATCCGAGTCGACCCAAGAAATTGGGATCGGGTCGTGACACATATAAACATTCGAACCCGTGGTGCCACATTCCCCATTTTCCAAAGGTAGCGCCAGATAGCTGGATCCTCTCCCCTATGAGACGTGCTCGGTTCACTTCTACGTAAGTCCTCGTACAGGGATTTAGGAGTAAAAATCCCATTATTGGCCTTCGTCCATAAGAGTTCGTCTGCTCCATCCGCCTCGTTTATGCGGATTCTTGATATGGCTATTGCTTCCATAGGTGAGAACAAGCTATGAACCAGGGGCATATTCCACGAGTTTGAATGTGGGCATCTGAGCTCCCGAACGAGTGTAGGGCCATTTGGAGGAATCTTACTCTCAGTGATCCGGAACCCTGGCAAGTTCGGAATCCATGGTTCATCCATAATCTTAGTCCACCCCCCATTAATTTTCCAGCATATGCCATCCTTCATATATTGTCGTGATTCCAGGAGGCTGGACCAAGTTAGAGATGATCTTCTCGGTCTTCTGGCTGTCCATAGACAGCGGTCCTGCAAGTACAGTCCTCGAAGCAACCTTACCCAGAGCAGGTCAGGATTTGAAAGAAATCTCCATAGAAGTTTTCCGACTAGCGCTTTGTTCACCCAATGTAAGTTCCTGATGCCGAGGCCCCCTTCTCTTGTAGGTGAAGTGAAGGTATCCCATTTTAAGAAGTGCATCTTCTTAGTATCGGTGTCGTGTCCCCACCAAAAACTTCTTTGCTGTCTGGTCATTTTGGAGCATGTGGCCTTTGGTATCAAATTTGTTGACATGAAGTAAGTTGGAATAGAACCCAGAGTTGCTTTAATGAGAGTTGTTCGTCCGGCATGCGATAATAACATGGATTTCCAGCCTTGAAGCCGAGCCGCACATTTGTCTACTAATCCGGAAGAAGAGTCTCTATTTCCTGCCACAATTAGAGGATGGCCCAGATACTTATCGTCCTCCTTCATGGCTGCGAAATGGAGTGTAGCAGCTAGACCCTCCCGCTCGGAAGACGACACCCTTTTGCTGAAGTGTATACTTGATTTTTCAAAGTTAACTTTCTGTCCCGACCAACGTGAGTACGTTTGGAGGATATTATGGACTGCATCCACAGAGGCAAGTGAAGCGTGCCCAAATATCAAAATATCATCGGCAAAGAGTAGATGTGAGATGGAAGGCGCATACCTGTTTAGTCGGACTCCATGGAATAAGTTGTCTCTTTCATACTTCTTGAAAAGGCTGGTGAGAACTTCCGAGCACATAACATAGATGAAGGGGGATAACGGACAGCCTTGCCGAATACCTCTCGAAGGGGTAAAGAAGCCCTCTGGCGACCCATTTACAAGAACGGAGTATGTTGGTGATTCAATGCACTTCATGATTAACTCATTTGATCTCCCCTGGATGCCCATTCCATGAAGGACTTGTCGAATGAAATGCCAAGAGAGCCTGTCGTATGCCTTGGACATGTCTACCTTCAAAGCATATGAGTTCTTCTTCCTCGGCAGATATTTCATGTGATGAATGACTTCTTTTGCAATGATGATGTTATCTGAGATTTGCCTTCCAGGAACGAAAGCATTCTGACTTGACGAGATCAATTTATGGAGCATCGGTTTGAGCCGATTTGTTAAAATTTTGGAGATGACTTTATACGTAACATTGCATAAAGCGATAGGCCTGTATTCCGCCGCCGTAGAAGGGTTCCTCTTTTTGGGGATCAAGGCTATATGAGTATGATTAAGTTGGGGGGGGAGGTTTTTGATCCGCTCTCTCTCTCTCTCTCTCTATATATATATATATATATATATATATATATATATATATATATATATATATATATGAAGCGGATCAAAAGTCCCCCTTAGAAAACCCCCTCACTCTAATTCGTAATTTAATGTTAATATTAATGTTAATATTTAAGTTTAATGTTAATATTAGCAGTAAATACTAAAATTAACATTAAATTTAACATTAAATTTAATATTAACATTAATATTAACATTAACATTAACATTAATATAAAAATAAAAAAATTAATATTAATATTAACATTAATATTAATATTAATATTAACATTAACATTAATATTAACATTAATATTAACATTAATATTACGGATTAGAGTGAGGGTGGTTTTTAGGGAGTTTTCTAAAGGAAACTTTTGATCCGTTCCACATATATATATATATATATATATATATATAAACCAAGGTCCGTGGACAATGCCATCCAGTCAGTCTTGACTCGGAGGTCGTGGACAACACCATCCAACCGTCCCGTGGGAGTGGGAGCTCGAACCTGTGCCCTCACCCCCGACTGCCAGCGGTCTTACCGGTGCGCCACCACGCCACTGACATATATATATATATATATATATATATATATATATATATATATATATATATATATATATAGCAAATGACCTCATATATATATATATATATATATATATATATATATATATATATATATATATATATATGAGGTCATTTGCTATATATATATATATATATATATATATACACTAGAGGTCATTTGCTATATATATATATATATATATATATATATATATATATATATATATATATATATAAAGGGAATTGTTGCGAATGCTCCCACCGGGATGCATCTCTCTTAACCACTAGGCTAGAGGTCATTTGCTATATATATATATAATGAAAAATTTTGAGCTTCACCGTAAAACTTTTTTTTTCCAAATATACTCTTAGATATGTTATTAATTAAATTATTCATACTACTATATAATGAGAAAACTTGAACTTCGCCATGAAAATTTTCTTTTCAAATATACCCTTGGATATGTTATTAATTAAATTATTTATTAAAGTTAATAAGGACAGCTAGATAATTATGGGAGGTGTCATTTGATTTTTTTTTTTTTTTTCCTTTTGAAACTGAAGGTCTTTATTCCTCCGAACGTACTGGAGCAACCAGCTGTACAAAAACACCTTAAGTTAGCAGTTGGGATTCTCTTGTTGATTGCTGTACAAAAACACCGTAACATACGCTAGTCGTTGCATGTGTGTTGTAGGCAAATATGTTTGCAATTTTGTGCTTCATTTTGATGTTTGGATCCTGATAGTTTAAACTTAGGTATTTAAGGAATATATTGACGTTTCGTACCAAAAAAAAAGAAGGAAAGGTCAAACCACTTGCAACATTAGTGTTTCGGTTCGGTTCGATTCGGTTCGGTTGGTCTTTAAATGGTGTTGCGCCCTTTATAAATTCAGCATTTAATAAAATGGTTACGACGTTTCTTGTTGAGGTTGTTGTTAGGTCAGGTTAGGTTGGATTAGGTTAGGTTCTCCACGATGTTAGTTGTGGATCACTGAATCTAAATCTTTGATCAGGACTGAAAACTTAGGTTGGTTTGAATCCTCTACATATGTAGAGCCTACTGGGTCCATGTACAAATTCAGCAGTGCTATATGGACCGCGGACTAAACCGAGATCGAAATCATGAACCACACGTAGGGGTGAGCGTTCGGTTAATTCGGTTCAAACCGAATCGAATTAACCAAAAATCGAATTGGACCGAAAATCGATTAAGCAAAACTGAAACTGAACCGAATTGGCCCATAACCGATTCAAACGGACGGAATTAAATCGGTTCGATTTTCGGTTTATTCGATTTTTCGGCTTATTTGTACTTTGTTTGTTAATATATAGTTACTAAATATATCTAAATTTATTTAGTATATATCTAAATATATATAGTAACTAAATATATCTAAATTTATTTAGTATATACCCCTCCCCTCCCCCCTCTCTCTCTCTCTCTCTCTCTCTCTATATATATATATATATATATATATATATATATATATATATATCAGGCCCGGCTCCAGGGGGAGGCGGGCTAGGCCTGCGCCTAGGGCCTCCTCCCCCAAGGGGGCCTCAAATTTTTTTTTTTTTTTTGGTAAACTACAGATTTTTTTGGCCTTTACAGGAAAAAAAAACTTGCAGCTTTGTCTGGCCCACCGCCCATGGGCAAACAAACAAAAAAAAACTAGCCAAGCCCTGCGGCCTCCCTATGAAGTCCATGCAAACAAAAAAATCTAGCTAAGGCCTGGGGCTCCCTATGAAGTCCATGTTGCTTCCTTAAAGGCTAGGTTTTAAAGAAACATTGGTCATTATGCCTCTATCTCCTCCCTCTCCCTTCCGAAAATTGCTCTCAACAGGAAGAAAACTGGAAACGTCCTCTCCCTCCCGCATGTATTTCTCTAATTCTCTTCTTTAATTGTAACATCTCTTTTCTTTTCTTTTTTCTTGTAAATTTAATATAAATTTGGGCATTTGTTTAGCTATTTGATAGCTAATATCATCTCACAGTATATATGAATAGGTATGTAAAATCTACAAATATATTGTCGAATTTAACTGAGAATGTGATTGTTGAATTTATAAGAAAAATTATATAGAGGAGTGAGGGCCTCATTTATGGAACTTGTCTAGGACCTCCAAACTACTGGAGTCGGCCCTGATATATATATATATATATATATATATATATATATATATATATATATATATATATATATATATATATATATATATACTAAATTTTCTTATTTATTACTTTTTTTTTTTCTTCTGTTGTATCACTCAATTATTGTCTTTTTAAATTTGTTTCACCTACCATATTTTCTATATCCACAAATGTAAGGATTATGATTCTCGAGTGAATCTTATTATACCCAAAATAATAAGAAGGAAAGAATATTTTGCTAAAAATATACAAGTTTAGATCAGTTGTCGAATTCGAATGATCATTGTGGTTATCGAGAGAGACATAAGATTATTAATTGGATGACGGAAGATCAGTGAATCGAGCCACGTAAACTTATTATTTTTTATATTTATAAAAGTATTGAAAGTTAGGAATAGTTGACTTAAAAGACATGCAACAAGATACACAAAGTTCTGTACGTAATTTCGGATATCTTAAAAAAAAAAAAGAAAAAAAAAGGAAAAGAAGATGAGTGCAACTTTATTTTAAAATTGTTGTTGTATTATTTCTGTCTTGCCAGTTGCGTCTACACTAGAGGAAGAGAAGTTCACGTGAACAATGTTTGTTGTACTCGAACTCATTACAAAATTTGTAGTTTTGTTGTTGTTGCTAGTGCATCCACGCTATTCACGTTGGCATCTTTTAGGGAAAATAAAACTACAAAATTTTAAAAGCACATTCGTGAGCCAATTCAATCCAAATTGAATCATAAAGAGACACGATCGAGGTGAGTTACTATATATTTTTATTATTTTTTTCTTAATTAATAGCTACAACTAAAAAAAAAATCCTCAAACTTTCTATTACGAGTACGGATGCCAGCGGGACAGGTAGGGTGGCGGAGACCATACCTCTCATTTCTATTTTGGAGTAGCGTTCAAATCTTCATCTCCGTTCCAGTTATCCTTCGGATTCAATTTTTTATTCCATTTCCGTCCCCGTTAAACATGCACGTCCCCCGTTAACAAATGTTCATGTACAATACAAGCTTAAAAAAAAAACTGTTCCTTCAAAAAAGACCAATACATGTTAATAAAACATGATTTTCATAAATAAAAAAAAAGAGAAATTTTGACTTACCCCCCACTTGGATTACCACTATTAATGGTGCACCCCACGATTTTGCATTAATGAAGAAATGCTCCCACTTTGGATGGAAATCGTTTAGGACTAACGGTCAGAGGCTTTGACCAAAAAAATCGGACGAAAATATCCTTCACATCGTCTTCTTCCTCTCCCCTCTTCTCCTCCTCGCCGCTACTGCCCCCCTCCTCCTCCCCGCCGCCACTGCCCACCACCTCCCTCCTCGCCGGCCGCCGCCCTCTTCCCCGCCACTGCTGCTGCTTCCCCCCCTCCTCCTCCCTGCCGCCGGTCGCCCCCCCCCCCCTCCCGCCGCCCCCCTTCCCTCCCCGCCGCCCCCCCGCCCCCACCCCGTCCCCCATGGCCGCTGCCCCCTTCCATTCGCGCCATTGCTGCTGCGAGATTGTTGCTGCAAACGATGTCGACCGAGATGGAGGGACGACGCCGGCCAGCGAAGGGGGGGAGCGCAGCGACGGGGGGCAGGGGGTGACGATGGAGAGGAGGGGTCGCAGCAGCCAGCGGTGGGCAGGGGGGTCGCAACGGCCGGCGGTGGGGAGTGGGGTCGCAGCGGCCGGCAGTGGGGAGGGGGGTCGCAGCGGTGGGCAGGGGGGTCGGAGCGGCCGGCGGTGGGCAGGGGGGTCGCAGCGGCCGTCGATGGGGAGAGGGGCGGTGGCAGGGGGGAGAGGCGGTGACGACGGGGAGGAGAGGGCAGTGGCGGTGGGGTGGAGAAGGAAGACAACACACATGGAAGGGTATTTTCGTCAAATTTTTTGGGTCAAAGCCTGTGACCGTTAGCCCTAAACGGTTTCCGTCCAAAGTGGGGGCATTTCTTCATTAATGCAAAACTGTGGGGTACACCCTTAATAGTGGTAATCCAAGTGAGAGGTAAGTCAAAATTTATCTAAAAAAAAACTACAAAATATATCATGGACATATAAGTAATTGGGGTCGGAATTTATCGGAACGATGAGTACTATATCTATACCCGACCTCGAACCCAACTATTTTTTTAATCTTCATTTTCGCCTTCGTCTCCGATATTCGTCCCCTTTTTAAATTCTCAGACGTGCTTCCGTTAGGAAAAATAAACCGGATCCTCGTCGGTTTGGGAAGAAATTATCATCTCTAAATTACGAGCAAAAAAATTATGATAATAGAAAATCTACTCGATCAAAACGCATTGAATTTGTATTGAATTTCTATAATTTTGGCCATACTCCTATGCAAGCAAATAGAAGTAATATTATAACACAATCAAAATTGGTCAAATTGCTTCCTCTTACGAGACGCCATTTTAAATTGGATTATTTATAAGAGCACAACAAAAGTTTATCAGGACTAGTCAATTCCTGGCAGTTCAGAACTGCAACAATTTCTGGCAATCCTAGATACTTTATGGACTGTCAAAAAATGTGACAGTACAGTCAAACACGAGATGGACTGTCAGAAAATGTGCCACATTTTTTTACAGTCTATAATGCTACTAGGACTGCCAGAATTTGATTAGCCCCTGATCAACTTTTGCTGTGTCCTTATAAATAGCCCAAAATTGCAACATACAAATTTTAGTTGGTAACTGACCTTCACCAATTTAAGAGAGTCACAGGGACCTACAACAAATTTGCCCGCCATAGTGGCTTAACCTCCACATGGCCATGGGACCAACTGGTGAATTCCGAGTCTTTTATAGTACACGTGTAACATATGCCGGAATATTATTTTTTTTCATATAGACCCCTTGCTTATCACATGCTTTCATTATTTATTCAGTTAACGAGGATCCATATCATCATATTAACCATTTTTTTACGCGGATTAAACCCCCAAAAAAAAAAAAGATTTAAATGAGTTTGCTGGACTTTTGTTCGGCAATAAGTATTATTCGATTTTAGACCGAAAACTGAATCGAATAAGAGATTCTGTTTGGTTTGAAAAAAAAAAAAAGTTTGTTTTCGATTTTGAAAACACTAAAAAAAAATATTCGGTTTGGATTTCGATTTTCGATTCCGGTCTAAAACTGGAAGCCGAATAAGACTTGTACAATTATGTAAATAACCTCAATTGTGTGCATATGTTATAATTGAAATATGTGTATTTTGAAAGCGACAATTCTATCTTATATGTTTTGAAACCAAACTTTGATAATTTAACAACTAGTCTAACTTTGGACGTAAATACAACAAATGTGTATAAAAATTATAATTTTTAATATCATTTAACCACGATTTAACTTTGAACCATACCCATTATATCAGTAGAAATAGTCCAACCGAACAAGCCGGATCGTTATTCGGTTCGGCTCGATTTCGGTTTTGGCTAATTTCGATTCGGTTTTGGTTTTGAATTTTTATAATTTATGTTTTGACTATTTCGATTTGGTTTAAACCGAACAAACCAAACGCTTACCCCAACTTTTGTTCCGAATTGGACTTATATATTAAATAGCAAGGATAAAAAAAAATTATGACCTCTACAATTTTAGGCCTGAGCCAGCCGCATCATGGGCCTATAGGCCTTAGGTCACGTTTTTTTTGCAGAATCAAAGTCTTGAAAAATGAAAGTCATTTCTTTACTTATGTTTGGATACCAAAGGAAAGTAAGAGGAAAAAAAAAATTCCAAAAAAAAAAGAAGAAAATGTACGAAGAAAAATGATTCTCCCACCCAATGAATTCACTTTTCCTTTTATTTTTTTTAACTTTTTAAACACCGAAAATAAAATTGTAATTTTTTAAAAAAATGAAGGAACAAAAAATTGATTTCATTTCCTTTCTTTTTCGCGAACCAAACGATACCTTATATCAAGTCCGGGCTTAATCACGATCAAAGTGTTGTCCTATTATTTTGAGTTATGTTAACACGTGTCCTATAACACACAAACAGTACATTGATAAATGTATATTTTACATTAGTACTCATACTAGCACATTAATAAATATACATTTTAAGTAAAATATTACTTTATTTAATATGTTGGTAGAAGTACCCGTATAAAATAGACAAATATCAGATGTATTATTAAGAGTCCTTATGACACGTGTTAACATAACCCGACTATTTTAAGAACAGTAATCTAGTGCTGAAATTAATATAGCATAAAGTTCCAATTAATACTTGTGTTTGATTCGGATCAATTTTTTTAATTCTATTTTCGCCGAATTAATATGACTATTGAATTGAATTTATTTCCGAACAATATTTTATCAATATTCTAATGTAATCAGTAGTAGACATATAATAAAAATATGGGAGTATTGATGCACTAATCAGGGGTAAAGTGCATTTAAACCCTCCTTAGAGTTGCCTCGTTCGCAAAATAAGACCTTTTAGAAAACTTAAAGCAGTTTGCACCTCCCGCAAACCCTGTTTTGTGCAGAATACCCCTTTCCGTCAAATTGACGTTAGAACAGCCGTTAGAGGCCATTTTTTGGATTAAAAAAAAAGTGGACTTCCCAAAATACCCCTAATGCTTACATTTGGCTGTTGGCTCTCTTTCATTCTCTATGTATAAGACAATGTTTGTTTGAAACATAAAACCTAAACTTTATATTTTCTATTTTTTGACCGGTTTGTTGGAAGGAAAAATAATATTTTTTTTTATATTTCTTTTTTTTATTTGCTCTCATTTAATATATTGAAACTTTTTCTTACCTACAGATCTCAAATCCAACTGCAAATTTTTTTATATTCTTTTTTTTTTTTTTTACTTATTTGCTCTCATTTAATGTTTGAAACTTTTTTTACTTATTCCTTTTTTTTCAAGACGTCCAAATAGAAATTATGGAAGCCTATTCGTAGATAATTGACAAAGGCGGTGGCAGCCACTGAACCCGGACCATGCTTCGACATACATGTTTTACAATTTATTTTTTGATTTTTGACACGTTTAGTAATATTTAAGTTATTTGTTTAAGTAATACATGTGATGAAAATAAATTTGTACCAAGATTTACAATGTCAGTTAGAATTAATAAATAAATAATTACGATAATAGTCATGACTAATAAATAATTACGATACAAGTTCAGGACTAATCGGACATTTGTTAAAAGATTTTTTTTTCCAGAAAAAATTTAAGATGAAAACCTACTATTTAGATTATAAACATTTATTTTCGAAAATGACTTCAAGCATGAGAATTGATTTTTGTTTAATAATCTTTTTAATATTTTGTTTTTTGTTTCCATTTTTTATTTCTTATTTCATATTTTTTTTCATCTTTTTAATAATCTTTTCTAGAATTAATAAATAAATAATTACGATAATAGTCATGACTAATAAATAATTACGATACAAGTTCAGGACTAACCGGACATTTGTTAAAATATTTTTTTTTCCAGAAAAAATTTAAGATGAAAACCTACTATTTAGATTATAAACATTTATTTTCGAAAATGACGTCAAGCATGAGAATTGATTTTTGTTTAATAATCTTTTTAATATTTTGTTTTTTGTTTCCATTTTTTTAGTTCTTATTTCATTTTTTTTTCATCTTTTTAATAATCTTTTCTAGTTTTTTAAGAGTGACTTTTATTTTCAAATTTGTATAGTTTTTGTTTTTGTCTTTTTTCATTGTTTAAGATTTATCCTCATTTTTTGGTTTTTGGAATATTTTGTCTATTTTTTATTTTTTCCATATTTTAATAGTATTTTTTGTTTTTATTTGGTTTTTTTTTTTCCAGTTTTTCATCATTTCTATTTTTTAAGAATTGATTTTTTTTTTGTATTTATCAGTTTTATTTTTCCCAAAAATATTTATATATTTGTTAAATAAAAAATAATTTATGACAAAATAATTTTAAATAATATTTATCCATTTTTTTGACGAAACTAACCGTTTTTAACAAGTTAATACTAATTAAAATAATTTTAATAAATAATTTTACTAGCAAAGACCATTTTTCCTTTGTTAATATTTATCTACTTTTTAACAAGTATTTTTGCGTAACCGTTTTTAACAAAATAATTTTAGAACTAACCGTTTTTAACAAGTTAATATTAGATAGCCCAGGGGTAAAATGGTCAAAACAACCCCATTTTAAACACCCGTAAACAGAAAAGTTAGCGGAGGGGGTGATTTGAGCATTTTCGTATCTAGTTGAATTTTTCGGATCAGCGAGTCTTTATTTGCATTTTCGTGCATCTAAGGAGGGTTTAAATGCACTTTACCCCACTAATCAGTGTCATCTAATTGTTTGGTGCTCACCCTCACTTTGTCTGATTCCTCAACTCTAGATTCTGAGTTGTTCATCGATCTGCATACTTTGATACTCTGGATGCATATATGAATAGTCAATAGATTAATCAACTTTTTTTTTTGTTTGAAATGTCCGATATAATGTACGAAATTTTGTGCACGATGTATTGTATGTTATTTGAGTCTTTTGTCTCCAATTTTTACACACGTATCTATACCTTTCCTACGGTCCGATTCCGATATCGTTTATCTAGTCAAAAAAATTATACCTCTTCTCCGTAATCACAAGAGTTCAATCGACTATTCTGTTGTTTATGTCAAGAAACTATTGTGACTGCAATGGGTCCACTTTGTGATGAGTGACATATCTATATATAACTGCTCTAAAATATTTTCAAATATCTTTAAAATTGTAATCGTCAAATATCTTTAAAATAGTAATCATTAGATTATATTTTTGACGGTTGATCAAAATTTTTATAAGAAATTGAATTGCTTAAGGATTAATCTGAAACGTTAAAAAAATAATACAATAACTACTATTTTGAAAACTATTCAAAAATGTTTAAGAACCCAAATTCTGATAGAGCAAAAATTAACCAAAAAAAAAAAAATGGCTCCTAAAATTGAATAATCGGAGGCCGATGCCCCCGCATTATTTATAAGGTCGACCATGATATAAGAAAGTTGTCGTTATTGATAGGCACTCTTAAAATGTTATTCTGTACTCTTTTAATTTTCTATCATTCTAATTATAAATATGCTCATGCATTAAATATAGCATTAATTTGTGTATGGAGGAATGAGTCCACGATGTCATTTTGGGAGTGCCAATAATGTTAATATAGGAACAAATTTAAAATTTAAATATTAGAAATTAAAAAAGAGTACAAGATGATATTTTAGTAGTGCCAATAAGAAAATTCTATAAGAACACTAACATATATATATATATTTTTTTGAAACAATGGGTACTTGTGGCGAACTCGCCTCCACGGAGGCTCGAACTTCCGACCACTTGGGCCGCATGCATCTCTCTTAACCACTAGGCTAGAGGTCATTTGCAAGAACACTAATATATATATATATATATATATATATATATATATATATATATATATATATATATATATCTAAATTAATTATAAATTAAGACTATATATATATATATATATATATATATATATATATATATATATATATATATATATATATATATATAGTCTTAATTATAATTAATTTAGATTGTGCAGAATTGGTCAAGAACTGGTACTATGACCCCATTGCAGCAAATGGCCAACGGAGCAAAATGAAGGGAAGCACACATAGCAAGTTTATTATTATATTATCTAATTGCGTAGAATCAACTTGTAAATAAACCAGGAAATTATTGGTGTAATTTCTTAAGATTTTTTCGTTTTGTTTACTTTTTTGTGGTAGGTGATTGCAAAGTCTTGGTCAGTATTGATCTCTCAATAATTTTAAAATTACTAGAACAAAAAATTCTTGGAATTTTTATTTTATTATTTTTATAATGACGTTGTTTGTTTGCAAATTTTGTGGAAAATCATATTTGTTTATAGAATGTCGTAAAGAAAAAGACGAGCGAAATGAGGATGAGGTGAGACGATCAAAGAGAGCTGACCCGAAAATAATGAATAACGAGAGAGTGAATTTATTGACATTTCGGACTCATTTCAAAATTTATATTTTGTAATTATTTCCATCATCCCTGATTCCAATCTCCTTGATCATTTACGCATCAAATAATGAGAGAGAGAAAAAAAACACAAAATTAAATGGAAAGAATAATTCAATGTCCATTATCTCGAAAGAATTATTTCAAAAATCGATCCGACTCAATTTCTGACACTGCAGATCGACGTTTGTGTCCGTCTCCTTTGGATCTGATACAAATGATTAATGAACGACAACGGTGCATATGAGGAACGTCGACACGTCCGGTCCGGTCCGGTCCAAAATTCTTTTGGAACAGACTGTTGATTATTTTCGAATTTCCAAATGTACTCCAGAGGAAATTATTAGTCATTTTGTCACAATATCAATCCGTATCAATATTGTGAACAAAATCTAGGGAGCGACCAAGAAGAAGGCCGCTCCCATGGCGGCACCAATTCCCGCCCCCGCCGCGACGAAGCGTCGGCCGGCCGACGAAGCCTTCTTGTCGTCGGCCGCAGAGCCGTCCGGCGCGTCCGCGGAGCTAGCCGGGGCGTCCGCGGACGGAGCGGCAGGCGATGGCGTAGGCGGCTTCGACACCGGAGCTTTGGCGGTGGTGGGCGCGGACGAGCCGGCCGAAGGGCTGGGGGAGGAGGCGCTGGCCTTCGGCGGCGGGGCGGGAGCCTCCTTCGGCGGTGCGGGTGCCGCGGAGGGGGAGGAGGCGATGCCCGGGGGGACGATCGGCTGGCTGATCTCGATGACGGAGAGGTTGTACGGCTGCATCGCGATCTCCCTGACGACGTCCGAGGTGAGGGCACCGTTGGCGGCGGCGGCGGCGGAGCCGAGCTTGACCTGGCCGTCCCCGACGTCGGTGGCGTTGAGGAACCCGGCCTGGCCTACGGCCTTGCCGGAGGCCTGGAAGAGGGTGGTGAGGAGGGCGGTGGCGTTGTGGAGGTTGGTGATCTTGTTGAGGTCGTAGTAGTCGAGGACGACGTGGACGGAGAGGACCTTCTCCTGGACGTCGGCGGGGAGGCTGGCGACGGAGGAGATGGCGGAGTCGGCGACGGCGAGGACGGTGATGGACTGGCGGGAGTTGATCTTGTCGGCCACCTTGGTCTGGGTGAGGAGCTTGTTGAGGGTGGAGAAGTTGGGGAACTGGTCGAGGACCTTGGTGATGTCGTGGGAGCCGGTGATGTTCACGGGCCCGGTGGCCGCGGCCGCGGTGGCGGCGGCAGGAGGAGGAAGAGGAGGGAGAGGACATTTGAAGCCATTGGGAGGATTTGAGTCAGTTGGGCTTGTGTGGCTTGATTGGGAAGAGAGGAGGAGAGGAGTATATATAGGCTCTGTGGAACAGGAATAACTGAATTTGGTTCCGAGTCTGGGCGGTTGGGAGGGAAAAGAGGCAGTTCGTTTGTGACTCGGCCGTTAGTGACCGTTAGATTTTTCTATTTTTCCGAGCGAAATCGCGGGAGCGCGATACGCACCAGAACGGGAAAATATAAACGAATGACACGTAATAAACCTTTTTTTTAATATTAATCAATAACAATGTGGCCAAAATACTACCAATTTAATGACAGAACAAGAAGAATTGCAATGCTATTAAATGTTCCAAAAAAAATTTGATAGTAAAATAAAGAAAAACTTACATTAACATCTACAATATCTTTAGCTTCCCTTCAGATATTCCAACATAGAATAACTAGTCATAACCCGTGCCCATAGGGCATGGTTAAGGTATTCCCCCTCAAAATTTAGACTCCCAATTTTAAACGAACAATAATAATTATGAGACCCCCATCAAAATATTAAATCCCAACCACTGCTGGATGTGAATTTTTTTGGATTTTCCATAAAACTCCACTGCTCATTCCCCATAAAATTCCACTCTCAATAATGCTCATCCACAACCATTATGAGTGTAAATCCCACTATTTGGATTCTCCATAAAACTCCACAACCGTTGATTCACCAAGATTAAATCTCAACCACTCTTTATCTTGGCACAGTCAGTCCTAGGATTCAAAAATCTTTGTGTTTTGTATAATAGATACTAATTCAGATTTCTGTATAGAATGTATCCATGCTAAACTACAGCTAAAATGTCCAACTTGAGTTACTGAAAACGAAAAAGAGACCTAAGTTAAGATCTCTAAAATGTCCAACTTGAGTTACTGAAAACGAAAAAGAAACCTAAGTTAAGATCAGTAGATAGAGTCAATACCATGCGCATTCACACACAAAAAAAAAAAAAAATCAATCCAGATATAAGAATAATCAAATGCTATTAATTCACTTGATTTTTTCTCTAAAGTACACTCATCCTTTTTACCACCCCTACAATAAGAATTGTCCGGAGATTGCATTTTCTATCCGAAACTAATTTATGTCGTCTCTTAAAATTAATCTTTATTGTGTGTCATTGGCTCACTCATAACTTCTACATGTTCTGCGATCCAGTCTCGATGTTTATAATACTATATTTACAGTATATTCATCATCCAAACTTTGTTTGATGGTTAAAAAATTAATAATTATAAATGTTAAGGTAAGAGATAAAAGTAAAAGTTCAGGGAAATTGTGGTTATATGCATTTTCTATAATTATAAAAATTAATTATTAATGTGAATATGCGATTTAAGAGTAACAGTGACATTCATTTTCTTTCTTCGTACAACTATCATGACATCCTACTTAAAAAAAAAATACATACTGTTACATTTTTTCATTGTTAATATACTTGCTGTTATTATTCTATTACTTATTTAGCTTCTTCCATAATCTCATACATAACTTAAATCAATAAATAATGTTTAATATATATCAAAATTCCTAGCTTTCACGTTATTTTCACTAACGTATAACTAAAGATATATATGTATATAGAGAGAGAGAGAGTTGTGGTTTACTATTTTGTTGCAACTTGCAAAGGGAGTTAATGAAATTTGTGTGAATCACACAATTTCCGTGAATCTCTAATATACAGTAGTCTATATTATACTACTATATAATAAGAAGAAGAAAATTTCTTTCAAATATGTTATTAAATTTAGCCAGGACATTGAGTAATTATGTATAGAAAAAAAATTAAGAAAAATATTTTTTTTCTTTTATGTCTTTTGCTCGAAATATTTGTTCTATGTGCCGGACTTACCGTATATCTTTCAATATTTCATGTCAACCGTTAAATTATATGGAGATATGTGCATGCACACACCACCATGTAATCCAATGGGTACACAGTGAATCTGACATATAGAATAATTTTTTGTTTTATCTTAATTAATAGACCATTAAAATACGGGTAACATACGCGTTTATATATTAGTAATTGTTAAAACAGTGGAATGAAAAGCTTATATGAGTTATTTAAAGGCTTAATTGCACTTTGCTACCCTCAACTATTACCATTTTTAACTTTGTACCCTAAACTATTTTTGTAACAATTTTGTACCCAGATGTTATTTTGGACTAAAATGCCCCTACCCCCTACCCCTAACCCTCCCCCCCTGCACGCTCCGGCCGCCCCCCCTCTCACTCCGTCCGCCCCCCCCCCCCTGCTAGCTCCGCCCCCCCCCCCCTGCTAGCTCCGCCCCCCCCCCCCCCCGCCCCCCTCCCCCCACCCCCCCTGCTCACTCCGGCCGCCCGTCCGCCCCCGCCTCTCCCCTAGGCCGCGCAGCACGGGAGGAGGGGGGCTGGGGAGGGAGGGCGGGACGGGAGGCGGGGCAGGGGGGGGGTGGGGGGCGGGGGGGCGGAGCTAGCGGGGGGGGGGGGGGTGGGGGCGGCCAGAGCTAGCAGGGGGGGTGGCCGGAGTGGGGAAGGGGGTGGAGGGAAGGAAGAGGGAAGGGCATTTTCGGAATTTTTGAAAAATTAGGTATCAAGTTGAAAAAAAATAATAGTTGAGGTACCAATTTGTTACGAAAAAAAGTTTATGGTATCAAGTTGAAAAGGCGGAATAGTTGAGGGTAGCAAAGTGCAATTAAGCCTTATTTAAATATAATCTTTGTTTGGGTAATAGTATAGTCAACTTTGTTCAAGCCTATTTGTCTCCTTAATTCTCTCTTGTCGATGAAGATTTGTTTTATGGGATTTTTTGACTTTAATCCCACTTATTAATATGACTTTGTACTTACATTTCACTTTTTATTTTTTTTTAGACTCATATCCCATTTTTCGTCACTAAAAGTATTTTTCATGACAAAACAAATATATTTTTTGACAAAATGAATGTTTTTAATCTAAAAAAAATTAAAAAGAGGGATTTAAGTACAAATTCATATTAACAAGTGGATGAAAGTAAAAAAAACATCCTTTTTTTTGGGGGGGGGGGGGGGATTATCTGACACAATTAAACTGGCCACAAATCGGCCCATATATTTATCCTGCATAAGTCCCCCAGCCATCCTAACACAGTTCAAAATTAAAGTTCAATTTATTGGCGCCACAAAAGTTTGAACAAGTTAGAGCATTATTAGTAGTTGGTGCTCAAAATTTTATCTTGAGGTCCAACATTTATAAAAAGAAGGCTAATTTGTAACTTGATACCTTCAACTATCACTGCTTTTCAACTTGATACCCTCAACTTTTATAGGGTACGCTAACTTAATACCCTATTCAACTTATATTTCTAACTTGATACCTAAACCTTTTAGTATTCTACTAACTACCCTCCCCACCCCTTCTTCCGGCTGCTACTACTTCCTCCACCTCTCCCCTCCCCCCGACGGCCATCCCCCCTCCCCTACCCGGCGACCCCTCCCCCCCCCCCCCCCCCCCCCCCCCCCCCCCCCCCCCCCCGCCCTCGACCACCCCCTACCCGCCCCCTCCCCTACCGACGACCCCCCCCCCCCCCCTCCACCACCGATGACCACCTCCCCTACCCCCCCCCCCCCCCCCACACACACACACGGTTGTCCGAAGCGCCGCCGCGCACTGCCCCACGCACCGCCGTCCGCTGCCACCCACCGGAGAGAGAGGGGGTGGAGGGTTGGGGGGAGAAGGAATGGACAATTTGTTCTAATTTTTTTCCAGCGTATCAAGTTAGTACCTATAAAAGTTGAGGGTATCAAGTTATAATTTAGAGTATAAAATGTAAATGTAAAATGGGTTGGACTTGTATGAGAATAGTATAAAATGATAAAATGAGCTTTGCTCCCAAAAGATTGTGTGGTCAAAAATTAATATTGGAAAAAATAATGTAAATCTAGAATTGGATTCAAAATTGGGACTTAGTATAATTTCCTACATTTTGAATATAGAAATTCTCAGGCCCAACCTATAGCTCCTGTGGGTTGAACCTGAAAATCTAGAAATTAAAACTCGAGATGAAACTTACTATTCTACAAAATGAGCTCCTACATTCTAATTCTAGAATCTAGAAAATAGGTTGGGCCTTACTAATGATGCTCTTGCTGTAAATTTTGACCATTCTTATTGTGCAAATGATTGTCAATTTGACATTCTACTAGCAAAAAAATGACATTTATGTTTTTAAGAGTTCTAAGGATTGCCAAAATTGTGGTGTCCGGATATGATTTTGCGGGAACAATAAGGATCTGTTTGGTAAACACCAATTTGGAGTGGATTTGGCCCAATTATGAAATGTTGGTGGATATGGACCACATGAAGAACTCGGATGCAGTGGAGTGGATTTGGCCCAATTATGAAAAGAATGGTCAAAATCTAATTCATACACTCTTTCAATAAAAATACAAAACTAAGATACTATGTTTTATTACGTTCAGGACTTTAGTACAACGCTCCATTGCATCTCCCACCATTTTTATAGATGGAAGGAATAATTACGCCACTCCTCCAACTCCCACCATTTTGTGATGAAAGGAATAACACGTCTCTATGGCTCGATTCATTGATTTTCCGTCATCCAGCCAGAGGTTTATGTCTCTTCCAGATAACCAGAAGAGTCACTCGAGTTCGACATTTAATATACCAAAGTAAAAATAAAACTGATCATTAAAATTACAGCCACTACATTCTTAGGACACCATTTTCTACTATATATAATGAGGCTTCAAAACGGCTCAAAAGTGAGCCGTCTAAGCCGTAATTATATCATGGTCCATTTTATTTTTTAAAAATAAATTATATCAAAAATTGTTGGAAAAATTTAAATTTATTATATATGTTCAACATGGAAAATGAAACTCAACCAAACAAGAAGAATACCTCCCACCTTAACCACATGGATTATAAAAAATTTTAATTTTAGTTGACTACTACGTATTATAAGTGCAAAGTATGTGCGTGTACTAGTTTACATAATTAAGGGCCTGTTTGGTTCGCTGCAACTGCCCCGGAGGTGGGAGTTTTTGCTGCAACTTGCCGGAGCTCCAGCCAGTTGCAGCATTTGGTTCACGTTGAAACTGGGGACTGCAAGTGTCAAATCTCTGCAATAGCAGTTGCAGCTTCTAATTTTTTTATGCAATCAAGTTACATAAAAAAAAGGGCTGCAAGTGGGAAGAAACTGAAAAGCCACCACCTCAAAGGAGGAGGTGGAGGTGCCGCGCTTAAGTCGGGTTCGGTGCGTTGAAGGAGGAGGTGGAGGATGTGCCGCGTCACCGCTGAGTCCGACGCGCGCGTCGCGGGAGGAGGGGCTTCCGACTAGAGTGGATTGAGGGAGGAGGGGCTTCCGACTAGAGTGGAGTTGACGGAGGAGGGGCTTCCGACTGGAGTAGAGTGGAGGTGCCGTGCCTCCGTCAGGTCCGACGGTCGCGAGGGAGGAGGAGGAGGTGGAGGTGGAGGAGAGGAGTGGTTTTGTTTTGTTTTGTTTTTTTTTTTTAGGGAAGAGAGAAATGATTGGTGTAGGGAGAGGGTGTGAGTGGGTTTTATTTTGTTTTTTGTTTTTGCTTTAGTTATGACAATTAATTAACTTAATTAATTTGTTACCTAATTAATAGTTAAGTTAATATAAAAGTGTTATGGGAATTTCGAAAACATGTATTTGAAAATATATATTTATTAATTATTATTTAATTTTTAAAAAGTAAGTAAGAAGTAATAATAATAATATTATTAATAACTTCTTAATTTTTTTATTTAATACAAAATAATAACAATAATTAATAATAATAGTTGGGTGTTAAATTGTTATAATATAATGGAGTGAAAAATGGTAAAGGAAAAGGAACTGGTGTGTTTGATCTCGAGAAAAAGAAGAAGTGATCTTTAATATATTTTTTCATTAAATTATGATAATTAATTAAATTAAATTATTACTTATGGTAATTAATTTTTCTTTTCATTTAATTATGATAATTAATTTAATTTATTTTAGTATTTTTTTGTTAATTTATGAGATTTTCTTTTATTTTATAAAATTTAAAATATCAATTAAAATAATCAATAGTTATTTGATAATTTTTATTTTGAAAATATTTCATAATTAATTTAAGGCTTAATTGCTACTTGATACCCTCAACTATTATCATTTTCAACTTGGTACCCTAAACTTTTTTTTGTAACAACTTGATACCCCGGATATTATTTTGGACAAAAATGCCCCTATCCCTAACCCCCCTCCCCCGTGCTAGCTTCGCCCCCCCCCCCCCCCCCTGCTAGCTCCGGCGCAGCTCCCCCCCCCCCCCCCCACCCCCCCCCCCCCCACCCCCCCTGCTCGCTTCAGGCCACCCCCCCCCCCTCTCGCTCCGGCCATCCGTCCGCTCCCGCCCTCCCTCCCTAGGGCTCGGCAGCGGGAGGAGGGGGGCTGGGAAGGGGGCGGGGGCAGGAGGTGGCCCAGAAGCGAAGAGGGGGGGGGGGGGAGGTCGGCCGGAAGCGAGGAGGGGGGAGGGGGTCGGCCGGAGCTAGCAGGGGGGTGGCCGGAGTGGGAGAGGGGGTGGAGGGAGGGAAGGGATAAGGGCATTTTGGGGTTTTTTAAAATGTTAGGTATTAAGTTGAAAAAAAAAAATAGTTGAGGTATCAATCTGTTACGAAAAAAAGTTTAGGGTATCAACTTGAAAAGTGTGATAGTTGAGGGTAGCAATTAGCAATTAAGCCTTAATTTAATTATGGGTTATCGTATCTACAATTCCAATATCCACTTTCAACAACCATCTAAACAACCGAACTCGTTTTTTCTCCACTTTCAACAACCATCAAAACACAAAATCCATTTTTCTTCCACTTGCAGGAGACAAAAAATACTACATACACCCAAACACATTTTAGAAAGTGTCACTTTTATACTTTCAACTGCAACTCATCATGACCTAAGTGCCACTTTCACACTTTCAAAGAGTTACATCTATCCAAACAGCCCCTAACTCTTTTTATATTAACCGAACACCAGACAATTGAAAACCCCTTCTTCCTCGTCGTCGTCCCCATCCCATTTCAAATTTCTCTCACAAAACAGAAAGAAAAGAAGAGAAACCCCACTTCCGGCGAAAATCGATGACTTTCCTTCTTCTCTGCTCCGACTTCGACCTCTCCGTAAGTAAAATTCCACCCCCCCCCCCTCCCCCCCCCCCCCCCCCCCCCCCCCCCCCCACCAAATTTCCGAACCGCCCCCTCTCTTTTTTTTTTTTTTTTTTTCCTCGTTCACCACACTCTACTCCAATGCAGGTCTCCGTCTCGCCGGCGTTCGCTGTCGGGTTAGCGGATCTCTTCCTCCCGCCCGTTTCCCTCTTTCGGACTTCCGACCCATCTGTATTTTTTTTGGTTTTTTTTTTCTCAGGGAGTTCGCTTTCGCCGATGCCGGGAATTTGGAGCACTGCGCCAAGTACTTGAACCAGACTCTGGTCACCTTCGGGTTCCCCGCCTCGCTCGACCTCTTCGCTTCGGATCCGGTGGATTCCCAATTTCTCCCAATTTTATTGTATTTTTTTTTTTTTCGATTTTTGGGATTTTTTTTTTGATTTTTTTGGGTGGTGTTTAGGTATCGATTGCGAGGACTTGCAATTGCATATACTATCTGTTGCAGCAGAGCAGAGGGATATCGAGTTCCGGGAGTCGACGAACGAGCAGAGGCAAAGGTGATTTTTTTTGTTTCCTCCTTGGTTTTTTGCTATTTTGCTCTAATCGAAAAGAAATACTCTTTGTGGAAGAAAACCGAAGAAAATTCATTCCATATCCACCGCGTTAAGTTAATACCGACAGAACGAGTATTGTTCAGCACAGCTGTATATTTAAAGCAGTGTGCTCCTTCAAACCTATGTGGCGGCGTAAAGAGGCCCCCCGAACTCTTACCGGTCCCGGTATCCCTCGTCGGTCCGTTCCGGGTACTCTCAGACTTGTTGAGTTTAGGATGTGTTTGATTGGGCTTCACAAAATTTCCACCATTAGTGTTTGATAGCTTATATTTTTAATGGAATTATTTTCCAAAAACTATCATTTTCCATATTTTATTCTAAAATGGTGAAAATGAAACTTGCACAACCCATAGGAAAAAAATCATTTCCATGGAAAATAATGACAGTTCGTTAGAACAATTGTCCAAGATTGCTCACACCGACCACGAGAAAGATGAAAAATCGGGGTCATCTTCACCCTTTCGAGGGAAGATATGCGGAGATAAGAAAGAAAAAAAAAGACGGGGGCACTAGAGAGAATATTGTTTCCATCCATCAAGTAGAGACCCAGAAATAGGTTCACGACTATTAGACCATCAGTGAAGGCGATAATAAATACAGAAGTCGCGGTCAATAAGGTTGGGCAAAAGACCGAATCATTTTTTTTCTTCTTTTCTTTTTAGGCTAAAATATGTAATTTTTCTGCAGTTATTTCTGTGGACTTACGTTTTAGGCATTTATTCCATCTCATGACTTTGGTATTGAAATTTGTAAATTTTTTGGTAAGCACTAGAAATTATCCTATGCAAAATATTTGTTGGTGTTACTTCTTACATACAGCCACATTTTAGTTTTCTACTCTAGTGATGCGCTTGTGTTCATCTTGTTACTGAATTGTCGGGAATTGGGGCATCTTGATTGGTACTCACTAGAGTCAAGCTTGTGATTGCTTTTGTAGCCTGATTGGTGGCTTCCTAGACAAAATCAAGCTTGAAAATCCTCTTGGTTTAGCTGTTTCTTGCTATTTTTTTCCCTTTGATTATGATTTTTAAGTCAGATCGATAGCTCAGAATGCCTTTTTTGTTCATTCTCTATGATACTGCAAAAGGCATAATGACGAAAGACACCCAAAAAATTAGATAGGTTGGAATTATTTATATATTTTGTGTTCAACATGGGAGTTATTGACCCTATATAAAAATTACTAAAGTTTATCATTTCCTTGTTAAATGAAAGGATTTTCTTAGAGGGTGTTTTGTTTTACTTGTAAGTAGAGGTGAATCACTAATTGGGTCTAATTAGACCCAGTTAGAGATGGGCTTGCAAAAATTCTATTTGTTTTTGTTGTTGGATTTCTTCGTACAAGTTTGAAAAGACTTAACCAGAAATGGCTTGAACAAATAACTAAAAAGTTTTGACAACTGTGAAAAACCGCTAATACAAAATGCAGCGAAGATGCTAGCAGAAATCCCAGAAAATCCACTAGAAAGAAAGCAATGTACTGCTGTTGAAGATGAAAGCAGTGAGAACTGCTGTTGAGATAGCTAACAAAGATAGCTTTTTAGCCTATTGGGGTGGTAAAAACCACAATTGTAGGAAACGAGGTTCTCGTTTCCATCGTTTCGCTCATAGGGACCATCAAGATCGGAAAGACTTTTGAAATGCCTTTGTCACCTCCCTTCGTGGACAGCACTAACGTACTACTAGACTCTCAGATTAGCGCTGATACAAAAAACATTCCGGATGCTATAAAGAGGAACTCTCTTTCTTACTTTCTGTGGATTCTCTCCTCTGTCTCTCTCGTCGCACCCAAGGTGATGGTGCTATCCTTAAATAGGAGATCCACCCAACTGCCACTGCGCACATAATTACATGTGCTAAAAATCAGGAGTCCGTTATGGACTGACAACCAACGTGAGGTAAAGACGAAGAGTAACTCCCGGAGTGGGCAGTTACTCCTAACACTTACAGCGAGGCTAGAAAAAACATTTCACTGACAAAGATCAATAGCCTCCCAAGATCGTGCTAGTGCACCCCGCTGCACTCCTCCGCAGCCTCGCGGAACCGCACATACAGCCCCATGGAATCGCATCATTGCATTCTCACTGCACCGCCGAACTCCACAGCTCTGCGGCCTTCGTAGCTCTGCTGATCCGCACCAACTCCACGCCCGACGCGCAAGAGCGTTCCAACTCACCGTTCAATGCGAATGTACGAAGTGCAAAGTGAGCCATCGAAGCGCCACTTTTGCGCCATTCTCCCACGCTCAAGTCCGAGTACTTTTGGGGCTTAGCTCCAAAGGGATTTCTTCAAGAAATATGACAAAACAATGATTGTTGTAGAATTTGAACATTGTCCACTAGTCAAACCTCTACTATCCATCCACTTGAGCTAACACACCTTATGTGTACAAGTTAATAAATGAATGCTAAAATATTGAAATATACACACTTGGGTTTGCCTCGAATGGAATGACGAGAATCGATCACTAATATCAAATCAATAAACCCC
>JANAVB010004769.1:0-57163 GCA_029216955.1 Iris pallida
ACAAAAAAACAAAATACATTCGAAATTCAAACACAACGGCAGGAGCCCACGTGGGGGGGGGGGGCACGTGGGTCAAACGCGCGGGCCCGAGAGGCCAGCTGCTCGCGCGAGACCCGGAGCGCTCAGGCGCGGAACCCGAGCGGGCGGGGCGGGGCCCGAGGGGCTCGGGTCTCGGAGGTCACGGCTCCCGCGGGCGTGGGCCAGGACCACGCCGCCGGGGGCAGACGTCCGCCTGGGAGGGGCCTCGATGCCGGAAAAGGGGCAGGGGAGGGGACACCGAGCGAAACCGGGGAGGGGGGGGCACGGCTGCGCCTCCAAGCGATATATATATATATATATATATATATATATATATATAGGATATATTATATATATATTGAGAGATGGAGTAGAGGAATAGGCAGAGCTCTCCTCGCCTGAGGAAGAAGCAGCGGGCGGCATCCTCGCCACTCCGCCCACTCCCGCCGGAATTCTCTGGATCGATGGCCCGTTGGCCTCCCCCAGGCCCGGCGGCTCCCTTCGCCTGTTTTCTTCCCCCTGGGAGGCCCACCTCTCCCTCCCGGACCGGCGGGTCCCTTCGCCTACATCGCTCCCCTAGGCGGCCCCCTTCCCCCTTCCCCTGGTCGGCTGGGCGGCTGGCCCCCCCACCGTGGGGCTTCCCTCCTCACCTCGCCGGCTCCTCGCCGTGTGGCTGCCCCCTCGCCCCCCTACCCCCCACACCATCCCCTCCTTCGCAGGCGCCGTCGTCGCCATCATCGGCGCCTTCGACATCAATGGTCTAGGGCTTCTCCTCCGCCGGTCGTCGCCGCATCCGGAGCCGCCCCCTCGACGCTCGAGGATCCGCCGGGCGATCCGCCTCCCACCCAGGCCGTAGTGCTCGAGGATCCACCTCCCCCGGCGCCGTGCTCCTTCCCGGCGCCCACCCCTCTCGCCGCCCCCCTTTCGTGGCCGGGTGTCCCTCCGGCTGCCGCAGTGCCTCATCCTGCAGCTGAGGCCACATTCCTCTCCCTTCAGTGGCCGACTAGTGCCGCCGGGCCCGGATCAGCCCCCGCCGCCTCCTCTTCTCCCTCTTCGGCGCCACCCTCTTCTTCGTCGGTGGCCTTCCCCTCGTGGGCGATGGTGGCGGCGCAGCGGCCCTCTCCGGTCTCCGCGCAGTGGCCAGCCGCCTACGTCCAGGCCCGGTCCCCGACGCCGGACCCCGGATCCTCTACGGCGGTGGCGTCTTCCCCGTTCGGCACTCTCCTCCCTCCTCCCGTTGGTCTTCGACGTTCCCTCCGGCTAATGTTGGAGGAGCCTCGCCGTTGGTAGGCTCCTCTCTTGCCACCACGACCTCCAGGCCCCCCCCCACCCCTTTCCCCTTGGCGCCGTCGTTTCCCCCCCCTCCTCTGCTCGCGGGCTCGTCGGGATCTCCTCTCCTTCCCTGGCGGCGACTGCCCTGCCCGCCACCGATCTCCCGGTGACGTCTCTTCTTGGCCGGGTAGACGCGCCCCCTCCCCCTCCCTCCTTCGGCGGTGGTTGTCCTCCCCCGCGCAGGGTCTCCCCCCCGCGGCCTTGGTGGGCGGTCGTCTCCTCCGATCCCCTCCGGCCTCTCGCAGGAGGCGCCGCCCCCCGGCCCCCGCCCTCCCCCGCTCGAGAGATCCTTCCCCCCTTCCCTCGCTCAGGCGTCCCCCCCTCGGCGTTCCCCCTCGCTCGTCGCCGGAGCCGCTGCCCCCCCCCCCCCCGCCCCTCCGCCGCTCCGTACTGTGCCGGCGGGAGGCCCGTGGTCGCCCACCACCGGGACGCGAGCCCTCGGGCGGCCCGTGGTCCCCCGCCTTAGGATGCGGGCATCCCTCGGGGTCCGTCCCTTGGGCCCCGCGCCCTCCTCCTTGGGCCGCGCACACCGGCTCCTAGGGCCCCGCGCCCACCATTCCCCCTCTGGACACGCGCGCTTTCCCTCTCGGGTCGCGTGCCTGCTCAGCAACTTTTGGTTTTTGAATTCAAAAAAAAAAAAATCCACCACTAGGGCCGAGCGCCCACATCCCCTCTCTTTCGTACTGTTCAGCAACTTTTGTAATTTTTCAACCTTGTTTAGCAGCTTTTTGTGTTAACTGCATACCATGTTTTGCAGAGCGTGTTTTGTGTTTCTCGTCTCTGTCACCGCTTGTAATGCTCTATATGAGCTTTTCTTCTTTCAATAAAATTTCCTTTTGAAAATATATATATATATATATATATATATATATATATATATATATATATATATATATATATATAAATATATAAATATCACCAACCCGAACCAAGCAAGGTCGGGCAACAGAAGCTTGCACTTCTTCAAGCCCAAAAAATTCAAATCCAAAGATTCAAACTCCCTAGATTCTAGACCAATGCACCCCAAATAAATTTCAACTAATCCTAATCGAGATTCTCTTCGATTTCCACACATCTCTACTCTAATCTAATCTTAGTCCGAAAAGAAATCGAATGTAAATGTTCTCAATGCCTATATAGCCTAAGGGATCTCTCAAAATCAGAAAACCCTCGTGTACACCAAATAACGATCTTCCAACCTCGTAGCAGCAACTCACAATCTTCTCCATACCGCCGTGCTCGATGTTGACCCCCTGCCAGCCGCCACCGGACGCCACTTCGCCGTGGCCGTCGCCAAATTCGAGCGAAAACAGAGGACTACACTGTTGAGTCGACCGCGAGGTAAGCACCTTCTCACTTTGATTCCTTCGTCGATTCTGAACCGTTTTTGTTTCCGCAAAGTATTTTAGAAAGACCATATAACCCTTTTCGAATCCCATCAGAAGGATTTCGACATTGCACCCAGGATTTACCTCGAGATTGACGTAAAGTCGAGCACTCACTGCTCGAAAAATAGAGCGTGAGGCTGTGTAAAGTCTCAACTTTGAAGTCAATTCTTAATCTGTACATTAGGGTTTTTGCTAAACTAATTAAAAACAGTCAAGGATAACATAACCAAGATTACAACGCACTTTGTAGAATCATATTTCGTTGATTGTACAGAAAGTTACTTGATGATGAACTTGTGTTAAAAACTGCTTTAAAAACATTAAAAAACTTTTGAAATTGGTCCGATACGGCGTACGCTCCGACAAACTGGCGACGTGATCGCGAACTATATGCATTAAAAGGTGCATATGGATGTTGCCGACGTGTGAGAACTGACAGAACCCGATTTTGTTGCGCGTGCGCGACGAAATCAGTACGTATCCGTCGAGATACCCCCGTATCGATGTTTTGCAAACTTGGCCATAACTTTGTGCACTTTCATCGGATTGACATGAAACTTACGCCATCAGGACCGCATCAATTTTCTGGTCCTGTATACCAAGTTTAGTTGGATTCTGAAAAGGTTGATCGGAACGCCAATTTGGCGGGCCCGCAACCCGACCCAACGGGCGATTTTGTGCACGGCTCATCGAAATCAAAAATTGGACATACCGTTGGGTTCATCTCCTTAACCCAAATCCATAGACATATAGTTTGACGATTTTAGAGACCGTAGACATTGTCACATGTTTCGGTACAAAACGGGTCCAACGACGGATATCGTTTTGATCTGAAATTACGATTTTGCCTCTGTTCTAGAATTAGACTTTTGGATAGGCATTTTCTAGAGATATCTTTTACACCGAGAACGTTCTTGATGTTTGTTTCAGCATCCGGAGCCGTTCGTGGATTCTGAGGTTTCTTGCTGACGTGACTGATTGCTTGGAGTTGCTATTTTTGTACTACCAGGCAAGATTTCTTCCACCTTACTCTGTGATTTACATATTCTTATTTTTAGTTGTTATTTTCAGCATTTCTTATTGTTGTTATTATGAAACTGTGCGTCCAAATTAGACTTGGGTACAAGCGACTCTATCGGTCGTTTTCTTGCTTTTATTTATTTCTCTTGCATTGACTTAGTCTAGTGACCACCCATTGTTGATGAGGTATTGATATACCTCATACGGCCTTGACACTTGCTTTACCATGTGTTGTGAGTCACATGTAGGATACGTACTCGCGTAGTCGGCTGGCTACCGATACGTATGGAGCGTGCAACGGATAGGAGTAACTGCCAGTAGAATTGCATACTAGAAGACTTGGCAGTTACTAGAGGTTCTTGTTACTCATGGAGATGATGATACTAGACATTGGGTGGGGAGAACAATACCTAACGTATGGGCTTCTATTACACTTTTTCTTGTAACTCGGAAGCTCCGCTGGAGATACGGGTATGATTATTCTCTCAGGTTGGCCACTGACGTTCTTAAACGTTATACGCTTGGTCACTGGTGCCCAAGAGGAGACTATACCAGATCCTATATTCAGCCAAGGCTCATGCGTCGAAGGATTATTTCTCAATTGTATATTCACTGTAGAATGGTCAGGAACCCTATTGCATACATCCCCTTTCTTTTATATTATATATCACAGTTACATGGCATGGGCTTTTTGTATCTTGTTACGTCCCGCTGAGGACATGGTTATCTCTCCAGGTTTAGACGAGTTCCCGCAGGAGTACGGAACGACACTCGATCTATCCTATATTGATGAGGAGGTATCTCTTGCTAATTTTTAGTTTATTCATTTATTGAGACATTAGTGGATATTTTTACATCTTTTTTTTTCTATTTTGCGGAGGTTGGACTCCGATCTTGTGAGACTATTTTTCATAGCTGTTTGGAGTGGGTATGTCCACCCGACTATCTTTTGATACACTCATTTATTATCTGGACTCTATTATCTTCTGTGTTGAGCTGTGATGAGATTAGATTATATTATTCTAGCCTATGATTGTTTTATATATACAGCTTATATACGTATACGAAGATTCCATATATTGGAGTATTCTTCGTATAGGTGCAGCTAGTATGTTCACGTACTTGGCCCTATGTATTTTGGGACTGTGGTGTTAGAGCGCATGCGTTAGGTCTAACTGCTAATAGAGGCATGTTAGGAGACTTAGCAGTTAGTAGAGGTACATGATCGCGGATGCGACCTAGATAGGTGCATCAGATGGGGAGAACATTTTCTTGTCGTATGGGCTTCTATTACACATTCTCTTGTAACCCGGAAGTTTCGCTGGAGATACGGGTATGTTGATCCCCTCAGTTGGCCACTGTCATTTTTGAACGTCATGCGCTTAGGTTACTGGTGCCCAAGTGGGAACTATACCAGATCCTATTTACAGCGAGGGCTCATGCGACGAAAGGTTTGTTCTTAACTGCATAAACACATTAGATGGTTAGGTAACCTTAGTCAATATTATGTCATCCCCATTCCATTAGTAGCTTGGGACAATATCGCATCGCGGAATATTGTTCTACCCCTTGTCCTTGTTTGGTTGTAGGGGTAGTCCACTGTTTCGATGATGAGGTATTGGATCTTGTTACGATTGGGACTATTTTACTTTACTTGTGATTTATGACATATTTGTATATTCTGTTATGTGGCATGTTCTTTATGTATCTTGTTACGTCCCTCTGAGGACCTGATGAATTCTCCAGGTGTGTGTTTGTGTCATTTCATAGGTGCTCTAGCTAAGGCCATTTCTTCGAGGATGATTACACGTGGATCGTCTTCGCTCCGCTCGACAAAATTTCGTTATCGTATATTTCTCTCTTTTTAGTTGGTAGTAAATTTATCTCCGCCTAACGATTTATAAATGATAATTCATGAGTTTATTATAAATTCTTTCTACTTTATTCGTGGATGAGATTAGTATTGTGGTTTACTGTATTTTACAGCTTATATAAACATACGATGGTTCCATATATTAGAGTTACTTCATATGTATGCAGTTGGCATGTCGATGTACTTAGTCCTAAGTATTTTGGGACATGGGGCGTTACAATGGCGGCTGCAACAATCTGGTGGTCGTGCGAGGCTAATCCCCAGGTGGCTAGAAGATCGTTGAAGCGCCCAACTGTCTGATCCTGTTTACATCTACTGGAGATGGTGTTCCACACCTGTAACGCCAGGTCTCCAAAATACATAATGTGTTCTGCAATCTCTGTCTGATGTTCCGAGCGGCAATGACACGCCGAGGCTAAGCTAAAACCAATGGTGGTGAACACGTCGTCAATGGGTAACTTTACGGAATGCTCTCCAGATGAGAAAAAACAATTTCTTGGGAATGTAAGACTACCAGAAAGCTCCTAAAATAGAGGACAACACTCCATTTTCGTGGATGACTCTCCTCGCTGAGGTAAGAAATAAGGCACCATCAGGCGAGGGGGTCCACCTCAGGACGTCAGGGTCTGAGTTGATCTTTAATTCGGATGCTGCCAGCGCCACTGCTGCTTCCTCACCAGTCCACTCCCGAACCCTCTCCCAATTCCAATCGCCATTGCTACCCCACAGATCGCGGATGGAGCTGTTGGGGGGGCCGCTTGGGGCTGCGAAAGGAGGGCGTCCCCAAGCCAGCGATTATGGAATAGGGACGAGGCGCTCGAACCCAGCTGAAGATGGATCAAATGTTCGACAAAATCCCTTCCGTGAAGGATGTGATGCCAGGACGCAGATGATCAGTTATTGCGTGCAACTGCAGAAGGATGAGAATACCAAAAATATTTGGTCTTCATGAACCGAGCCCAGATAGTACTACCCTCATGGAGCTTCCACCACATCTTTGTGGAGCAAGCATCTACGACGTGTTACAATCTGCAGAACCCCAATCCGTCCTCTTCAGTAGGTCTGGCCATAGATTCCTAATTGGCCAGTGATGCTTGTCCTGGCCATCATAGTGTCCCCAGAAGAAGTTGGCAAAATGGTTCTCAATGGAGGTCAGTATCTTTTTAGGGGTGAGCAAACGACGAGAGTGTAAATGGGGATGGAAGAGAGAACGTGCTGGATCAGGATCATCTACCCTCCTGGCGATAAGGTCGTATTGTGCCATACCTTAATTTTTTTCTAATTTTACCTACCAGCCCTTCGAAGATGCTCGCGTTGGATCTGCCGTACACCAGCGGGCATCCTAAATAAGTGAGCGGAGGATACACAACTGAGTAGGAAGTGATGTTAGTGAGAATGGAAGAGTGATCCCTGTTGGCCGCATGGTGAGTATAAATCACACTCTTGTTGGAGTTGACATACTGACCGGAGCATCTAGTATATCTCTCCAACGTTTTGTGGACCACTTCAATGGACCCAACGTCTTCGAAGGAGAAGATGAGGATGTCGTCTGCATAAGCCAGGTAGGTGATGATCGGACAACTGGTGGTGGTGTGGTAATGCTGGAACCGGGGAGTCCCAACCATTTTATTAAGATTTTTGCTGAGAGCTTCAGCGACAAAGATGAAGATGGTGGATGATAATGGGTCTCCCTTCCTGACACCTCTGCTAGATTTGAAGAAACCTTCTGCTTGCCCGTTGATAACAGTAGAGAACCAGAAATTGCTGGATCTGTAAACGATGTCAATCTAGGTCTCAGAAAACCCGAAGGCCCTCAACACCCATATCATGAATGCCAGTCTAGCCTATTGTAGGCTTTCTCCTATCCAATTTGATCACGATGTTCCCTCCCCTAGCTGAGAATTTTATGCAGGTGATCATTTCTTGAGCCAGTGGGATGTTGTCTAAGATGTTATGACCACGAACAAAGCCGCTTTGCTCCTCAGAGATGATCTTGGAGAGAAGACTGAACATGCGGTTGGCGATAATCTTTGAGATAATTTTGTTGGTGAAGGTGCACAAGCTCAGAGGTCGAAAGTCTTTGAAGGTCTTCGGGTTATCCTTCTTGGGGATGAGTATAATGTTGGCACTAGAAAACAATCTAGGGTATCTCGCTCCTTGGAAGAAGGCGGTGATCGCCTCGTGGATGTCCGACTTGATGATGTCCCAGCAAGATCTGAAGAAGACGCCGGTGAAGCCGTTAGGTCCTGGCATGCTATGCTCGTTAAAGGCCCACACTGCGTCTTTAACTTCAAGCCTAGAAAGGGTAGTTGCAGTTGAGTGTTGTCACTGTCTTCTATCAGGGGAGGGATCTCAGCTAGAAATTCTACGTCCTTGATAATATTATCTTTAGTGAATAGCTGGAAGAAGAAATTAGCAGCAGTAGATTGTTTACCCCATTGATCTTTAATAATGTTACCACTCTCATCAGCGATCTGATGGATGTTGAGTTGCTATCTGCGCTTTTTGACATAGGAGTAGCTAGAGTTCCTGTCGCCGTCTATGTCCCAAGTCAGTCTAGCTTTATGTTTTAAAATTCCGTTTCAACTTTTAGCTGAAACTTCAACAACGCTCTGGTGAGTTTGAGGGAAGTGTAGGCCGCCAGGGATCTTTCGAAAGCAAAAAGAATCTCCGTGCGGGTAATGTCGTCCTCAGCCGTACGTACGACCTGGAAGATATCTCCGAAAGCATCCTTACTCCAGGCAGTAGGAGCTTTTCTCGTAGCTTTCAACTTGCTGCCACGCTAAGCAGAGGGCCGGGGTCGTAAGGGGTGCTCTGGGCGACTTCCACGGTGTTCTTGAATTGTGGGTGATGACTCCAGATATCAAGGAAACGAAATTTTTTCTTGATCTGGCTCGAGTTACTCCTGATTTCAATGAGCATGGAGGAATGATCCGATTCAGTGAAGTTAAGATGCAAGAGGTTGGAAATGATACCCATATCTGTCTATCGAGGATTAATGAGGGCACGATCCAATCGGAAGTAATGACGTCGGGCACCTTCTTGCATGTTACACCAGGTGAAAGCGTTATCGGAGTACTAAAGGGGAGATAGATGGGCGTCAAAAATAAACCTGTTAAAATCATTCATAGCCATCAGAGGTGGCGGGCGACCCCCCGACTTCTCCTCTCTGCAAGTGATCGCGTTAAAGTCACCAACGCTGAGCCACGGAAGGTTGATGTGATTAGTATGAGTGTCCTTTAAGACGTCCCAGAGATGCTTGCGTTCAAAGAGGTCATAGCTATCGTGTACCGTGCACAGAAGAAAATAGGACTGGAGCATGGAATGTTCCATCTAACACGAAAGTGCCTGCCTCGAGTCGCAGATAATACCGAACTTAACATCAGCCGAGAAAAGGATCCAGATGTCGTGGCATCCCGCAACGGCATAGGGGAATCCTAACTGAAGCTGGATGGATTTAAGTTTTTTGTGGGGGATTTTGGTTCAATAATCACTAAGATGTCAATTCTGTAGATTTTCTTGAGACTGATGACTCTTCTCAAGGTTGGTTTGTTTGCCAGTCCCCTAACATTCCATGAAAGAATATTAAGCATTAAGATTGTTGTGTGGAGGAGGGGATTTGATGAGTTTTGCGGCTGACCTGGTGGTCATGACCGTGGACTCTTTGTTGCTCTTTTTCTTCTTCTTTTTAGATTGACTGATGATGGTAGCCTCTTGACCGTCCATCTTAAGGTTGTTGCCTTTAGTTAGTTTGTAAGTGTCCTCCGTCGGGTGCATGTAGGCCTCTCCGACAATTTCTACTAATGCTCTGAAGTGACTGTTCGGGCTGGAGAAGCCTGCCTCAATTGCCTGTTGGCACTGGCAACTAGGGCCTGACCAAGGTTGGCCAGTGTGTCCGCACGTATGTTATGAGTATTGTGTGATGAGGGTGAAACAGATGTTTATTGGGTAGAGGTTGTAACATCCACTTTTCTAAATGAGGGTAATTTTGAACTTTTGTAATTTTAGTCTTTTAATAATGAGATTTAAATCATGTACGATTTTTGGTAATTTTTAATTCTTTTAAAACTATTTTAATGGGTGATTTGCGATTTTGGTGTTTTACAAGTGAAACCCTGGATACTACTTGACCTAGAGACTAACCATGACCATGAGAACCTAACCATGTGATTAGGGTGATCTATTTCTACAATTTTGCCCAAGGGTATTTTGGTTATTTTGATTTTTGTGAATTATTTATTGCATTGGTGTTGTGATTTTGACTTTTGCTAGTTGTGATTTTAGGGACTAGCCTAAAGTTTGACTTTGACTTTGGTGACTTAGATAGCATGCCTAATCTAACTTAAGTTGGTCTTAGTTGACTTGAGGGTAGCTAAGTTTCATGGAGAGATTGGGTGTTTAGTGCATTGGACTTTTGGCTAAGAGGTTGAGCTAGCTAGCTAATGATCTTGGCCCAAAGCCCATTCATATGAAACCCTAACCTTAATTCTCTACATTGCCAACCACAACAGCCCAAGAGTGACCTAATTTCAGCCTATATAATATATCTACACGACCATTTTCCTTTTTTAGAACACCCCCTTTTAGAAACCCTACTTTCATCCCCAAATTGTTAAATCTCACCATTCCTCCACCAAATTGATCCCAATCTTTTGCATTTGGATCTAAATCTGGAATAGAGGTTGAAGGAGGCTAACTTGCAAGGAGGAGAGCTCATTTGGACTTTGGTTGAGGAAGGAGACATCACAATTTGGGGCTATTTCATAGAGATTGACTCTTAACAGGTAATCCCTTCAAATCACCTCTAATTCTTGATTTCCTTCCATAGATGCATCCATCTAGGTGTCCCCTAGCTGTAGAGTGAGTTTGGTAGGAATTTGTATTGATTTGGTGTGACACGTATTAGTGTGGGTTTATAGGTGTTTGATGAAATGACTCAAAGGAGATTTTATTATTATTTTTGAAATCTTTTTGAACAAATTTGTAGAGCCACATGTGCTCTTGGATTTCGTGCATGACTAAGTCGATCATCGGCTTTGTATCGTGTCGAATCAGGGGCTGGACATGCCGAATAAACCATACGAGAAGTGTCCTGCTACCTAACAGCAAGTTCTCCGTGTCCGTGTCATTTGGACACGTGACACTTGGTGGGTGCCTTGGAGCAATGATTGACACATCAACCCCTAAGTGGCATGACGAGTCGTGTCGTGTCAGTATCATATTTGTGAGTGCATTGATTTCGTGTACACTGTACAGTGGCCGTATCTAGGCTCTCATACGCGTGTCGTACAGAGCGTAGACATGTCATGGACACGAAGTGTCATGTCGAGTGTGTAGCCCTATGTGTGGGCTACCCGTGGACACAACTACGTGACTCCACGTGAGTCGTGTCGTGTCCACGAGCTCGTGGACTCGCCGTACGAGCCTGTGTAGTGGCCGTGTGTTGGTGAGTGTTTGTGAGTGTCTGGACACGTCGTGTCCTATTGTGTGGACACCACACGACCCGTGGGACACACTGATATATGCACGAGTGCATACCAACCATTAAATTGGGATTTTTACTTGATTTCGTGTTGGATTTGGGTTTTTTCCCATTGTTACTGTTACGTGCGTACAGTAACCCGTTCCTGAGAAATTCAAAATGTGTTTTATTGATTTAAATATAAATTTATATGTTATATATATGTGATATCATATCTGGGTTATTTGATTTTGTGTTGGGGTTCAAATGTGGAGAAGTTTCATTGTGTTTTGAGTGTTTTCGAGATTAGGTTGACACTCGAATGGGTTGTTTGCTGATACCTGGTTTCTGATTTTTTCAAAATGATGTTAATATGTTTTACAATGATATCTTGAGTTTTAATGCATATTTCTATACATGTACATTGCTATTGAGTTTATACTTTGTTATTGAGTTTTGATTCTTAAGTAGAGTTTAGGGTTGTATGTTATTGTTGGTTTTGGTTGGTGTGGGTGATGTTGATGATATGAGACCCACATTTTTGTCCCCCTATTGATCTGTGCACATCTGAACTTAACCTATTGTCCTCATTCCTGATACAGACACCATCACACACACCTTTTTGACACTACTCTACAGGACATGGATTTGCCATATTACAGTCACTTGATCGACACACTTCATTTTCTCTGATACAAGTGACACATTGATGTATTCGGTACACTAAACACTTTGACACTTCACTTGGACACTTGCACATGATTCGCATTCACTCGACACTCATAGCTCACTGCTTTCACTCATGACACATAGCTGCACACACATGTCTGAACACCTTGCTCTGTGACACATTGATTCACTTGACACTTGTATTGCCTGTACACTTCTTGTGACACACAAACACTCTAGAACCTGAAAACTGAACTGAACTTAACTTGATTTCATATGCAAACTGTGAAAAGAGCTCACCCCTAACTGTCCACTCTACATTAACACACATACACCACTCATCGTGCACTATATGACCCCCCTCTGTTACACTCTTACTCATTGTACACACACACACCCCACTCACTGTTACACTTTTACTCACTTATTTGTTCACTCATTCACATTTCATCTCACTATCACAGTTTTCAGTTCACATTACACACACACACCCCCTCACTGTCCACACACACACACACACACCACTCACTGTCACACTTTTACTCACTCATTTTTTCACTCATTCACATTTTCTCTCTCACTATCACTTATTCACTTGTATCACCTTTCCACACCCACACACACATTTTCATATGATTCCACTTTATCTCTCTATGTGTATATATATGTATATATACACTAGTGCCTATATTTTTTTTTTTTTTTTTTTTTTTTATACACTAGTGCCTATATATATGTATATATCCTATATATATTGGTATATATACAATGTGAATGTAAATGTATGAATGTACTTATGCATATATTAATGCATGAATAGTGTAATGTATGTAATGTATAGATGTAATGTAAGAATACATGTAATGTAGGTATGTATACATGTATGTACACATATATTTAGGTATGGTATATAGACTTGTGTGGTTCATTTTGGGTTGCTAATGTGTTTGACTGCTAGTATAGGCTTGGTTAGGCCTAGAATGACTTGTTAGACTAGGATTGGACCTAGTATGGCTTAGTTGACCTAGTTTGACTAGTGTAGTTGACTAGCGTTGACCAAAAGTTGACTTTAGTCTATAATGACCTAAAAATCATATAGAATGCATTGTAATCTTTAGTATTACCATTCTGAACATGTTATGACCTGTGTTGCTCTAAATAAGACTCATCTACTATGTCTGGACATCTACACTTGCCAAATACTCAGGATATCATACAAGTATATTCTCTGATCATTTTATACTTGTTAGAATTTATATTCTTGCTCTAGATTACTTTACTTGATGTTGTCACGTTGTTAACACGGATTAGTACTATATGGATCTTTATATTGAGATGTTATCCCCGTCGGGAGCTCGGGTACATCATGTCATGTGCGTTTTACTTTCATCTTGTACTCTTGTGCTTTTACTATTTATGTATACTCTTGTGATTCATGTACTCTCATGTTCACAGAGCCCTCATGTATACCTTCATGTGGACCCATTTATGGGCTCTCATGTGAAATATTGTACAATAACATAACTTGTGTGGATCCTTGTGTATTGATTGGGGTACGGGGAGTAGAAACAATCATGTGAACAATTCCAAAGTAGTCATTGTACAGACTCTTTAGTGTAATCATGTTCAAATTCAAGCCGTTCACATGTCTATCTTGTACTCTATATCACTTGTCACTGATAGTTCTCTACTTATAGTAGCTATTTACATTACAGTTCTCTCTCTTTTACTACTTGTACTTTCTTTCAACGTTTTATTTATTTTACTCTATTGTATACTTTATATTCCTGTCTTGATATGAACTGTTGAAATTTTGTGCTCGTTCCTGTCCTGACTAGACCTGTTGAAAATATTACAGAGGATGACGAGGACCTTTGCCCTGCCTATTATGGAGCTGCCATTAATAACACCTGCGACTTGGACCTTCAGCAGGATCCATCAGCAGTAGAGGATGTCACCCCTATAGTTTAGGCTAGATAGCTTAGACTTCTATCTTATTTTGATGTCTTGTCTTATTTGGATAAATTTATGTTATATTTGGGATCTTGTTGTTATTCTGGATTTTGTGGAGATGTTATCTTAGACACTTAGACTTCTTCTTCTGTTTGTATTTCATTTTATGATTCTCATTATCTATCTATCTATCTTATCGTACTTCTGCCTTAGTTGTGATTGAACTGTACATTTCTGTATTGTCCTCCATTTGGAGTGTATATACTGTAGAGATACCTTATAATTGTTAGATGTATGTGACCTAGGACAGCGTTCTACCGTTGATACTGCGGCGTAGGCTGGACGTACCCACTTCTTGTGCCCCTATATTGGGTGTGGGTCGTGACACGTTTTTAGTGGTGGCCCATGCAGGTCGAGTTATGTAGAGGTATTCAAACTAGAGTATCACTATAGCTTGCAGTAGAATATAGGATATAGTTTTGAAGGTACTCAATCACACCTAGGAAAACTCTTATCTGATTCCGTCATTTAAAATTCTTGCTACTTTATTATCTTTCTTTGAAATAAACTGTCCTCCTTTGACGTTATCGATTCATTCTCAGTAATTGCCTTCTCGTTTGATATGTCTCCAGGATGGTGCAGACACGATCCTATCGCTCCGGCCAGAGGGATACTACTGAGAGGTCTGCCACCTCTCGTCCGGCTCAGCCCAGTCAGGCAGCTCCTGTGGTACCTTCTCATGTTGGAGTTTCTGCCACATTCGGGGGTGCACCTTATTGGCCCATTGGTCATGGTCACACCTAATTTTAATAATTGATCAAACTCTGTCTCGATATAAATGCAAGTCAATTTAGATGTTTACCTACGACGTTTTGGACACTGCTCAACGATAGATATCAACTATGTTCAAGACTGAAGCCGTTTGCCACTCCAAATGTACTTCCTGTTAAGCAATGTAATTTTTTATTTTATTGAGTCTAGGAATACATTGTACACCGAGTCATACTGGCAAATAGGCTATCCGAAAACGTTTTTCAAAACCATCCTATTCTTTTACAAATGACCTACGTTTTTGAAAAACATCATTTTTACAAAAAGCTTCTGAAGGACTTTTCAAAAAGCCAAAATTACTTTTTCTCAAAAAATGAACTGGCAGAACCCTAGCAGAACTCGGTCTGAGTTCGGCCAATTGGAACGTTAGTGAACGTTGGATTTTGAACTTGGTCATCCTTCAGTTGCGGTTTGTTACAAAGAGTTCTGTCCGAATTCTACCAGAGTTCTGTCTTTGGAAAAACTATAAATAGAGAAGTATTTCGATCATTTCAAATCACCAATTCACTTTCAATCTCTTCTTTTCCTGAGCTTACATTCTTCCAAAGAGTTTTCAAAAAGCTTTTATTTTCAAATCCCAAGCCAGTTACAATCCTCTAGTCGATTTGCCAGTGCGGTACGGTCTAGAAGTTTCAGAGCGATTTTAATCAGAGGCTTGATAGAAGATATAACTCTTCACAATTGAAGTTGGTCGAGTTCTTCGTATCAAAGCTCGCATCTGTAGAAGTTGCAAGGACTTCGTATGAAAACTTGCAGGATTTTCCAATAATGGATTCAACTGGAAGCTAGAGTTCTTTCGACTGGACTAGCCCTCACAAGAGGGAAACCAGTATAAATCTCGGTGTTTGCGTTTGCCTTTTGATCACTTTTAATTTCTGTCATTTACTTTGTGATTATTTTTATATCTGTGATCTAACTGCTAACAAGATTTTTAATTAGCAATATTCCGCTGCCTACTTTATTTACCCTCCCTCTAGAGTATTCTGCTTTACGATTTCGTTCCTACAATTGGTATCAAAGCGGGTTATACATGTAAAGCAAGGTAAAATTGCAGTTATATTTAATTTTTATATAGATCACAGCATTACACATGGCAACTGTAAAATTCATAAGTGAAGGCCAAGCCACAAACAAACCTTCACTGTTTGACGACACAAACTACACTTATTGGAAAACACGTATGTGTTTCTTTCTGAAATCTCTTGATTTTGACTTATGGTCTATAGTTATTGATGGCTATAAAAAGCCACCTCGTATTAATGTTGATGGTGTTTTAGTTGAAAAACCCCATGACAAATATACAGAGGAAGAAAAGAAAAAGGCCAGTCTTGACGCACGTGCTATTAACGCTTTATTTTGTGCCTTAGACAGAACTGAATTCAACAGGGTGTCTACTTGCACAACATCAAACGAAGTGTGGAAACTTCTCGAAGTAACCCACGAAGGAACAACACAAGTCAAGGAGTCAAAAATCAGCAGACTTACTCAGGAGTACGAGGCGTTCAAAATAAAGCCAAGTGAATCAGTCACTCAGATATTTACAAGATTCTTAGATATTGTAAATCCTCTGCCTTCACCATGCAAGGATTACAGTAACCATGAGAAGATTCACAAACTTCTACGAGCCCTTACAAAGAATTGGATTCCAAAGGCTACTGCAATTATTGAAGGAAACGACCTCTCAACAATGTCTCTAGAAACACTCATGGGTAAGCTACTCACTCACGAGTTAGAACTTCAAGACTTTGAAGATGCTACACCAAAGAAGAAATCAGAGAAGGCGATCGCTCTCAAGGCTCAACATAGAAGAACCATCGAAGATGATTCTGACGACAGCGACTCCGACTCTGAAGATCAAGCTCTTCTGGTAAGAAAATTCAAGAAGTTCATGAGATTTAACAGGAGAACAAAAGACATCAAAGACAACAACAACAACAATGAGGAAAATCCTATTTGCTACGGATACAAGAAGAACGGACACATGAAGAAAGATTGTCCCTCAGCATCATCATCAAAGAAAAACAACAAATATGACAAAGGCTACCTGAAGAAATCTACATCAAAAAAGTACGCCAACACAAGCATATGGCATGAAAATGAAGCCAACGACTCAGAAGATGAACAATCAGATGATACTGCAAATGTATGCTTGATGGCTTGTGATCAGGTAATTACTAATCCTCTATTTGATCCGTATGATGATTTCACCTTTGAGCAACTAGGAGAGGCTTTCAGTGAACTGTTAGATGATTACAGGAAACTGCGTAGTAAATATGAAACCTCTAAGAAGGTACTCAAAGAGTACAAAGGTGAAATAGGAAGACTTACCAACCAATTAGATCTGGTTAGAAATAATGACTCTTCAACTGAGTCTGGTGAGCTTTCTTCTATTAAATTGTTGTTACACGAGACTGTTAAGCTATCCGAAAAAAAGACCAAACTATTATCCAGTTAAAGGAAGACCTATCTAAGAAGAGAAAGAGTCTCCAGTGTGCATATGTCAGATTAGAATCACTCACATCTGACTATACTAGATTATATGACACTTCCAAAAAGTTGGAAATTAGTTTAGGAAAATGGCCTGAAGTTGCTGCTTCTTATTCTAACACGTGTCAATTACCGAATTATCGGAACACGCCCAACGCTGTCAGACCAAACCATACCAAGACTATGCCCAAGAAGACTAATAGGCATGCATTCTTCTATACTAGAAAACCAAAACCTACCAATCATGCACCTCACACTACTTTCAACACTCAACATGCTAAATATCATTATTGTGGCCTCATTGGTCATATATCTTCTGCATGTAGAATCAGAAAGTTAGTAGATTTAAATATTTATGCATGGATGCCGAAAACTAACCAGGCAGGACCCTACAAGAAATGGGTAACAAAAGTTTCATCTGCAAATTGTTTTGTAGGTGGGATACCCTTCACATGCTAGGAGCAAATGGATCCTCGACAGCGGTTGCCCACGGCACATGACCGGTGACGCTTCATTATTTGCAACACCGTCAAAGAGGAATAAAGAAGGATACGTCTCCTTCGGTAATAATTTAAGAGGGTACTTAATCGGTATCGGTGACATTGGTAAGGCTCCCTATCCAGTGATTAAAGATGTTTGTCTAGTTACTGAGTTAAAACATAATCTGCTCAGCATAAGCCATTTAGCTGATCACGGTTATGGTATTAACTTCATAAAAGATAAATGTACTATAATTGATAGTTCAACTGGTAGTACTATATTTGAAGGTATTAGGGAAGACAATATATATGTATTCTATTTGTTGGAAGATGCTAACACAGCAGGTAGATGTTTGACGGCCAAAAGCGTTGAGAGTCAACTATGGCATATGAAACTCGGTCATGCAAACATGGATACAATTTCAAGATTATCTACGAAGAAGTTGGTACGCGGCTTACCGGACATTTCTTTCAAGAAGGATACGGTATGTAGTGAATGTGAAAAGAACAAAGCTACCAAATCCGCATTCAAATCCAAGAACGCTGTAAGTACCACTAGACCTTTACAACTGTTGCATATGGACTTATTTGGACCCAGTAGAATTGCCAGTCTAGGTGGTAAGTTATATGCATTTGTCATCGTAGATGACTTCTCTAGATATATATGGGTTTATTTTCTTGCACGCAAGAATGATGCATTATCAGAATTCGTCACCTTTTACAAGAAAGTACAGAATAAAAAAGGGTTCATGATTACTCGTATTTGTAGAGATCATGGCGGCGAATTTAAAAATGCAGAATTCAAGCAATTTTGTGACACACATGGTTATCTGCATGAATTCTCTTGCCCTAGGACTCCACAACAAAATAGAGTTGTGGAACGTAATAACAAAACTCTATCTGAAATGGCTGGAGTAATGTTAAATCAGTTTAGTCTGCCTAGATATTTATGGGGTGAAGCTGTAAATACAACATGCTATATTCTCAATAGGGTTCTAATTCGACCTATATCGAAGAAGGCTCCCTATGAATTATGGTTTATAGAACACCAAATGTCTCTTATTTTAAAATCTTTGGTTGTAAATATTTTATTCTTAATACTAAAGATAATTTGAGTAAATTTGATGAAAAGGCTGATGAAGGTATATTTTTAGGTTATGCAGCAAAGAGCAAAGGATATAGAGTCTTCAACAAAAGAACCATGATCATTGAAGAATCTATCAATGTCAAGTTTGATGAGCTAAATCAACACTTAGACGATGATGACAATGAAGACATAATCGCACCAAGTACAGCTACTACAAAACCTTCACACAAAGATACAGAACCATCACATCAGGCATCAGATGAACCTCCAAGCAAAGAAGCCGGAACTAGCAATCCTGAGACTACACCAAAAGAGATGAGATTCTTGGCTAATCATCCAAAGGACTTGGTAATTGGTGAGATTACCAAGGGTGTAAGTACTCGTTCCTCTAATAATGATATAGCTTCTTGTGTTGCTTTTGTCACGCAGTTTGAACCCAAAAATATTGATGAAGCATGTAGTGATAACTTTTGGTTAGATGCTATACAAGAGGAATTAAACCAATTCGAACGAAATTAAGTTTGGGAACTTGTTCCTAAGCCCATTGATCATCCGGTCATTGGCACCCGATGGGTATTCCGAAATAAACTGAATGAGAATGGTTTAGTGACTCGTAATAAGGCTCGACTCGTAGCTCAAGGATACAATCAGGAAGAAGGTATCGACTACGATGAGACTTATGCCCCAGTTGTGAGATTAAAATCCATTCGCATGTTATGTGCATTTGCATGTTTTCATAATTTTAAGTTATTTCAAATGGATGTCAAAAGCGCATTTTTAAATAGTTTTATAAAAAAAGAGGTTTATGTAGCTCAACCACCCGGTTTTACTGATTTCAAATTTCCTGAATATGTTTTCAAGTTGAAGAAAGCTTTATGCGGTTTGAAACAAGCCCCTCGTGCTTGGTACGATCGTCTAAGCTCTTTTCTATTTGATAGCAGTTTTTCAAAGGGAAAGGTTGACACTACTTTGTTTATAAAATCTTTGAATAATAATATTCTTTTGATTCAAGTCTATGTGGATGATATTATCTTTGGATCTACTGATGAATCTCTTTGTCAAGAATTTTTAAAGTGCATACAGAATGAGTTTGAGATGAACATGATGGGAGAGCTGAAATTCTTTCTCGGACTGCAAATCAAACAAACCAGCAATGGGACGTTCATAAATCAAGCAAAGTACACAAAGGATCTATTAAAGAAGTTCGACATGGAAGCAGTCAAGCCACTTAGCACTCCAATGGCGACTTCAACCAAGCTTGATATTGATGAACAAGGAAAAACTGTCGACATACGTAAGTATCGAGGTATGATTGGTAGCTTACTGTATTTAACTGCTAGTCGACCAGACATTATGTTTAGTGTTTGTTTATGTACACGTTTTCAAGTCACATTTGTTCGCAGTTAAGCGTATCTTCCGATACCTTAAAGGCACTTCTTCTGTCGGCTTATGGTATCCCAAAACCACATCATTTGACATAACTAGTTATTCTGATGCTGATTTTGTCGGATGCAAAGTATATAAAAAAAATACTAGTGGCACATGTCATTTCCAAGGAAAAGCTCTAGTCTCTTGGTTTAGTAAAAAGCAAAATTCTGTTGCATTATCAACAACCGAGGCTGAGTATATCGCCGCAGGACGTTGTTGTATACAAATTTTGTGGATGAAACAAACTTTAGAAGACTATGGATTGCATTTTACATACATACCCATTTTCTGTGACAACACTAGCTCTGTTAATTTGACTAAGAATCCAGTATGTCACTCTCGTACTAAATATATCGAGATTTGACATCACTTTCTTAGAGATCATCAACTAAATGGAGATATAGACCTTGTATACATAGACACACAGAATCAATTAGCTTACATACTCACAAAACCTCTAGCGAAAGATCGTTTCAATTATTTACGTCGAGAATTAGGCATTTTAGATGTCAATAATATTAATTAATTTTGTTTTATCAACTAATTTATTCGATACTCATAAACTGTTTTCGAGACAAGCCTAAAAAGAGTCTATCTGTCACCACGACTACGGCCGAAGCGAAGCGGTACTTAAGAGTTCCCCGGTGAACCTCCGTTAGCTGGGACAGTACTCCTACAGCTAATCTGAGACAGATGCTGAGTAAAGAATATTAATTTATAAAATAATATTAATTATATTACTTTGAGATTTAAAATTACTAAACTTTGAATTAAATATTTGAAACGAATTAATAAAAAAGATGTAGCCCCATTTTTTTTGATATATATATAGCCAGGCAACCCTTGGCGAATTCGGCCCGAGTTTGGTCCGAATTCGGCCAGAGTTCGGCTGGGTATATATATGTACCAGCCAGAACCCGAGGCTCCCGTCTTCTTTATTCTTCCAAACTACATCAAACAGCAGCTGCCGCGCCTCCAAACCCTAGTTTTTCTTCATCCTTGATCTTCCAATCCGCGTGGAGATTCTAGTCCAAACTTTGGATTCGTGCGGAGAAGTTCATCCTCATCAGCATATCCAATTCTTGGAAGGATAATTCCTTCTCTCCTCTACTTTTCAATACTTTGGGTTTCTAAAAATTTTGGGAAAGAATGCCTAAGTTCAATCCCTTCAAGAGGAAGAAGACTAATGCCAGTGAAGAGGCATCGTCTTCAGATCCGTATATGGATTACCTCTTTTCTCTGGTCCAATCGGACGATGGTACATCGGACGAGTTTTACTTTAAAACTTCCGATCAAGCTTTATTGTGGTACGTCGATTCATCTGCGTACTATTTGTACCAGATCGCCGATTAAATGGACTGTCTTTCCAGATCATCGCCCTTATTTTGAGGCATTAGGGTTACAACACTTTGTTACCTTACAATTCCCTATTGCCACTAATGCCATTAGATTATTCTATTGTAATTTCATGTTAGATACTTTTACTGCGAGGACACGTGTCGGAGGAATCGATATCGAATTCACTGATGAAACGTTAGCAAAAATCTTTGGTATCCCAAACGAAGGTGCCCCGCTCGATGACATCACTGATTTTGATTTCCCCGATGGCAAGACACTCGTTAGTTTCAAGAATGAGCTTTGTGCGCCCGTACGCGCTCGTCCTGGAAAGTTCAAGGCTAATAACTTGAACTTGTTTAACTATGAATTACTTCGCATCATCTATTCCACTTTACTTCCAAAATCCACTTCCAAAGATGATGTCACTGCACTTGAGCTTTCTGCTCTTTATCACATTCTTAAGGGGATTCCTTTTTCTGTCCCTAAGACTATCATCCAGATGATGGGTAGATGTCGCAGGAGAGACCGCAACCTATCTTATGCGATGCTTATTTCTCGCATCTTTCAGAGATTTGATATTGACCTATCTACTTGTGCTGTCGACCCCGAGCCCAAGTTCCTCAAACTCTCTCGTCGCAGCATTGCCACTGTTCCTCCACCTACTGTACCTGCTCCTCCTGCACCTACTCCCACAGTACCTGTTACTCCTCATTCTTACCCTATGACATTTGAGGGTATTCATCAGCACTTATTAGATCTGCATTCCTTTTATGTTAAGACTTCTAGGGAACACGAGTTCTGTGATGTGACTCGGTTCCAGGCGATTGCCAACTCCTTCGCCGATATGAGGTTTGCGCAGACGGGTCATTCTGCTAGCTCTCTACCTCGAGACCCTTTTGTTTCTGGCTACTGTATTGATGACGAGGCGGTCCACTCTCTGTTCCAGCCAGGGAACGCCTATGATTGGTATCGTACCATTGGTGCCACTCCTTGTACTTCTGGCGCTGGTACTTCTAGAGCTGGTCCTTCTGGCCATGCTGGCACTACAGCTGATGACGATGATGATGAGGATAATGATTTTTGAGATGTTAGATATTGAGACTGTTACTTATTGTAGAAGCATGGAAAATATCAGAATAATGGTCCATGCGGCTCCGGATACGAAGCCTATGCGGCTCATATGGGGGCTGTCTTATACAGTTCAAAGGAAGACTCTCTGTCTCATGCGGCTCGAGAGTGTATGCGGTTCAGCAGGAATATGCGGCTCGATCCATGCCACGTGTCCCCCTGAGATCCTTCCCTACAGCTGGCCCTTTGAATAGTGGCCTCATTTAATGCTCTGACACGATTTGACGACTGTGGCAGTTCTGGCATAAAGTGTCATAATGACTATGCCATAATGACAGACTCTTCAGGAAAAGAAGAAGATCTCTGACCCGATCCGTCAGAAATCCTAGGTAGCCACGTAGCAAATCTCATGCGGCTTAAATAGAGAACAGCTTCATGCGGCTCACGGAGAAGTCATCCTATATGACTAGCAGAAATCAGCCATATGCGGACCACTGAGAGCTCAGCCCCTGCGGCTCAATACAACGCTAACTTATGCGGCTCGCAAAGACTATGCATATGCGGCTCATTGAGAGTTCGTTCCCTGCGGTCCGATGAAGCATTGTCCTATGCGGCTCACGAAGAGTATCTTCCTGCGGTTTAAGTGTTGCCCATCCTATGCGGCTCTGGCAGGACCCACAATCAAAACACGTGGCATCGGATCAATCGACGATTTAACCGAATCTCAACAAATATATCTGACATCATCATCATAATTACTGAGATCAAGGCATATCATTTATCATCAAGCCAATGGGACACGTGGCGAGCAATCGGGCATTGGTATAATCAATCATGAAGATTTAAAGCAATCAACATTAATTGCTCACAAGATTCGGTGCTATCCTCATTAATGGCCGAGATTCATTGTAATCAGGACCAAGGGTTCAGATAGATTGAAAGAGCGCCGACATTCCAAAACAATGATCATTAGCAAACCCTAATGATCATACCTCACTCTTATAAATAGCCAGCATCATTTCTTTGCATAAGCGGCCGGCAACAAAAAGAATAAAAAAATATACAGAGTCAGAGAGAGAATACACACAGAGAGAGAGAGAGAAGCTAGGAGAGCAACAGAGGAGCAAAAAGAGCGCTTCTTCGTCAACGCCAACCATCTTTTTACAAGGAGCCAAGGCTGCATACCGATCGTCCAAGGAGTAAGGCATGGCTGCCGTCGCCTTCCCGAGCCTCTATCGTCACCCCCCAGAATCTAAAATAAACAATTGTACTTAGACTGCTGTACCTAGGTTTTCGTCCCTAGGCTTTCTTTGTACAAGCGAGTTTGTATTGTGAGTCTAAGTTCAGTCCTCCGATAATTGTTCTATACTTTTACAATCAATGGCAAACACGATGACGACTCTGCTGGGGACAAACTTCTACACGGCTGAGGAGTTGGTGACGCAATCGGATGTAGCCAAACTTGGCTCCACGCAACAAAAGATGGTCGTCCGCTTCGACCAACAAGCGTTTGAAGAGATGCTCTCCGAAGGAAGCGTTGGCCCGGTCCAGAAGTGCACCCGCACGACGAAGGCTCGCAAAGAGTGGAGGCCAAAATCATTTGCTCCTCCCCAAGCCCCCGACGATGTACCCTCTGTTGCTCAAGACGGTGTGAAGGACTCTTCTGCAGCCCCACTTCAGACCGTAGACAACTCTGCTGTCTCCAAGTCCGGCAGAAGAAAACACTATGATGCTGGACTTGCAGAGGCAAAGAGGAACTCTACGCGAACTGAGCCGCATAGGGGTGCTAGCCGAGTGAAAAAGGCTCATACGACCACAATCGCTGGCCGCATGAAGAAGAATCATGCGGTCACATCTGGCAGTCGCATAGTTTATGCAGCTACAGTCGCCAATCACATAGATGAAACATATGAGGCTACAGAAGGCAGCCGCTTGCAGAGAACCCATGCGGCCACTATTGCCAACCGCATGCGGCCAGCCTGCACGATCGTAACTCCTAACCACCCAAAGACAACTCATCCGACAGCAGAAGATGACCGCATGCAGACAGCATGCACGGTACCCAACTCTGGCGGCATAGCGTCCGTTCCACGCTTCTCTCGATCGGTCTTCGACCGTCTCTCATACGGTCCCGACCATGATGATTCTCTGTATGATAAGCTAGATTCTGTGGGATTCAACTTGGACTCCTCCTATTACGCACCCACAAGTGCTAGAAGGAGGAAGTCTAGGGCAGCGCGGGCTCATCGAGCCCAGTCAGCTGTCCCAACCTCTGACTATCGGAGCGTCCCGTTGACTATTATACGGACCTCGGATGGAAAGTTGTATACAACCACTCAAGTCCAGCCCCCCGCGGTAAACAGACAGAGTGGTTCCTCTGACCTGCGGGAGACGATCCTCCACAAACGTAAGGAAAGAGAAGGAGTGTCGGTGTGCAAAGAGTCCTCACTTGGGCATCGCTGCACCCAAATCATCGTCAATTGCTGCTGCAACAACGCGACAATGACGAAAGCTCGGCCATCCGCCTTCCAAAGGCTACAGCACCCGAACTCAGAAGAAGAGGCACCTCCTGTTGTCTCCTGTAATTCTGCTCAAAAAGTTCCCGCCGAAGAGAGGAGGAAGAAAACGAGCGTCTCCAGTCCGAAGATATCAACCATTACAACTAAGAAACTGTCGTCTAAACGGCTGCCCTCTACTGGTGTATTCCAACACACCCGTTCAAAGACGAAATTTACCTCGATGGGAAATTCATCATCCACATCGCTGGGGGTTGAAGGAGCTGGGGGTAACACTCCTCCGAACATTCGCAACAATCCGATGTTCCAAGGAACCGAGTCCGCACAAACAACTCTTCCATCAGGAGCAACGGACGCTGATGCCTCCGAGGACATCCGTAACTCTCAAGACAAGGCAAGCTCTGAAGCTGGGGATACCGTTCCCTCCGAGTCCGAGCCCGAAGAGAACATTTCTACCTATTCCGATGACTTTTCGGTGCATGGGTACGACTCAGAGGGCACATCCTCCACCGTTCCTTCCATCACTCCTCACGTAAGAACGGTGTTCATGACGGACAGCGATCAAGGTGGTTCCAGTGATCGCCAGCGCATCGACAGTCTCGAAGCCATATTACTTGCTTTGGTCAAGTCTGTAGACGAGATTAAAGCGGCCCTGCCCACTTTACAAGGAGGAGCGCCTGGTCAAACAAACACAGGCCCCGCGGTCAATATAGATTCGAACTCAGCGACACCAAACCAGGGCAATAATCCTCCCGAAATAACAGCCCCCGCCGCGACAAATGAGACCCGAGAAGTAAGAAGAGAGGTACAAGAGCTCCGTGCCATGTTTCATGCCCGAGAAAACGCTCAAGATCTCAGAATACGGCAACCATATCCTGCTGAGTGGAGGGATGTTCCATTCCCACCAAGATATAAGCCGTTCAACATCAACCCGTATGATGGCAAAACCTCAGCAAGTCGATACATCACTTACTTTGGGGTCACCACCGACCATCTGCCCCATGAAGATGCGATCCTCATACGGTTATTCATTGGAGCATTGGAAGGAGTCGCCTTTGATTGGTACCGCAATCTACCGGACAACTGCATCCATTCCTTCGCCGGCTTCAAGTGCATGTTCTTGGAACGATTCTATGAAGTAGGACAAGACATCACTATGTCCACTCTCATGGACGTCGTCCAAGGGAAAAAGGAGCTAACAAGGAACTACATCGAGCGGTTCCGCCAGACCGCCATGAAGCTGCCTTCCGGAAATCCGGATTCTTCTTTGATCGAAATCTGCCAAAAGAGACTGCTTCCAACGATCAGTCTCTGGATGGGCGAGAGTCAACTCAAAGATTGGAAGGCGTTCATCATCAGCACCACAAGCGCTGAAGAACGACTGAAGAAGGCCCGCCAACTGGGGTTGCACATCTCAGAAGGAGAAAACAAGGGCAAGCGTCTCAACAACGATAATGGGGGTAACCCCTCCAACAATCGGGACAGCAAGGGAAAACAGGCTATGGTGGCCGACACGGCCCAAAAGCCCGAGCCACAGCCAGCAGACAAGCAATGGCCTCAGATCACTTACTCTTTCGAAGACGGCCACGTCAAGCCTATCTTAGACATGCTTATACAAGGAGGTAGAATTCAGCTTCCTCCACTAAGACGGGAGCCTCGGCCGACTGATTTGGAGAACCCAAAGTTCTGCCATTACTACCGTTATGTACACTACGCTATACATGACTGCTACCAACTAAAACGGTACATCCAAAGCCTCATCGATTCGAACGCTCTTGCCATCGACTTCGAAAAGGTAACCGTAGCAGCCAATATGGTGTCCGTATAATTTGGCAACTTCCCTCCAACGGAGACCCAAGACGGGGTAATTCCTGTCCCTCTCGCGACAATGGAGATTACCAATCTTCCCCCGCCCCGAGAACATGCTACTGGTCTAGTACCTCTCACCACCTCAGGAGGAGAGGTCATGTGGGTCCATCCAGACTTGGTATCAGAAGTAACTCGGCCCACACCATCTGCCACCAACAAAAAGAGTGGAAAAATCAAGACCTGCCGCACAATTTCAGCAGACGACGAGGAAGCTACAGCCGTCGTCACGCGGTCCGGAGCGCAATCCCAACCTGTGGTAGATAGTCCAGCTGAAAATCATCAACCCACTGCAACTGATGCTCTGGGACCGGCTCAGCCTTCGACGACCGACAAGCCTAGGCCGAAGGAGACTCGCTTCGACAAATCTCTCCGAAAGGACGTAGCCCAAGGGCTAGAGAGGCCCTACAACTTTGACATCTTAGCACAATTGGCTAACACTTCGGCCAAATTGTCATTATATGAACTCCTGAGGCTCTCCAAAGACGTTCGTATTGTATTGAGCGAAGCACTCCAAAATGTCGATGCCTATCTCGCTCAATCTAACCTCACTGGGGAGGACTCAACCATGGATCTCCAAGATAGTGCCTGCACGGGAGCAATGCCCAACATCGTCTTCACTCCGCAGGACATGCTCATCAAAACCAACCTACATGATCGCCCGCTATACTACACAGGATACATCGGCGACGTGAAAGTGGATCGGATCCACATTGATCCTGGCTCTTCCATAAGCATCATCCTGAAAGGTCTGCTACATCATCTCCGTATTCCAATGCATCGCCTAACACCTACAAGCACCACCATCAGCGGTTTCAATTCGGGCAGGAGCTACCCTATCGGGAAGATTCGTCTGAAGTGTCAGATTGGCGATCTCCAATCCGAGGTCACCTGCTACGTCATAGATGCAGACACTTCTTACAACATCCTCTTGGGGTGCCCATGGATACACGATTATATGATCGTGCCTTCCACGCTACACCAGTGCTTCAAATATGTCGACAAACACGGCTTCGTGAAGACAGAGTTTGCTGACATCGATCCCTTCAAAAGGGTCGAATCTTACTACTCGGACTCCTGTTTATACGAAAAGTCGAAGAGGCACCTGGATGAAGGAGACGCACAAGCTCATACTGAGACAGCCACAGGATCAGAAGGACCCCTGACAATCCACCTCCAAGCTCGCAAACCGGGCAAGTCTGCACCCCTCACCGCCACTCTGCGGAAGGACGCGATCAGCCACTCGGCGCAAGAGGAGCAGATGACAATCCGGCTGCCGAGATCCGGCCAAGTGCCGAGACCCACAACGGAGCCACTAACAATCAGATTACCAAGAGTCAGTCAACCACAAACAGGGAAGCTCAACCCCTCGGACAGGCCATTGACAATACGCCGTCCCAAGAAAGGTTGTCGCCTCGATGCAAGGTCTGACACTTCCAGTGAACCAGCCACTCCTCGCTCCACATCGAATGCCAAACTGGGGGTCGCCAGTCTGCCAACTACCCCACGCTATGCTCCATCAACTGGACCACTGACAATCAAGCTTCCTAGGTCGTCCTCTCAGTCTTCGTTCACACAGGGGGTAGTCGAAGAGGAACCGGAACTAGCCAAGTATGTGGCCGCCCACACTAATGTCCCCTCCGCTGATGATGTAATCCCCTAGAAAAGATACCTTACTTCATCAATAAAGGGTTATCTTTGAACTACATCGAGCTCAATAAGCTATGTACGATGTATGCTATGGAACACGGCATAGGCGCTCACCTACACACACAGGTGATAAATGTGTACACCGTAATCCAGCTTACTCCAGTAGAAGATGCCTACCGAATACACAAGGGAGGGGATCATCCAGTCATCTTCGGCCGGACGAACAACCCTCATCCCCGCACCATAGAAGAAGACGACCTCGGGTCAGATGCCGGAAGACTGCCTCTGTATCTCTATAGCCCTCAATCCAAGTATCTCATGCAGAAATAGGGGTATGATCTAGAGACTACGCCAGGATTGAACTATGACACTGGGCGACGATTACCTTTGAAGCCGCCAGCCCCGGCGGGCAAACCATGGAACTACTATAACAAAACTCGATGCGGGTTAGGGTATGTAACGCCTACTACGACCCCGGAAAGTTTAGATGAAGAATGCGACTGGCAGTCGCATTCAACTGGATCGCCAACTTCCGACTCAGATACCAGCATCGGAGATATATTCAGGCAAGTCATGTCAGTCAATATGACGTTCGCCGACGCTTACGAGGAAGACGAAGACATCCCCGAAATCCTCGAGCTAGAGCCTTGGGCCCAACAATTAGACGCACAATGGGAAAAGCGATTCGAACTGAGAGAACCTCCTACTGAAGATAAGGTCATACAAGTGGATCTCGACAGCGAATCTTCTCCAAAACCGATCTTTATCAGTAAAAGCCTATCCAACGAAGAACGGGAGTCACTGTTAGAACTTGTCAGGGAGTACATTGATGTGTTCGTTTGGACCTATGAAGACATGCCAGGGTTAAATCCTGATATCGCTCTTTATAAACTCAATATTCGGCCAGATGCGAAGCCAGTCAAACAACAACAGCGACGCTTCCGCCCAAGCATCATGGATACGATCGAAGCTGAAGTCAACAAACTAATAGCCAGCGGCTTCATTCGTGAGGAGCAACATCCCGATTGGGTCGCCAATATAGTACCTGTCCTCAAGAAGAATGGAAAAATTTGAATCTGCATCAACTTCCGTAATCTGAACGAGGCATGCCCCAAAGATGAATTCCCCCTTCCTATCACAGACATCATGATCGACAATACCTGCGGATTTGAGCGCATGTCATTCATGGATGGCTTCTCGGGATACAACCAAATCAAGATGTCTCCCGACGACGAAAAGCATACATCATTCCGAACACCGATTGGTACGTACTGCTACACAGTCATGCCTTTCGGTTTAAAGAATGCTGACGCCATATATCAAAGAGCTATGAGCATCATCTTCAGAGACCACTTACGTAAGACGGTGGAGTGCTATGTTGATGATATAGCCGTCAAGAGCCGTAGCAAAGGAGACCATCTGCAGGATCTAAGGACGGTATTCGACCTAATGCGGACGCATAATTCAAAGATGAACCCTACGAAGTCCTTCATGGGCGTATCTAGCGGGAAGTTCTTAGGCTTCATCATCACTGCAAAGGGTATCCATGTAGACCCCGAGAAGACAAAAGCAATCATGGAGATGGGTCCTCCGAGAAATCTCCGCGAACTCAGAGGCCTTCAGGAAAGGCTAGCTTACATCAGAAGGTTCATTTCCAACCTCTTCGGGCGATGCCGGCCATTTACGTACCTCATGAAGAAAGGAGTCTCATTCGTATGGGACAAAGAATGCCAGCGTGCTTTCGACAGCATCAAAGAATATCTGTCAAATCCTCCGGTCTTGGTAGCCCCAGTCCCTGGAAAACCATTTCTGCTCTATGTACGAGCTATGGAACACTCCCTTGGTGCTCTGCTGGCACAGAATAACGATACAGGCCATGAACAGGCCATATATTACCTCAGCCGAATGATGATTGGACCAGAGCACCGATACACTGCTGTGGAGAAGGAATGCCTCGCTCTGGTGTTCGCTATTCAGAAAACGCGGCACTATGTCATCGGACAAACGATACATATGATCTCACGAGTTAACCCTCTCAGGGTCTTCATGACTAAACCAGGGGCACTCAGCTCTCGCCTCGCTACATGGGCAATACTGCTGTCCCCTTATCATATGATCTTCGTCTCCCAAAAGGCAGTCAAAGGTCAAGCCCTGGCAGATTTCTTGGCAGCCCACCCAGGCTCGGAGTCCTCCAGGATATACGAAAAGATTCCAGATGAGGTCGTCGACTCGCATACAACCTCCCACGAAAATATATGGCGAATGTTCTTCGACGGCGCTTCGAGAACCGGACCTAAAGGCAATATAGTCGTCGGAGTCGGAGTAGTACTAAACTCTCCTTCCGGATTGGTGATTAACCGCGCTTATTCCCTCACTGAACCCTATTCTAACAATGTGGCCGAGTACAACGCTCTGGTCATTGGCCTCCAACTTGCAAAAGAGCTGGGGGTAGAATACCTTGAAGCGTACGGCGATTCCCAACTAATCGTCAATCAGATCCGGGGTTCGTACGAGGTACGCCATGAAGACATGATCCCTTATCATCAAATAGTGATCAATATCATCTCGGCATTTGAGGGGTTCTTCATCGAGCACGTCCCCAGACTCCGAAATATTGAAGCCGATGCCCTAGCTGGTCTCGCCGCTTCCCTAGCAGTTCCGAATTATGACCGACAATCAGTGGAAATGATAGGCCATGAACTGGTCTGTCCCAAAAATAATGTGCAATTCGTCGCAAGTTATTCCGCACAGACGATCGATGACGCCCCAGATTGGAGACAACCATTCATCGACTTCGTCGTCTACGACATCCTGCCTGAGAACCCAAAGGAAGCTACTTCCATCAGAAGGCGTTCCCTCAGATTCTTCTACGATACAGAGACGAAAATGCTGTATCACCGCTCCTACGACGGATTACTGCTTCGGTGTCTGTCAAACACAGAAGCCAAAGAAGCCGTACGAGAAGCCCATGACGGTGTTTGCGGGGTCCACCAGCCCGGCCTGAAACTGCTAGACCGCCTTCGCCGAATGGGCTACTATTGGCCCACAATGGTGGCAAACACGATAGATTATGCTAGAAAATGCAAAGCTTGCCAAGTCCACGCGGACTTCATCCACCAAGCCTCTGAATTTTTTACATCCGACAGTGGCGTCCTGGCCATTCGAAGCATGGGGAATGGATATCATTGGTCCAATCACCCCACCTTCCTCCCGAGGACATCGCTTCATACTTGCGATCACTGATTACTTCTCTAAATGGGCGGAAGCTGTCCCACTCGCAGAAGTCAAGACTTCAAACGTGATCAGCTTTCTTAAACACCACGTCATCTACCGCTTTGGACTGCTCCGAAGGATCATCCATGATAATGGTCCGCAGTTTACAAGCTACGCATTCTATCGGTTTTGCGATAAGCATCATATTCAGAATATCGCCTCGACGCTGTACAACCCGGCAACAAATAGGTTAGCAGAGGCGTTCAACAAAACAATCATCAAACTTCTCAAGAAGTTTGTCTCCTCCAACAAACGTGACTGGAACGACAAGCTCGGCGAGTGCTTATGGGCTTACCGCACCACGGTCCGAACAGCCACCGGAAATATACCGTTCTCCCTGGTATACGAAAGTGAGGCAGTCCTCCCATTGGAGACACAGATCCCCTCACTACGTGTCGCCCTCACACACCAATTGACAACCGATGATAACTATCGACGTCGACTGCAAGAGTTAGAGGCCTTAGATGAAAAGCGCCTCCTAGCTCAGCAAAGGATCGAGCTATACCAAGCACGCATCTCAGGAGCCTTCAACAAGAAGGTCAAAATCAGAACATTGCAGGTAGGCGATCTCGTCTTGGCAGTCCGGAGGCCAATGGTCATGACTCACAAGACCACCGGCAAATTCCAGCCAAAGTGGGAGGGCCCATTTATCATTGAGACGGTATTCTCCAACGGTGCCTACCGCCTTGCAAAGCAAAACGGAGACTTGCTCATGCTGCCCGTCAACGGCAAATTCCTGAAGAAATATTATGTCTAAACGACATTCCCTACAAGTTCATCGAGTCATGTACCCACTAGTACCACTGAACTTACACCCTCAGCATTTCAGATTATCGAGTCATGTACCAGCTGGTACCACTGAACTCACACCCTCAGCATTTCAGATTATCGAGTCATGTACCAGCTGGTACCACTGAACTCACACCCACAACATTTTAAGATTATCGAGTCATGTACCTGCTGGTGCCCCTGAACTCACCCCTACATCCCCTTTAGATTATCGAGTCATGTACCCGCTGGTGCCGCTGGACTCCCACTTTCTCAATATGTTAATTTATCGAGTTATGTACCCGCTGGTGCCTCTGAACTCACATTTCGGTCACTCTTTCAGATAGTAAGTCACGTATGATTATACCTCTGAACTTGCTTCCCTGGAAGAGATCCTCCCTCATGATCCAATACCCGTACTCCCAGTGCACAAAAAGGGTAATCGATCCACAAATTTCTGAAAACAGACATGTCCTCATTACCTCTGAATCGTTTTCACTTCCACCAAAAATAAACTGCCCCTCACATAGAACCTCCACGTTCTCCTACCTCTGAGTCATTCTATGTACTCCCTCTTCATTGAGCCCACTCCTGCCATGTCATCATTACCTCTGAGTGGGAAGGCTCCGTCGAAGAACCCTTCATGCTTGCCATGTCCACATTACCTCTGAGCAAGTATGTCGATCTCCTTTCGACCTATTATCTGTACCCACAATCGGAGTACGACAAGGATAATAGGTCCACAAATGTCCGCTGTTGACCACGAATATCCCCCGTGAAACCTCCCCTGCCATGTCCTCACTACCTCTGAGCAGGAAGGTTCCACGGTAAAACCCTCATGCCTGCCATGTCCTCATGACCTCTGAGCAAATATGTTGGTTTTCCTTTTACCCTATTATCTGTATCCCGAACCAGGGTACGCCAAGGATAATAGGTCCACAAATATTCCTTTGCAAAAGCTTCTTAGCATAAATCCACTACCCCACCATGCCCCGGGAGCCCAGCTGCTCTACGGCATTCCTTTTTTTTGTTAAGCACCGAGAACATCCATGACCACTTTGCCACGGCTGTTCCGGACATCCTGTCCAAACTTGTTATCCGTACCTAAAACCAAGGTACGCTTAGGATAACAGGTCCACAAATAAATCTCCCAGCAAGTCCAAATTCCACAGACGCCACAAGTACAAGAAAGAGATGATGAGTTGAAACAGGCTCATTTATTCAAAATTCAACGTACTACATCATTTGGGGATCATACCCCTTACCAAAAAAAAAGAGAAAAAAAGAAAGCAAAAGAAAACAGAAGCATTGGAAAGATCATTTGAGTCTATGCGGCTCGGGTCGTCACAGTCACATGCGGCTCAGTATTAGATACGTCCATGCGGTTCCGAGTTAGTCGAGTCCGTGCAACTCAAATTCAGACGAGCTTATAGACCCATGCGGTTCAAATTAAGCACGCCTACGAAACCAGACCCATGCGAGCTAACGCGAATACAAGAAAGCGAGCCTATGCGGTTCGAAAGTGAGCGACGCTTATGCGACCCAAATCGAAAACGCATATGCGGCTCAGATCGAGTATAAACAAGCTCATGCGACCCCAATAGGGGAAGTGCTTATGCGGTCACATCGTTAAGCCTCGTACATGCGGCTTGTGCATAAAGTATGCAGCAGAGCCATGGCAACAGTTAGGGTTTTCAAAACGAATCCTACCAGCAATAGGCGGGTGGACGTCAGGGTAAAAAGCAGGCACGTCAGCCGGTGGAGGAGCCGTCATGTTCGTCGCCGCAGTCGATGAAGACGCGGCCTTCTTGTCCTTCGCAGCCGCAGAGGATGATGCGGCCTTCTTGCCCGCAGCAGCAGCAGCTTTCTTGGGAGCCATTGTCGATCGATGAAGGGAGAAGACGAAGAGCAAAGTCTGTAACAGGGGATTTGAGCAAAGAAAGAAGGTAAAGAAATCCAAGGGGATTAAAAGACTCTTATTTATAGGCGAAAGAAACCCATAAAACGAACAAACGTCTCGGATGACGTCTCGAATTACATGCCGCTTCAAAAAATAAAGGCAAAAACGCTTCGGTCAAGACATAACCGACCCTTGGGATCCTCCCCCAAAAGACGGCGTTAAATCAAAACGAATCAAGAGCATTTAATGAAGATTTGCACACGTAGTCAGGACACGTGGCAAAGAGCCTATGCGGACAGATGAATCTATGCGGCTGGGACACTTATGCGACATGAACGGGACCATGCTTCTTATTCAAAGTGTTTCAATTTTGCAAATTGAAAACTTTGAAGGGGGTCCTGTAGAAGCATGAAAAATATCAGAATAATGGTCCATGCGGCTCCGGATATGAAGCCTATGCGGCTCATATGGGGGCTGTCTTATACAGTTCAAAGGAAGACTCTCTGTCTCATGCGGCTCGAGAGTGTATGCGGTTCAGCAGGAATATGCGGCTCGATCCATGCCACGTGTCCCCCTGAGATCCTTCCCTACAGCTGGCCCTTTGAATAGTAGCCTCATTTAATGCTCTGACACGATTTGACGACTATGGCGGCTCTGGCATAAAGTGTCATAATGACTCTGCCATAATGACAGACTCTTCAGGAAAAGAAGAAGATCTCTGACCCGATCCGTCAGAAATCCTAGGTAGCCACGTAGCAAATCTCATGCGGCTTAAATAGAGAACAGCTTCATGCGGCTCACGGAGAAGTCATCCTATATGACTAGCAAAAATCAGCCATATGCGGCTCAATACAACACTAACTCATGCGGCTCGCAAAGACTATGCATATGCGGCTCATTGAGAGTTCGTTCCCTGCGGTCCGATGAAGCATTGTCCTATGCGGCTCACGAAGAGTATCTCCCTGCGGTTCAAGTGTTGCCCATCCTATGCGGCTCTGGCAGGACCCACAATCAAAACACGTGGCATCGGATCAATCGACGATTTAACCGAATCTCAATAAATATATCTGACATCATCATCATAATTACTGAGATCAAGGCATATCATTTATCATCAAGCGAATGGGACACGTGGCGAGCAATCGGGCATTGGTATAATCAATCATGAAGATTTAAAGCAATCAACATTAATTGCTCACAAGATTCAGTGCTATCCTCATTAATGGCCGAGATTCATTGTAATCAGGACCAAGGGTTCAGATAGATTGAAGGAGCGCCGACATTCCAAAACAATGATCATTAGCAAACCCTAATGATCATACCTCACTCTTATAAATAGGCAGCATCATTTCTTTGCACAAGGGGCCGGCAACAAAAAGAATAAAAAAATATACAGAGTCAGAGAGAGAATACACACAGAGAGAGAGAGAGAGAGAGAAGCCAGAAGAGCAACAGAGGAGCAAAAAGGGCGCTTCTTCGTCAACACCAACCATCTTTTCACAAGGAGCCAAGGCTGTATACCGATCGTCCAAGGAGTAAGGCAGGGCTGCCGTCGCCTTCCCGAGCCTCTATCGTCACCCCCCAGAATCTAAAATAAACAATTGTACTTAGACTGCTGTACCTAGGTTTTCGTCCCTAGGCTTTCTTTGTACAAGCGAGTTTGTATTGTGAGTCTAAGTTCAGTCCTCCGATAATTGTTCTGTACTTTTACAATCAATGGCAAACACTTATGTCTTTTGTTTACTTGGAAATGCACCTACATTCCAAGTTATTATCAGCACTTTTATTTTATTATGTGACTCTTCATAGACATGGTTTTGATTATGCCTCAGTTTTGGATTCTTTGTTTATTATTCAGCACTTTATTTGTTTCAGTTTTATTCTAGCACTAAATTAAAAACTGCCTGTGACAAATACATGCCTGTGTTGTTCTATAAGACTATCAGTTTCTCTTACTATATTCACTATTTATACCATGCCTGTAATGAATATTCATATATTTTTTTATTGTGTTTCTTCACTGTTTGTTATTTATGTATTTATTGCGGGGGAGCTTTTTCTTTTGCAATTATTTTGCTAAGTGACAACGGGGGAGAAATAAGATCTAACATTTTCGTGAATACAGGTTATGAACAATTTCTTTTGATAACTATTTTGAATTGATTCAAGCTTAGATGTTATATCGGCAAGGTTTGTCAATTATCAAAATGGGGGAGATTGTTGGCCCATTGGTCATGGTCACACCTGATTTTAATAATTGATCAAACTCTGTCTCGATATAAATGCAAGTCAATTCATATGTTTACCTACGACGTTTTGGACACTGCTCAACGATGGATATCAACTATATTCAAGACCGAAGCCGTTTGCCACTCCTAATGTACTTCCTATTAAGCAATGTAATTTTTCATTTTATTGAGTCTAGGAATACATTGTACACCGAGTCGTACTGGCAAATAGGCTATCCGAAAATGTTTTTCAAAACCATCCTATTCTTTTACAAATGACCTATGTTTTTGAAAAACATCCTTTTTACAAAAAGCTTCTGAAGGACTTTTCAAAAAGCCAAAATTGATTTTTCTCAAAAAATGAACTGGCAGAACCCTAGCAGAACTCGGTCCGAGTTCGGCCAGAGTTCGGCCAATTGGAACGTTAGTGAACGTTGGATTTTGAACTTGGTCATCCTTCAGTTGCAGTTTGTTACAAAGAGTTCTGTCCGAATTCTGTCAGAGTTCTGTCTTTGGAAAAACTATAAATAGAGAAGTATTTCGATCATTTCAAATCACCAATTCACTTTCAATCTCTTCTCTTCCTGAGCTTACATTCTTCCAAAGAATTTTCAAAAAGCTTTCATTTTTAAATCTCAAGCCAGTTACAATCCTCTAGTCGATTTGCCAGTGCAGTGCGGTCTAGAAGTTTCAGAGCGATTGTAATCAGAGGCTTGATAGAAGATACAACTCTTCACAATTGAACTTGGTCGAGTTCTTCGTATCAAAGCTCGCATCTGTAGAAGTTGCAAGGACTTCGTATAAAAAGTTACGAGATTTTCCAATAGTGGATTCAACTGGAAGCTAAAGTTCTTTCGACTGGACTAGTCCTCACAAGAGGGAAACCAATATAAATCTCGGTGTTTGCGTTTGCCTTCTGATCACTTTTAATTTCTGTCATTTACTTTGTGATTATTTTTATATCTGTGATCTAACTGCTAACAAGATTTTTAATTAGCAATATTCCGCTGCCTACTCTATTCACCCTCCCTCTAGAGTATTCTGCTTTATGATTTCGTTCCTACACACCTACGCCTGTACAAAGACCTTCCCCCGTCATTCCTGATTTATTCCAACAGCAGCCGCCTTCGGGATCGGTTGACGCAGCGTAGTTGTTCGCCTTCTTTCAGAGGATGGTGGAGGCCCAGCAGCAGCAGTCCGATCATTTTCAGTAGGGCATAGAGAATGCCTATCAGCTTGCCCTAACGAATGGTGGAGAAAGTCATTGCACAGGCCCAGGCAGGCCAGATACAACAGTATCAGCCGAAGATACCAGAGATCCAGAAGTTCCAGAAGATGCGTCCGTGGGACTTTCGCGTCACAGAGGGGATTCTGTATGCGGATGACTAGATAGAGCACATCGAGAAGATCTTCCGTTTGGCGGAGATACCAGCTCGACTGCAGATTGAGGCGACATATAGTCAGATGCAGGACCTGGCTCGCACTTGGTACCAGATGGACCCGAGGGTCGATACAGAGGGACAGACTTGGGCAGCCTTCAAGAAGCTGTTCAATGAGAAGTTTTTCCCTGACACAGCTCTTGGTGCCCTGGAGTGGCAGTTTGAGAGCTTAGTTCAGGGCAGTCAGTCTGTCGAGGAGTACGCTGGGGAGTTCTGCCGTCTGGGCAGATTTGTTGAGGGACTCAGTGAGGCAGCGAAGGCCCAGAGGTTCCGGAAGGGCTTAGTCAAGGAGGTCAAGTCCTTGACCAAGAGTGACCAGAGTGCCACTTTTGAGGAGATTCTGGTGGGTGCTCTAGCAGCAGAGGATGATCTTGAGCTGAAGCTCAAGAGGGGACGAGACGCTCATGGATCTAGCAGCAGCGAAGGCCAGGCCAAGAGGCCTCATGTACAGATTCAGCAGCAGCAGTAGCAGAGCCTGTTCAACAGCAGTTTCAGGGCCAGCGACATACACTTTACCAACAGACTCCCAGGAAGCAGCCCATTAGTTATACTTTTTGCAAGAAGCCGGGTCATGGATGGAATAACTGTAGAAAGAGACTAGGCAGGTATGTACCTTATGGTTCAGCAGACCATCAATGTAGGGAGTGTCCCAAAAACTAGACATCATTGACTCAGGTAGCAGTAGGAGCTGGGGCTCCGACAGGACAGCGGAGGGGACCACCATTGTAGACTCAGCAACAGAGGTTTGTCCAGTATCAGCAGCAGGCCAGAGGAGAAGGCCAGTAGGGGCGAGCTTTCGCCATGACAGTTAAGGATGCACAGGTAGTAGGAGGGATACTTGCAGGTTCTGTTCTTCTCGATTCCATTCCCATTTTTGCTTATAATAATTATCTTGAAATTCAATTCCGACAGTTTTGTCTACCCCCATATTCGTCGATAAATTTGATTCTTAGTATTCTGTGTTGATTTGATTTTGATTTTTTCCAATATAAGTCGTATGGGCAAGGTCGCCTCAGTTATGAAATATATAATTTTTTATAGTCATATTAGCTAGCATAGTGAGGTCATAAAGTCTGATTTTGGACGTATTTCTCGGGTGTGGGAATTTAAGATTTTCGCGGCCAAGCATACGGCAATGCGAAAATTTTAAATACCATGATTCTAGAGGTATGTACCTTTGTTGGGGACTCTATGAGTCGTAGCCTTGCTTACTAGTATGACGAAGATTCTGAGTCTCATGATTTTGGACAGACGCATAAGATTATAGGATTGTATGCTTAGAGACTTTGATTGATTGGGGGTTTGACCTAGAAAGAGTACGGCTATCTTAATTTCGAGGACAAAATTCTTCTAAGGAGGGTAGACTTGTAACACCTACTTTTCTAAATGAGGCTAATTTTGAACTTTTATAATTTTAGTCTTTTAATAATGAGATTTAAATCATATATGATTTTTGGTAATTTTTAATTCTTTTAAAACGATTTTAACGGGTGATTTGTGATTTTGGTATTTTACTAGTGAAACCCTAGATACTACTTGACCTAGAGACTAACCATGACCTTGAAAACCTAACCATGTGATTAGGATGATTTATTTCTACATTTTTGCCCAAGGGTATTTGGTCATTTTGATTTTTGTGAATTATTTATTGCATTGGTGTTGTGATTTTGACTTTTGCAAGTTATGACTTTAGAGACTAGCCTATAGTTTGACTTTGACTTTGGTGACTTAGATAGCATGGTGTGGGACCCTAATCTAACAAAAGTTGGTCTTAGTTGACTTGAGGGTAGCTAAGTTTCATGGAGAGATTTGGTGTTTAGTGCATTGGACTTTTGGCTAAGAGGTTGAGCTAGCTAGCTATTGATCTTGGCCCAAAGCCCATTCATATGAAACCCTAACCCTAATTCTCTACATAGCCAGCCACAACAACCCAAGAGTGACCTAATTTCAGCCTATATAATATTTCTACATGACCATTTGCCTCTTTTAGAACACCCCCTTTTAGAAACCCTAGTTACTTCCCCAAATTGTCAAATCTCACCATTCCTCCACCAAATTGATCCCAATCTTTTGCATTTGGATCTAAATCTGGAATAGAGGTTGAAGGAGGCTAGCTTGCAAGGAGGAGAGCTCATTTGGACTTTGCTTGAGGAATGAGACATCACAATTTGGGGCTTTTTCATAGAGATTGACTCTCAATAGGTAATCCTTTCAAATTACCTCTAATTCTTGATTTCCTTCCGTAGATGCATCCATCTAGGTGTCCCCTAGCTGTGAGTGAGTTTGGTAGGAATTTGTATTAATTTGGTGTCCGTATCGGACACGTATCGGTGTGGGTTTATAGGTGTTTGATGAAATGCCTCAAAGGAGATTTTATTGTTATTTTTGAAATCTTTTTGAATAAATTTGTAGAGCTACATGTGCTCTTGGATTTCGTACATGACTAAGTCGATCATCAGCTTTGTGTCATGCCGAATGAGGGGCTGGACACGCCGTACAAACTATACGATTAGTGTCCTGCTACCTGACAGCAAGTTCTCCGTGTCCGTGTCACTTGGACACATGACACTTGGTGGGTGCCTTGGGGCAATGACTGACACGTCAGCCCCCAAGTGGCGTGATGAGTCGTGTCGTATCGGCATCGTATTCGTGAGTGCATCAATTTTATGTACACTGTACAGTGGCCGTGTCTGGGCTCTGATACGATGTCGTACAGAGCGTAGACACGCCGTGGACACAAAGTGTCATGTCGAGTGTGTAGCCCTACATGTGGGCTACACGTAAACACAACCACGTGCCTCCATGTGAGTCATGTTGTGTCCACAAGCTCGTGGACTCGCTGCACGAGCCTGTGCAGTAGCCGTTTATTGGCAAGTGTTCGTGAGTGTCTGGACATGTCGTGTCCTATTGTATGGACGCCATACGACAAGTGGGATACACTGATATATGCACGAGTGCTTACCAACCATTAAATTGAGATTTTTACTTGACTTCGTGTTAGATTTGGGTTTTTCCCATTGTTACTGTTACGTGCGTATAGTAACCTGTTTCTGAGAAATTCGAAATGTGTTCTATTGATTTTAAATGTAAATTGATATGTTATATATATGTGATATCATATCTGCGCTATTTGATTTTGTGTTGGGGTTCAAATGTGGATAAGTTTTATTGTGTTTTGAGTGTTTTCGAGATTGGGTTAACACTCAAATGGGTTGTTTACTGATACCTGGTTTCTGAGTTTTTCGAAATGTTGTTCATATGTTTTACAATGATATCCTGAGTTTAAATGCATATTTCTATACATGTACATTGCTATTGAGTTTATACTTTGTTATTGAGTTTTGATTCTTGAGTAGAGTTTAGGGTTGTATGTTATTATTGGTTTTGGTTGGTGTGGATGTTGTTGATGATATGAGACACACATTTCTGTCCCCCTATTGATCTATGCACATCTGAACTTAACCTAATATCCTCATTCCTGATACAGACACCATCACACACACCTTTTTCACACTACTCTACAGGACATGGATTTGCCACATTGTAGTCACTTGATTGACACACTTCATTTTCTCTGATACATGTGACACATTGATGTATTCTGTACACTAAACACTTTGACACTTCACTTGGACACTTGCACATGATTCACATTCACTCGACACTCATAGCTCACTGCTTTCACTCATGACACATAGCAGCACACACATGTCTGAACACCTTGTTCTGTGACACATTGATTCACTTGACACTTGTATTGTCTGTACACTTCTTGTGACACACACACACTCTATAACCTGAAAACTGAACTAAACTTTATTTCATATGCAAACTGGGAACAGAGCTCACCCCTAACTGTCCACTCTACACTAACACACATACACCACTCACTGTACACTATATGACCCCCCCTCTGTTACACTCTTACTCACTGTACACACACACACCACTCACTGTCACACTTTTACTCACTCATTTGTTCACTCATTCACATTTCATCTTACAATCAAAGTTTTTAGTTCACATTACACACACGCACACATCCCTCACTGTCCACACACACACACCACTCACTGTCACACTTTCACTCACTCATTTGTTCACTCATTCACATTTTCACTATCACTATTACTTTTTCACTTGTATCACCTTTCCACACTCACACACATTTTCATATGATTCCACTTTATTTCTCTATGTGTATATATATGTATATATACACTAGTGCCTCTATATATGTATATATCCTATATATATTGGTATATATACAATGTGAATGTAAATGTATGAATGTATGTATGCATATATTAATGCATGTATATAATGTAATGCATGAATGCATGGATAGTGTAATGTATGTAATGTATAGATGTAATGTAAGAATACATGTAATATCGGTATGTATACATGTATGTACACATGTATGTAGGTATGGTATATAGACTTGTGTGGTTCATTTTGGCTTGGTAATGTGTTTGACTGCTAGTATAGGCTTGGTTCGGCTTAGAATGACTTGTTAGACTAGGATTAGACCTGGTATGGCTTAGTTGACCTAGTTTGACTAGTGTAGTTGACTAGAGTTGACCAAAAGTTGACTTTAGTCTAGAATGACCTAAAAATCATATAAAATGCATTGTAATCTTCAGTATTACTATTCTGGACATATTGTGACTTGTGTTGCTCTAAATAGGACTCATCTACTCTGTCTGGACATCTACACTTACCAGATACTCAGGATATCAGGCGAGTACATTCTCTGATAATTTCATACTTGTTAGGATTTATATTCTTACTCTAGGTTACTTTACTTGATGCTGTCACGTTGTTAACACGGATTAGTACTATATGGATCTTTACATTGAGATGTTATCCCCCTCGGGAGCATCGGGTACATCATGTCATGTGCGTTTCACTTTTATCATGTACTTCTGTGATTTCACTATTCATGTATACTCTTGTGATTCATGTACTCTCATGTTCACAAACCCCTCATGTATACCTTCATGTGCACCCATTTATGGGCCCTCATGTAAAATATTGTACAATAACATAACTTATCTGGATCCTTGTGTATTGATTGGGGTATGGGAGAGTAGAAGAAGTCATGTGAACAATTCTAAAATAGTCATTGTACAAACTCTTTAGTGTAATTATGTGCAAATTCAAGCCGTTCACACGCCTATTTTGTACTCTACGTTAGTAGTCACTGATAGTTCTCTACTTATAGTAACTATTTATATTACAGTTCTCTCTCTTATACTACATGTACTTTCTTTCAGTGTTTCATGTATTTTACTCTATTGCATACTTTATATTCCTGTCTTGATATAAACTGTTGAGATTTTGTGCTCGTTCCTGTCCTGACTGGATCTGTTGAAAATATTACAGAGGATGACGAGGACCTTTGCCCTACCTATTATGGAGCTGCCATAGATGACACCCACGACTTGGACCTTCAGCAGGATCCATTAGCAGTAGAGGATGTCACCCCTATAGTTTAGGTTAGATAGCTTAGACTTCTATCTTATTTTGATGTCTTGTCTTATTTGGACACATTTATGTTATATTTGGGATCTTGTTGTTATTCTGGATTTTGTGGAGATTTTATCTTAGACACTTAGACTTCTTCTCCTGTTTGTATTTTATTTGATGATTCTCATTATCTATCTATCTATCTATCTTATCGTACTTTTGCCTTAGTTGTGATTGAGCTGTACATTTCTGTATTATCCTCCGTTTGGAGTGTATATACTGTATAGGTACCTTATAATTGTTAGATGTATGTGACCTAGGACAACGTTCTACCACCGACACTGCGGCGTAGGCTGGACGTACCCACTTCTCATGCTCCTACACTGGGTGCGGGTCGTGACAGAGGTATCCTCTTGGCTTGATTTCGGTTGATTCTCCACGGACTGATGGACGCCATTCGCCTCCCTGTCTGTGTCCTTTGTGTTCTTTGATCTGGCCTCCGGGATGGAATCCCCAGTGATAGCTTCAATAGAACAAGTCTCCTGAGGGTTGTCAGTAAGTTCGGGGTCAAGGATATCAAATTTGTTGGTGAGGTTGATTGCTGGGGTTTGTAGGGCACAATAGCTCTGCTTGGGTGTGCTGGGGTACAGGGACGGGAAGCTCTGGCGCTGGCTTTGAAACAAATGTGGGAGTTCGACAACGGAAGGATCGAGGAATGGGGATGTTGTTTGTTCCGAGGTGAGGTGACTGTCTTTCGACTCACTTTCTTCTTCAGCTCCGGGTGCACCTTATGGCAGTACTCAATGGAGTGGCCACGCATATGGCAGTGCTTGCAGAAGATCAGTTGTTGTCATAGACAATTTGTTGGACGTGCGTATGATTTCCGAGCTCTATATGGATATAGTTGGGCAGGTCCTTCGTCAGATCTAATTCCATGCACATTCTGGCATAGTTTCCCCTGGAGATGTTACGAGTTTCTTCAGTTAATGCCACAAATGTCCCAAAAGAGTTAGTAATTCTCTTCAATATTGCGGGGGCAAAGCATACGAGGGGTAGTTTAGGGAGGGTAACCTAGGCGGAGACGATGGCCGAATCTTATTTGGTGTCGAAGTCCGGGGTCCATTTAATGATTTTCATACTGTAAGAGTTGATCCTTCCAGTGCCTCTAGTCCATACCCTCTTTTAGTCGCTCTCAGAGAATAGGTGGAGAAACATGTGTTTAGGATCCATAGGAGCAACCCTGTATCCCAATGTAAGTCCCTAGCCGGCGATTACATCTTAAACTCTAGCGAGCATCGGGCGACCCGAGAAGAATTCCAGGACAAAAGTCTGAGAGAAGGTCGCCGATAATGAGGAGATTTCGTCTATGGAGAAAGGGACCGATATCGCCTGATTGTCTATCTGTGCAGAGTATTCAATGTCTGGGAGGTTGATTTCCTTAGGGGGTGGGAAGTATTTTGCTGCGAGATCAGGTCTGAGCGCCTCCGCAAAGGACAAACATGGGGGGTGAGAGGGATGATTCCTGGAGGGGGTGGGATGACTGATGGGACAGATCCCCCAGAAAGAGTTGTTAGGAGTGAAGGCGCTGATTGAAAGGTCGCCAAAAAGGACGGGGCACCCTTGGAGGCTAGCGTGCCCCGCTCACTAACTTTGAGGGTGTCTGCGCTCCCTCGCGCCACAGAGAAAGGATGGGTGGGGGACGAAAGAGCGCCAGCTCCAATGCCTGCGCCACCAATATGGTGCGCAAAAGCCTGGTTCGACAAGTAAGTAGGACCGGACGCCGAGGAGGGTACGGTAGAAGGGAGGCCCGTGGCAGACAAAAGTGTGTGCAAAGTAGCACCTAGCGACTCAGGCGATGAGGCCGGCGTGGAGGGGTGGAAGACCCAAGTACACGAGGCAGGGGAGACCGAATGAGAGGGGAGAGGCATCAGAGCCAGAAGGTCCTCGGGGACATCCTGGGAGAGCGTCGCCGAGAGGAGAGGAGGGGTGGGTAGCGTGCAACCCGGAGGAGGAGGGGGTACGTGCCACTCGAAGGAGGCGCCAGGCCATGCGTGCCGAACAAGGGCTGAGCGTCCAATAGAGCACTGCCAGGTGAAGGTGGGGAGAGCGCGCCACCACACACCTGAGGTGTGCCACACTCCGGATGCATGAAGAGTTGGGGATGACCACCAAAAAAGGTGCCGCCCAAAAGTGGTTGAGATAGAGTGCGCCCTAAAGGACGACTCGGGACCACCACCTTAGCTTGCGCCAAGGGCAATAGAGGTGAATTTGAAATCCGGTCAGAGCCTGTCCATGAGAGCAAAAAAGAGGGAGTAATAGAGGACACGTCTGGCGCGGTCCCTAAGGGCGACAGGACAGCTGACAGAGACAGGGCAGCAGCAGGCGAGCTCCCCGAGAGGCGTAGGGCAGGGGCGCCCGCTGTCCTCGGAGGCTCCTGGGCAAGGGCTGAATGAAGAATCATGTTGGCAGGCAGAGGGCCAAGATCGGTCGCGTCCGAGATGAGGAGGACGCCTACAGACCGAAGAGACGTCGTCTGCTAATCGGAGTCCGCCCTTGGAGCAAACCCGCCGACGTCGACCAAAGCCAGCTGCTCCGACGTCCATAGTACCAGAGACGGCCGGGAGGACCCAGAAGGGGGGACGATAGGCATTGACGCCCCAACCAAGGGATCTACGTCCATGGCGAGGACGGTGAATGACGGTGACGTAGAGGCACCGCAGCAGAGAGAGAGCACGCCGGAGAGGACCAAGAGGGGAAGGAAACCCCAAAATAACTAGGCACTTGTCGTGGAAGACGACTAAGACCCAGATCCCGACGAACGGTGACCCTCCGAAATTAGCGGAAGGAGCCGCCCTGGAAAGTTGACTACCGGGCGAAACATACCTGAGCGCCTGAAGTACCACCCGTCGCGGGAGCAGCCGGCCTAGCCTGCCGGACGGCTAGAATCACTCAACCGAGCCTTCCTAAATCGCCAGAACCATTTTTCATATATCGAACCTCAATATATATATATATATATATATATATATATATATATATATATATATATATATATATATATATATATATATATATATAAGTATCTACAATCGTATACAAGCTAATTTTTAGCGACATATATATACCACTATATACGATTGAGAACACAGTTGTACTATTCCTATACAAGCTAATTGTGTTCTCAATCGTATATAGTGGTATTTTTAGCGACATATATATACCACTATATACGATTGAGAAGACAATAGTCAAAAAAATTAGCGACTAATTTTTAGCGACGTATATTTGCCACTATATATATATGTCACGATCCGCTACCCAAATTGTTGGGCCGGGACGAGTCATGTCCAGCCTACGTTTGAGATAAAACGTAGTAAGCTGTTCAAAAGATAAATAAGACAAGATCAAAGTGTGCTAACAATTCTATAAGTAATAATGAGACAGAAATGTTCCAAACACAAAAGTCATCTCGTATATAAGTATGTTCCAAGTACAAGTCCAAAATGTAAAACTGGATACAGGTCCAGTTACAAAATACGTAGTCTAATACATGACTACTCTAAATATCCTGAGCAACTATACAAACTAGACGAGTTTCCCCGTAGGTACATCCTCGTAAGATAAGGCCTGATCCTCGGTAGTAACTCCATAATATGAATCACAAAGCAACTCCTCCTCAGTAAGTATACCTACAATATTATCCTGTCAGGACGGGAGCAAGAATTGATTCTAACAAACTAAATATACGAAACATGAACGGAAGTGTAATAAACTTGAATCATGGCATATCATGGTTTAATTGGTTCTTTTTAGAAATGGCAACATATATTTGTTTAAAAGTTTAAAACCGTAGCATGTACGTGATCGGTCAATAGGTAGATAGGATGTACAGCGGTACATATCAAGTTTTTCTGGAATGCATATACGTGCACTAACGGCATCGGTGTATATCCATACACAAACGCGGGATCAGAACATACGGCAAAGTTACATACAGAATGTTACCGTACACGGTAAGTACATACGGAGAAGGGGGTCATGATCACGTACACTACTAACAGTTTTTCCTTAACCCGTTATTTAAACATGTGAGAGATATAAAAAACTGTCCTAAACATGGTAGAGACTGAAAGTAATATAACATGTGAAGTTTTAACTTGCTACCCCAAGGATCGGCATTTAACATGGTTGAAAAGCACAGTTTATTGTTATAGCAGTATGTAAAGTTTGTAGAAGTACTTGCCTTCAGCAAAGCAAATCAGTGATAAAAATGCTATAGATGCGTGGTGACTCGCCACTGTAGAAATAACACATAAACTTAGTTTTTACACTAGGTTAAATACTAAGACACTAGTGGTGCAACACTACTTTCTGACTGGACACCTAGCCAAATGATGACTTTAGCATAGGAGATCAGTGTGTGGTGACACAATACCCTAACTAAATTTCTAGGGCCTTTATACTAGTGCGGGGTGAGGTCCAATACGACTATAACTCAAAACAACACAAAATATTGTAAGTCGTAACTATTCAATAAATAAATTAAACTGTACACCATGTTCCAACAATTTTTGAGATAGACAAAAAGCTCAATTTTACATAAAATAAAGTACCAGAATGATCCTTGTTAATTATAGAAATTTATACTAATTTCTCTGGAAATTATAAACCCTCATAGATATTTATTAAAAATCAGCAAACCTATGTATCCTGAATATGAGTTCTGTTTTCCTATTTTTATAAAATACCAAATATACTTATTAAATGCTGGAAAAATAATAGTAAATTAGCTAAATTAACATAGTATTTAAATACAATTGTTTCCAGATTTTTACAGCAATTAAAATATGTATAAAAATTCAAAAATAGCAAGTAACAATTTCTGGAAATTAATTAATTAATTATTTACTATTTTATCCATGTATTCGAAATTGAACGGAAGTCCAGATACAGGACCCATAGCCGTGAATCTAGTCCAATATGACTTGTACAGACTCTGAATCTATTAGACACAATTGGCCCAAAAATCTATGCTAGATTTGGACATCAATTGGTCATAATTAATAAAATAAAGTAATTTAAATATATACATAAATATATTTTAAAGTGCTAAAATATACAAGTCACAAATTTAAATAAATAAAAATGACTTGTGAATTTATACACAATAATATTTTGTACAAAGTAGAATTTGAAATACATATATAAATATACAACAACAATATTTATATATATAAATATATAGATATTTATGTATATATAATGGATATATGCATATAATAAATATACATATATATTTAAAAAATACTAAATATAAAAAATATATATATATACAAATACAGTACATATACATATATCATAGTATATGTAATAATATATATATACATATATACACATACATATATATAAATAATAAAAAATAAAACAAAATAAAACAAAACAAAAGGAATGGTGGGGCTCGAACTCGACCACGAGCAAGGGGGGTTTTAGCGCACTTAGGCTGGCCAGGGGGTCAGCCCAAGTCAGTTGTTAGGGAATGGGTTAGGGTTATATTTATTATGGTTTTAGTTAATGGGTTTTTAAACCCGATAGCACGCTTTAAACCCGTTAACCTATTAATCTAAATAACAGTTCGGCTTCATGTCCAGACTATTAAGGACACGAGCAATGAGATCTGACCCAGTGTCATGTGTCCGCGCCCAGCACGATACGCACGACACTGCTAACGCGTGTCTGACCCCATTGTTAGGTTCTTCGTGTCCAGGCGAACATCATGCATGAGTTTGGGACACGCACGACACGATTTAGGGCTGTTACCTTCGTGTCCGGCGTCGGGATTTGAAGTCGAGGGGGCTTCCGGCGGCTAGGGGCGTTGTGGTCGCGGCGCTGGGTGGCGCTGCACTTGCCTTGCTTCGAAGAACCCTTCGGTGGTGGTCGATGGCGGTGAAGGTGGCTGTGGAGGTGGTGCTAAGGGTCGCCGGAGTTAGGGTTTCGACGAAGTAAAATGGGGTAGAGATGGGGCTATGGTGGTCGAAGAATAGATTAGGGTTAGGGTTTGGGTCTGGGGTTATTTATAGAGAGGGTAGGGCGGTGAGAAGGGAGCTAGGTCGGTGTCGCGGTTGCAGTCAGTCGTCAGTCGTCGCGGACAGGTGAGAGAGGAGAGAGAAAGTCGGGGGGGGGTGATGGTAATTTACAGTAAGGCCCCTAGGTTTTAGGTAATTACAGTTAGGTCCTTCCCACTGTCTAATGTAAAAACAAATTTGCAAATCTCCTCCCGCTCTGTTTATATGCAAATTAAATTTGTATAGAACATTTAGAAAATTGCAAGCAGCATTTAAATAATCTAAATATTTATAAAACTCAATTAAAACATTTTGTAAAATTACAAACTTATATTTTTAGTAATTAAAACTCATTTAAAATTATTTAAAAATTCTAGAAAAATTCCTAATAATTATAATAAATCATTTTAAAGCTATAAACACTATTTAAATATTATAAAAATAATATTTACAAACTAGGGGCTTACAAATCTTCCCTTCTTGAAAAATTTTGTCCTCGAAATTCACAAGGATAGAAAACTCTACAATCATTCTAATATAACAAGCAATGCAAAGAATGACTAAGGCTATTATTAAGACTAACCTCTAAGGTATCAAGCGGGAAAGGGTGGTTCCCTCGTAGCTGTTGGGTCGAACAAGTAAGGATATCTCTCCCTCATGTCCGACTCCCTCTACCAAGTAGATTCACCCGGAGAGTGACGTCTCCAAGCTACTCGTACTAAGGGTATGACTTTGTTCCGCAGCCTCTTCTCCCTTCTGTCCAATATCTCCACTGGCTGCTCAGTGACTGCAAGGCTCAGTCCGATCTCCAACTCTGAATGATCTAGCACATGGCTGGGGTCCAGAACATCTCTTCTCAGCTGAGACACATGAAAGACATCGTGAACTCCTGCTAGATTGGGTGGAAGTGCAACCCTGTAAGCTACCTCTCCGATCCTGCCAAGTATCTCGAATGGCCCGATGTATCTGGGGCTCAACTTGCCTCATCGTCCGAATCGGATCGTCCCTCTAGTAGGTGATATCTTCACTAGCACTATATCTCCGTTAGCGAACTCCATCGGTCTGCGACTAGCATCGGCCCAGTGTTCCTGCCTGTCCTGAGCGACTCTGAGCCTGTCTTTGATCATCCCGACCTTCTCTGCTGCATCCGTGATCATCTCTGGCCCAAGCATAACTCTGTCTCCAATATCGTCCCAAAAGAGCGGTGTACGGCATCGTCGTCCATATAGTGCCTCGAAAGGAGACATACCGATGCTGGCTTGGTAGCTGTTGTTGTATGAAAACTCTACCAAGTGCAGATGGCTCTCCCATGATCTGCCAAAGTCCTGCACACAAGTCCTCAGCATGTCCTCTAGCGTCTGTATCGTCCTCTCGGACTGTCCATCTGTCTGCGGGTGGTACACTGTACTGAACTTGAGCCGACTGCACAACTCTTCCTGCAAGCTCCTCCAGTAGTGGGATATGAACCTACTGTCTCGGTCCGATACGGTGCTTACTGGTACTCTGTGCAAGCAAACTATCTGCTGCATGTATAGATCCGCCAACTTTTTGGTAGAAAGCCCCACCTTAAAGGGTATGAAGTGCGCACACTTCGTCAGCCTGTCTACGATAACCCAAATGGCATCCTTCCTTCCTTGGGAAAGAGGAAGCCCTGAGACGAAGTCCATATAATGTGTTCCCACTTCCACTCAGGAATGGGTAACGGCTACAATAGGCCTGCTGGCCTCTGGCGCTCCGCCTTGACCTGCTGGCAAACTAGGCATCTCGAAATAAAACGTGATACATCCCTCTTCATCCCGTGCCACCAAAGATGTTTTCATAAGTCACGGTACATCTTGTTAGCACCAGGATGAATAGAATATCGAGATCGGTGCGCCTCCTGCAAGACTGCCTCTATCATCTCTCCTTTCGGCAAGCACAACCGGCTGCCATGCCTCAAGGATCCATCCTCTGCTTCGGTGAAGTCATATAGCAATCCATCTAAAGCCTGGGCTCGAAGTCTGCGAAGGCTCTCATCTGTAAACTGTGCCTCCTTGATCTGCTCTATCAAACATGACTGAATGTCGAGCACCATCATCTGTATCACTGATCCTAGCCGAATCATCTCGATACCGAGCTTCTCTATATCTTCCCGTAAATACCGATCTACCATTAGATACAATGCCATCGGATGCCTGCTCAGCGCATCTGTCACCACATTTACCTTCTTGGGGTGATACTGTAAATCGATGTCGAAGTCCTTCATCAACTCCAACCATCGTCTTTGTCTCATGTTCAGCTTTTTCTGCATGAACACATACTTCAAGCTCTTGTGGTCAGTAAAGATTTTCACACGCTCTCCGTATAAGTAATATTTCCATAACTTGAGTGCAAAGATCACCGCAGCTAACTCTAGGTCATGGGTAGGATAGTTCCGCTCATGAGTCTGTAATTGCCTAGATGCATAAGCAATCATTTTCCCATGCAGCTGTAGGACACATCCTAGCCCCTTTCCCGAAGCATTACTGTATATGGTGAAACCTCTAGACCCTGAAGGTAATATCAGAACTGGAGCGGTCGTCAGCCTCCTCTTCAGCTCCTCAAACGCTGCCTGGCAGTCCTCTGACCAGATGTACTCTGCATCCTTTTGCGTCAGTTTCGTCATGGGTTCAGCTATCCTAGAAAAGTCCTGGACGAACTTCCTATAATAGCCGGCTAAACCCAGAAAGCTCCTGATCTCTAAAACTGACGTCGGAGCCTTCCATGTCTCAATGGCAGCAATCTTTCTGGGATCCACCGAGATCCCCTCTCCAGTAACTATATGACCGAGAAACTCCACTCGATCCAAAAAAAACTCGTACTTCAACAATTTGGCAAACAACCTCTTCTATCTCAGAATCCCTAAAACTGTCCGCAAGTGCTCTGCGTGCTCCTTCGGCATTTTCGAGTATATCAGGATGTCGTCGATAAATACTACGACAAACTTATCCAGATACTGGTGAAATGTCTTATTCATCAAGTTCATAAAGACAGCTGGCACATTTGTGAGACCAAATGGCCACCAAAAACTCGTACTGCCCGTACTTCATGTTGAACGCCGTCTTCTGGATATCTGCAGTCCTGACTTTCACCTGGTGGTAACCGGATCTCAAATCTATCCTGGAAAACACCTTCGCCCCACTCAACTGGTCGAACAAATCATCTATCCTGGCAGAGAATATTTGTTCTTAATGGTGATGGTATTCAATGTCCGATAGTCAATGCACAACCGGACTGTACCATCCTTCTTAGGTACAAAGAGCACTGGCGCTCCCCATGGAGAAGCACTAGATCGAATGAAACCCTTTTTCAACAGGTCATCAATCTGCTCCTTCATCTCTACGGCCTCCTTGGGGTTCACTCTATAGCAAGCCCGGGATACTGGTGGTGAACCCGGTACTAAATCTATAGTGAACTCAACATCTCTGTCAGGCAGAAGTCTTGGAAGATCCTCTGGAAATACATCCATAAACTCCCTAATGATAGGGTGTGGCGGTGCTATCTCCCCAACTGTCGCACAATTGTTCGGCTCTAGGATGATCTCCGGCCCTATCCTCCTGACACTGAATGGTGCCGTGCCTGGGGGACTGAACAGAATACTACCCTCATGACAGTCTATAGCTGCATGGGCATAGCTAAGGCAGTCCTTCCCCAATATGATATCATACCCGGGGAGTGGCATCACAAAGAATCGTCCCCTAAACTCTCTTCTAGCTATAGTAATAGAGCATCTATAGATAGCTCTAATGGGCACTGGTCCGCCTCCCGTCATTACTCTACTCATCTCCTCGGTAGGTGTAGCTACTAAGTGGTGTTTATGCATAAACTCTAATGACAGGAAGCTATGAGATGCACCGGAATCAAACAAGCATAGAGCTAGAAAAGTATGTAAATAAATATGACCTGTAATGACGTCAACCAAATAATCAGGCTCTGAAACCTGCTCCGGCTCCGGCTCAAGAGCTAGGCTATAAGCCTTCCCCTGGGGTCCCTTCTGCTGCTGCAGATGTTGCCCAAACCTCTGCTGCTGAGTCAGAAGCGGCGGTCCTCTAGACTGTGGTCCGGCACTTGGCACCCTCACTACTGGACAGTCTCGAAGCTGATGGGTGGTAGACCCACAAGCTAATCATTGCCCCAACCTCTTCCTACAGACGAAAGCGTCATGGCCTGGCCTTTTACAGAATACTCACAAAGCCCCCTTCTGCTGCTGCCGGGGTCCCGGGGCTCTAACTGGTGGGGTCGGATGATGTGGTGCGGGAGAACGGTACGTCTGCTGGTGTGGCGTCAGTGCTCTTGGCTGGAAAGCCTTACGCTTGGAGGGTCCCTCAAGGTGTACAGAAGTCGGCCTCTTGCAAGACAGAAGACGCTTCTCTATGCTTCGGGCCAACTCTAGGCTCTGGTAGTAGTCAGTCATACCGTTCGCTACTATAAGAATGCCAATGTCTGAAACTAGACCATGGTAAAACCTACGCGTCATCTCCTCAGGGTCTGCAACTAGATTAGGAGCGAAATGGCTCAGGCGACTAAACTCTGCTGCATACTCGTCAACAGAACGGTTCCCCTACTAGATGTTCTGGAATCGTAGCCCCATGGATAATCTAGCGGTGGTCGAGAAGAATTTCTTCTTGAACTGGGTTTTGAGCTGATCCCAAGTGGCCTTCCCTCTCGCGAATAGCGGCTCATTCCGGAACCAAACTCCTACTAAGTCTATCAGCAGAAATCTCGCTGCCTCGACCTGGAGGTCATTCGGCAACCTAGCTCCAAGGAGCTTCCTCTCTACCGAGTCTAGCCAGTCATCTGCTACTACGATGCCTTCGGTCCCTAAGAACTCCTTGGGGTTCAGCCCCATGAAGTCCTTGATTGTCCCTGCTCTCTGCCGTAGCTCTACAGGTGGTGGGATCACGGTATGCTCCTCAGAACGCTCCATGCTCTGACGGAGTAGGGTGGTCTGCTCCTGATGGGTCGTTAGGAACCCCTGGATCAGAGTGAGCAGTTGGTTCCCGTCGGGTGTGACGGAAGCCTGGGTAGGTATAGTAATAGGTGGTGGTAGAAGTATTGGGTCCTGCTGGGACTGTGATGTGGAAGGTGGTGGAGGCATTTGGGTTGGTGGATTTGTGGAGTGGGAAAGTGTGGTAGGTGCAGATGGAGGTACATCGGTCAACTGGTCAACTGACTGGATGTGAAGTGTGCCATTCTCAGGTGTGACATACTGGAATGAGCGGGTGAGCACCATCTAAATAAATAAAAGGACTTATAAGGACTCTTTAAAGTAAACAGTCATAAACAAGAAAATCTAATTGTAATAGCGAGCATATGATGTGATGCATTTTCTATGTTGCAGTCCTAGTATTACTCTAGGTGTTCTAAGCGTCATTCCTAATGTTGTCTAATTACCTTAAGTTCCTAATTGCAGGCATGCTTGGTATAATGACGTAACCAAACAATTTAGTCAGGACCTGCATGGGCCACCACTAAAAACATGTCACGATCCGCTACCCAAATTGTTAGACCGGGCCGAGTCATGTCCAGCCTACGTTTGAGATAAAATGTAGTAAGCTGTTCTAATGACAAATAAGATAATATCAAAGTGTGCTAACAATTCTATAAGTAATAATGAGACAGAAATATTCCAAACACAAAAGTTATCTCGTATATAAGTATGTTACACGTACAAGTCCAAAATACAAAACTGGATACAGGTCCAGTTATAAAATACGTTGTCTAATACATGACTACTCTAAATATCCTGAGCAACTATACAAACTATACGAGTTTCCCCGCAGGTACATCCTCGTAAGATAAGACCTGGTCCTAGGCAGTAACTCCATAATATGAATCACAAAGCAACTCCTCCTCAGTAAGTATACCTACAACATTATCTTGTCAGGACGGAAGCAAGTACTGATTCTAAAAACTAAATATACAACACATGAACAGAAGTGTAATAAACTGGAATCATGGCATATCATGGTTTAATTGGTTCTTTTTAGAAATGGCAACATATATTGTTTAAAAGTTTAAAACTGTAGCATGTACGTGATCGGTCAATAGGTAGATAGGAAGTACAGCGATACATATCAAGTTTTTCTGGAATACACATATGTGCACTAATCGCATCGGTGTATATCCATACAAACGCGGGATCAGAACATACGGCAAAGTTACATATAGGATGTTACCGTGCGCGGTAAGTACATACGGAGAAGGGGGTCATGATCACGTACACTACTAACAGTTTTCCCTTAACCCGTTATTTAAACATGTGAGAGATATGAAAAACTGTCCTAAACATGGTAGAGACTGAAAGTAATACAACATATGAAGTTTTAACTTGCTACCCCAAGGATCAGCATTTAACATGGTTGGAAATCGCAGTTTATTGTTATAGCAGTATGTAAAGTTTGTAGAAGTACTTGTCTTTAGCAAAGCAAAGCAGTGATAAAAATTCTATAGATGCCTGGTGACTCGTCACTGTAGAAATAACACATAAACTTAGTTTTTATACTAAGTTAAACACTAAGACACTAGTGGTGCAACATGACTTTCTGACTGGACACCTAGCCAAATGATGACTTTAGCATAGGAGACCAGTATGGGGTGACACAATACCCTAACTAACTTTCTAGGGCCATTATACTAGTGCGGGGTGAGGTCCAATACGACTATAACTCAAAATAACACAAAATATTGTAAGTCGTAACTATTCAATAAATAAATTAAACTGTACACTATGTTCCAATAATTTTTGAGATAGACAAAAAGCTCAATTTTATATAAATTAAAGTACCAAAATGATCCTTGTTAATTATAAAAATTTATACTAGTTTTTTGGAAATTATAAACCCTCATAGATATTTATCAAAAATCAGCAAACCTATGTATCCTGAAAATTAGTTCTGTTTTCCTATTTTTATAAAATACCAAAATTATTTATTAAATACTGGAGAAATTATATTAAATTAGCTAAATTAACATAGTATTTAAATACAATTTTCCCTAGATTTTTACAGTATTTAAAATATATATAGAAATTCAAAAATATCAAGTAATAATTTCTGGAAATTAATTAATTAATTATTTATAATTTTGTCCATGTATTCGAAATTGAACCGAAGTCGAGATACAGGATCCAGAGCCATGAATCAAGTCCAATATGACTTGTACAGACTCTGAATGTATTAGACACAATTGGGCCCAAAAACCCATCTAGGTTTGGACATCAATTGGTCATAATTAATAAAATACAGTAATTTAAATATAAATAATATTTTAAAGTGCTAAAATATACAAGTCACAAATTTAAATAAATAAAAACTTGTGAATTTATACACAATAATATTTATACAAAGTAGAATTTGAAATACTATATAAATACAACAACAATATTTATATATAAAATATATATATAATATATATATATATATTTATATATATATATTATAATATATATATTAATATTATATATATAATATATATATATAATAATATATGCATATAATAAATATACATATATATTTATAAAAATACTAAATATAAAAA
>JANAVB010004770.1:0-67008 GCA_029216955.1 Iris pallida
CAAAGTTTAAAATAGGGCAAATGGATATAGTTTTTAATTTATTCGATAACCTACGCTTATTTGAAATTACTTCAACTAGGTTTCATGCATGAGCAGTGCGCTGCTGGATGCACTGAACTCGCGGTCTCCATAATTCAAATAAATACGACAGTATGCATCTGCCTTGCAATTGTAAGTTATCAAAACTTATTCCAACTATATCCATAAGAATTTCAAATGAGCTTGTAGAATTTCAAACAAGTTGATCATGATAGAAAAAGTGGAAGTATCTGTCCTTGAAGTGAAAGTATTAATTTTTTTAATAAAACGATCAAAAAATGAACGACGACGATTTGGAACTATATATAGAAATTGAATCAAAATAGTTAGAACTCAATAGATGGAAATAGATATTAACCTTTAGAAAATAATTATTTGTGGCCAATAGGAAATAAATAAGCAATACGAACCTTACGATATGACGATGTTTAGAGAAAGCAGAAAATAAAATTTCACAAATGATCAAGATTAGGAATTGAATCCTAGGAAGTCCTAATATACCAGGCAAATAGTCTATCCACCTTTGATCCTACCATCATACAAAATATCTATTAGGATTTAGAATTCAATGAACTTATACCTAAATCACATGGCCTATGTAGCAACCTTAACTACCCAGTAGTCAAAGTGAATAAGCGCTTCCCTATGTTATACCTAGTCCTAGCCATTCTCCTATAATCAAAGTAATCCTAATTGTGAATGAGCACTTCCAAATCCCAGGCTCGCAATAGTATGACTAACTTAAATACTATCATGAGTTCGCATAATTTTTCAAAAATAGACCTGCATGGGCCACCAAAAAAACTTGTCACAAACCACACCTTTTCGGATACGAGTTCGTAGCCAAGTCCAGCCTATGCCACAACATCGACGGTACTACGCTATCTAGGTCCCAATGTCAATCTCAATATAATAAAATCACATCTATTTGCTCATCCACAAATTATTTTATTACAAATCCAATAATACATAAAAATAATTTCAAAAACAACCCGCTAAATGTTTAAATAAAAACTATATATTCTAGAATCTAGGGTCGACCTCTAAGATCTCTATCTTCCCCCGTATGATCCATACCACAAAAATAGGAAGCACGACAAGTCACCTGCAACGATCCAGTCAGGAAAAGAATAAAGTACAACCCTATTGCATTTATATAACTTAATATAAAATAAGCTAGACAGTAGACACGCAGTAGAAAATAAAGAAACATGTAGATGAACTAGAAAAAAATAAACATACACAAAAAACCACTAGCAAGAACATGGATGAACAAGACAACTAGCAATGAATATGTACAATAAACAGACAATGTGTTTGAAATACTTTTTGACATGTGAATGGCTGGGCTAATACGACACATCATATAATGGCTATCATTCTGTATTGGTATGACTAAACTATACGTGAGGTGTATGACTTAGCTATCATTCAGTAACAATATTTAGGTTTGTTCATATACCTACAAAGTATTTTCCTTCCCGACTAACTAAACAGTCTATAAACGAGCAATGATACAATCAAGTCCTACCGTGTCACAATCATATCACAATCAGGATACTCAGTGAAACACAGTAAAAGATAACATTATAATGTAAGAATCACATATCATAATAGTGTACTTGCCTCAAGTTAAGTTGTAGTTGACTTGTGCGACATAATATCGATTTGGTTGAAAGTTATTGTCATTATGGCTAACCGATACTAATTTGGTGAATCACCAGTCAAATCTGAGTTCAATGAAATAAATAAAATACTAAAAGAATTTTTGAATTTCTAAAAAATTATATGTTGTAGATATTCGTGTCAGCTTTCCAAACTTTAAACGGATCACAAAACGAAGTTCGAAATCTCCTAGAATCTCGAAAACAGTGCGATATATCGATTTTCAAACAACAGACATTCAAATAAATCTCAAAATTTTGGGTAAATAATTACTGAAACAAAATATATTTGGAAAGTTAACCTCGATAAGGTTCTAACAAAAAAAGAAGGTAAATCGGAGTTTGGAGTTGGTCGCAATGACTTCACATAATTGCTACAGCTTAAAAAAACGAGCTGAATTTTATGACAAATTTTGGCCTTTTTCGACAAAAAATTGAGGAATTTTGGAAAAGAAAATATGGGAGATAACATAGGTTCAATATATTTATATAAAAGATAGTCATTACTTATTTATGATTAGATTTGAAGGGTTTTGGTTTTGGGAGAAGAATAATGACTCCTTAAATAGATGGAGATTGACTCAATTTCCTAATTTGGGAGGGTCAAGAATCTAATGAATAATATTTCCATTAAATTCAAATTAAATCATTCTCAAAACTATATGGATCAAATCACAACCAATAATTAATCATAACAATAATCGGGTTTGTGGAAAAAAGGAAAGAGAGGCTTCCCTATATATAGGAGATGGGAGATTTCCTAAATAAGGAAGGATTAGATTCAACAAATTAAATCCTTCCACGAATTAAATTAGATTTGACCCAATCCCAGTCCATAATTAATCACAATAATATTACTTTAAAATAATATCTAATATTTTAAATAATCTTTGAAATATATTTCATGAAATCAAATATCAAAATATTGATAAGAATAATACAAATATTCCTAAATATATTTCCATAAATACAACTCTCATCTAAAATAATATAGCAATAAATTAAGACTAAATTCAATCTTAATTTAGAATTGACCACATCTAAATCCAATAATATCTAATAATTCAATAATATTTAAAAAGATTTTTATAAATATAAACTTAATCATAATTGACAAATAAATAAATAACTGACAAATAAATAAATAACTTTAAAAGTATATATTTTTATAAAAACAAAACCAAATTTAAAAAATAGTTTGACAAATCCCTTCATCAATGCAAATCGTTTATAGAATTAAGAAAAAAAATAAATTTTATTTTCTAACTAGAAAATATATAAAACTAAAAAAAATTAAAAAATTAAAAAAATTCAGAATGTGGGCTTACACCTTTCCACCCCTTATACCACCTCTCACATGACCCCAACACACTCCTCTCACATCCTAGCAAGCCCCGAGGAGCCACGATAACTTTATGGGGAGTTGCAGATTTTAGAAGTCACCCGAAGTTGGGTTCCAAGTCTGAATTCGTTCCGGCATGCACGTTATTTTGCATCTAGTGTTATCATATTCTCATGGAACTAAAACTAGAGAAAATATCTCTATGTCTATTTTTATGTCCAATTGGCTACTCAAAGGTTCTTTACGGTTTGTCTGGGGTGTCCGTTCTATGAAATGGTGTACAGAATGAATTAAATCTTTCGTGTGGAAGTTTTTGTCAACTTCCCCACTTCGACCCTTCATATATTTTTGGTAAGAATTAGACATCCTAAGCTTTCTATTGAATATACTTTTATAGCATTTAACTGAGGTTTACTATTTTTATAAAATATGGACTGGTCACCATAATGTCGGAACACCGAAAACTCATAGATTTTATTTGTCATATGCTTCAAAACTTCATGAGACATGTCCAAAATAATGGCTGTGCATGTTTTGATACGAAAAACTTATTTTTATAAATTTAATACTATTTTTCTTGAATTAATATTTATAGAAAATTTGTCGTTTTGGGAGCCAAACTATGGAACAAGTCAAAGTATAATGATGTAGAATCAATACAAGACTTGTGTACATATTTTTCTATGAATAAATATATTAACTATTATTACAGTATATTTATAATTTTTTTCCAAAATTAAATTTTTATGTTATTAAATATTACTTTATTATATAGGTTTAATATTATATGCTAGATTGATATGGTAGATCGACACTAGTTTCCTTATAAACAATCTAGTCTAAATTTTATTATAAATATTTAAGTATATTTTTCAAAAATAAGTATTATATTTTTATAAAAATATTATTTTATATAATTTAATACCATATATGATTGATCGGGTCATATAGAAAGTTAGTGCTAGTTTCGTAGATTATGTCTAGTAGGGACTATATATAATAAGTCTGTAAATAGTATGCGTTAAGGCATATATAGATCAACGATAGATAAAACTATCTATTCTAGGTTTGCGTGACGGAAGAGCGAGGATCTCGGGGCCGGATCGTCATATTCATAATTAGAAGTTGCAGGTAAGTGTACCTTGCTAATGTTACAGTTTGTTGGCCCATGCAGCCATGATCAACTTGATTTCGATAATTGACTCAAAACTCGACTTTGATACATAAAACTAAGACTACAGAAGATCGCAGTCGATCTCGTCAAAGCCAACTTTTGCAATTTATTCAATATTTTTCATTTATTGAGTCTATGTTATTTTGTTAGTCGGATCACTAGCATTTAGAAGTTCATTCTCACAAAAACCAAAAACCATCATTTATCACAAACAAACAAAAACATCCAAAAGCCTTTTTGAACCAAAATATCCTGAAATCCTTGTAGCCGAACTCGGGCAGCTTGCCCTGAACTCGATCACCTAAAATCACTCCTAGTCAGAGTGATTTCCTAGTCTTTTGGATCTCTAACGTTCAAAATTTTGAACGTTTGCCCCAGCCAAATTCTGCCCGAACTCTCGTTCAAAATTACCTATAAAAAGTGAAGAATTTTTCATTTTACTCACTTATCTCATTCTTTATCTTCTCTATTCATTCTAAGCCTTCCTATTACAAGGAGCTTTTCAATCTTTACATTTCTAAGACAACTCTTATTCTTCTAAGTGCCAGTGTGTTCTGATTAGAAGTGTTCGAGTTGTACCAGCTTGGTGTATAAAAGCTTTTCAGACAGTATTGAACTTTGATCATGGGCTTCGAATAAATGAAGTTGTAAGAAGTCAACGTATCCTTTGGAGTAAATGTGCGGTGTAACCTCTATTTCAAATAGTAGATTTAATATAGTGCAGGAGTACTCGAGACTGGACTATTACTCTTAGAGAAAAACCAGTATAAAATCTCGGTGCGTATTACTTTCTTCTCCCTATTTACCTACTACTTTACATTTCTGAATTGATTATTTGTCTACGTTTGCCTTTATATGCATTATTTTTAAAATTAGGGATATTACTTTCGAAACACTCTATTCACCCCCTCTCTAGAGGTGTCATCGATCCCACAATTGTTATCAGAGCTAAGTTTCTCTAAGTTGGACTAAAACTTCTTGAGAAATGGCATCGTTATATACTAGTAATGGTAAAGGCCAGTCTACAAATAGGCCACCCCTATTTGATGGCACGAATTATACGTATTAGAAGACACGTATGATCATTTATCTCAAGTCACTTAATTTTGATTTATGGTCAATTGTCACTGACGGTTATAAAAGCCACTTCCTATCGTCGTAGATGGAAACCTGGTTGAAAAACCACATGACAAGTATACTGATCCTAAAAAGAAACAAGTTAGTCTTGACACAAAAGTGACCAATGCTTTATTTTCTACAGTAGATAGAACTGAGTTCAATAAGTATTAACATGTGCCATGGCTCACAAGGTTTGGAAACTTATTGAGTTAACTCATGAAGGAACTTCACAGTGAAGGAGTCCAAAATTTCAAGACTTACACAAGAATATGAGGCCTTAAAAATAAAGCCTAATGAGACTATTACTAATATGTTTACCTCGATTCTTAGATATTATTAATCCTCTATTTTCTCTTGGAAAAGAATACAGCAATCATGAAAAGATTAGAAAGCTACATCGTGGGTTGACCAAGAACTGAAATCCCAAAGCGACGACTATAATTCAAGGAAACAATCTCACTACAATGATTCTTGAGACACTTATGGAAAATCTTATGACACATAAGCTAGACCTTAAGGAATTCGAAGAGCCAGCACCAAAGGAGAAGACTATCACATTCAAGGCACATCATAAGATAGCTGCTGATGACGAGAGTGAGAATGATAGCTCAGACAACGAGCAAATGGCCCTTATGATGAAGAACATCAGAAGATTTCTAAAAAGAAATCTAACAAGAAGAAGAAAAGATTCCAGAGATGACGAAGAACCAATTTGCTACAGCTGTAAGAAGACAGGTCACATCAAGAGAGAATGTCCTGTCATAAGAAAGGAAAGCAGCTACGATCAATTAAGTAAGAGAAAGACTTCAATAAATAACTATGCCAACACTAGCATCTGGTGTAAAAGTGAAATAAGTGATTTTTAAGAAGAAGAAAAGACCTTACAACACAGCCAATCTATGCTTCATGGCTACAGATGCAAAGGTAACAACAAATCCTTTATTTGAAGAATTTACTTTTGATGAGTTATCTGATGCCTTCAGTGATCTACTAGACAATCAAAAGAAGATGATGGATATGTATAAGTGTGCTAAGAAAGAGCTGAAAGCAGTTCAATCTGAGTTTTCTAAGCAATCTCAATACTAGAATATATTAGAGATAAATTTTTTTCTAGTAACACGGATGACATTTTTCTTTGAAGTTGAGATTACATGACACTCTTGGTGCTTGAGAAAACAAATCAAGATAATGCAAAACATAAGGATCTCTATGAATTAGAGAAGAAAAAAGTACAATATTGATGCTCAGAATATAGATGCACTCACAGCCATGTACATCGAAGCCTATCATGTCTCTAAAAAGTTAGAGATTAAACTCGGTAAACAGGTTGTCAAGCCTGTAACTCAATTGAACACAAATCACACGGCTAAACACAAACAAAGCACATCCAACACAAATAGAACTTCTAGAAGTCATGTATTCATGTATAAATTTCCTTACAAGAAGTCACACACTCCTTCAAAAACTCACATATCCGTCTGCTACATGTCACTATTGTGGTGTAAGAGGACATGTATCACATCAGTATAAGATTAGAAAGTTAGTAGACATGAATATATACATTTAGATTCCTAAGAATAACATATCTGGACCGTCAAGAAAGTGGGTGTTGGAGTGGGTGGGGTTCCCACCTATGTGGAGAATACCCCGGAGAGCGACGAGTATCCGTGTGTCGGAGAAGCTTGGGGAGTGCATGCATTTTATTTTGGTACATATATGGTAAGGAAATATATGATTGGATTTCCATATTTACTTTGATTATATGTTTATAATTGGACCCTTCATATAGTAGCTTTCCATATTATTGGGTTTCCAATTATGGTAAGCTAATTATAATTAGATTTCCATTAAATATATGATTGATTTATATTGGAAGTTTCCATATATATTGGCCTTCCATGTATGGGTTACTAACGGCTTATAAAAGGGTGATGCATGCTAGTTGTAAAATCATCTAAAAACAAAGAGTGCTTTATAATCTTTGAGAGAGAGAAAGGATTAAGGACTATTGTGAAGGAGAGATTGCTTCGAATAATTTTTTGGCATCTCTTGTTCTTCGGAGTCCGAAATCAAAAATTTTCTTCTTTCAAGTGAGTTGTGGTGATCCGTGTTGGATCGGGATGAGCTTGTAGAGGGTGTATTCTCTTTATTCCATTAGTGGATCTTCAGGGTTGGACTCCGATCGTCCCGTGGTTTTTTCCCGTAAGGGTTTTCTACGTCAAAAATCTTTGTGTCTGCGATTGTGTTTGGCATTTTTGGTTTGTGTGCTTTTGCTCGGTTCTCTCGCAGGACTCTCTGGTTTGGGAGAACGGTTTTCGCGCTTCGTTCCCAACAGAGTGGTATCAGAGATTTGGGTTGAAAAAAGTATCAGGAGTTGACAGTCAAACCATGAAGCAGAGATGGACGCGAAGCCGCTGCTCATGGTGAACCTGAACGGTACCAACTACCATTATTGGCAGAGAAAAATGAAGGATTTGTTGTTCATTAAGAAGCTGTATCTTCCAGTATTTGCATCCGAGAAGCCCAGTGACAAATTTGATGAGGACTGGAACTTCGAACATATACAGGTGTGTGGGTACATACGGCAGTTTATTGACGAGAACGTGTACAACCATGTTGCCAATATTGAGCATACGAAGATGTTGTGGGAGAAGCTGGAATCGTACACAAAAAAGACCGGGGTAAACAAATTGTTTCTGATCCGGACAATGATGGGTCTGCGGTACAAAGATGGTACATCCATTACGGATCACTTGAGTGAGTTCCAGGGCATGGTGGACCAGCTATCCTCGATGGGAGTCAAGTTCGACGATGAGGTTCAAGGACTTTGGTTGCTATGTACATTGCCAGACTCGTGGGAGACCTTACGAGTATCTATGATTGCTTCTGCTCCGGAAGGGGTGGTTAGTCTGGAGTTTTCCAAGAGCGGGGTACTGAATGAAGAGATGCGAAGACGTTCTCAGGGCACTTCATCCACATTCCATCACTCAGAGGCACTAGTTTCGAATAGCCATGGAAGGGGCAAAAGCAGGGGTCCAGGTGGTGGCAGAGACAAGAGCAGAAGGAAGTCCAAGGGTCGGTACGAGGACTCGGAGTGTTACCATTGTGGCAAGAAGGGCCACATCAAGCGAAACTGTTTCGCGTGGAAGAGAGAAAAGAAGGGGGGAAGCAAGATGAGAATACTACAGCGGCGGTTTCGATACATGGAGGCGATGTGATCGTCGTAGGTGATGAGGTTATCACAAACCTCGCATGCGATGACATTTCTTGGCTGGTGGACTCAGGGGCTTCAGCGCATGTATCTCACAACAGGGCACTATTTGCCACTTATACGACAGACGAATATGGAGTGTTGAAGATGGGAAATGGAGAAGTGTCAAAGGCGGTTGTCATTGGAGATGTGCATTTGAGGACGAAGACGGGTGCAGTTCTTATTCTCAAAGATGTTCGTCATGTCCCTGATATTCGTTTCAACCTGGTGTCGGTTGGAAGGTTGGATGATGAGGGATTCTTCAGTCTCTTCGAAAATAGTCTGTGGAAGCTTTCCAGAGGTTCGATGGTGATTGCCAAAGGAAGCAAGAAGTCCGGTCTCTACTATATGGAGGGGAGTGCACAGGGGGCACAGGGGGCACATGAGGTGAACGCAGTCAGTGATGCGTCTAGTACAGGCGGCTCGGCCATATCAGCGAGAAGGGGATGAGCTACTTGGTGAACAGGAAGGTGATTCCCGAGCTCAAGTCTATAAAATTGGACAAGTGCACGTACTGCTTAGCTGGGAAGCAAAATAGGGTGTCTTTCCAAAGTCACCCAAGTTCAAGGAAGCCGGCGTTGCTCGAGTTGATTCACTCGGATGTCTGCGATCCTATGAAAGTAAAATCTATTGGTGGTGCTTCTTACTTTGTAACTTTTATTGATGACTGTTCCAGAAAGGTTTGGGTCTATGCCTTAAAGATCAAGGATCAGGTGCTGCCTACTTTCAAAGAGTTTCAGGCCTCCGTTGAAAGAGAGACGAGGAAGAAGTTATTGTGTGTTCCGTCCGACAATGGCGGCGAATACATCGGTCCCTTTGATGCTTATTACAGAGAGCAGGGGATACGACATCAGAAGGCTCCGCCAAAGACACCTCAGCTCAATGGTGTAGCGGAGCGCATGAACAGGACACGAGAGGGTACGGTATTTGATGTCAGAAGCAAACTTGCCGGGCAGTTATTGGGGTGAGGTTCTTCTCACATCCGCTTATGTTATTAATTTGTCTCTTAGTGCTCCTTTGCAGGGTGATGTGCCTGACAAAGTATGGTACGACAAAGAGCCTGTAGAAGCATAAAAAATAATAAAGAAGGATTCATGCGGCCAGGAAACCCCATGCGGCTTAGAAAGCCCACGCGGCTCAGAGATTCATGCGGCATAAGGGACTATGCGGCTCGATACGTTCCATGCGGCTCGATACGTTCCATGCGGCTCAGAGAGGTGCCACGTAGCATACAAACAACTCTTCCCTTACTGCATTAATTGCCTTGATGGCTGACAGCTTTGACAAGACGACAGCCCTGACACAAAAATATAATTATGACTCTGTCATAATGACAGACTCCTAGGGAAACGAAGGAGATCTCTGAAATAATCCCCCAAGATCCAGAAAATGCCACACAGCCTAGGCACGTAGTCATATGCGGCTCAAGTAGACACTCCCCCATACGGCTCACGAAAGGGTTACCCGTTATGCGGCCACCTACGTCCATGCGGTCCAGATTATCACGTGATTCGAGGACACGTGGCTGGGCATATGCGGGTCAATCTTCATGCGGCTTAGAGCCCCTCAGTGGCTTCCAGGACACGTGTCATAAAGCCAATCAATTTTACAGATTTACTACAATCAAAGATTGGGTCAAATCTCCAGAATCTGGGACACGTGGCAGGAGAATGAATTAAACTTATTTATTCAGATTCGTAGACATTATCGGATCATCATAAGGGAGATTTATTCTAATCAGCATTAATTACTGAGAGGATTTGGCATAATCTACATTAATGGCCCAGATTCATTACACTCAAAACTAATGGCCCAGATTGATCAATCAACATGCCGCCGCCACTTTAAGGGACAATCATTGTAAACCCTAATGATGTCCCCCCATTCTTATAAATAGTAGGGTGTCATTCCCTGCAGAAGGATACACATACAGAGAGACATACACAGAGATAGAGAGAGACAGAGATAGACAGAGATCGACCTGCATAGAGAGCCAGAGAGCCTGAAGAGAGAGAGTATTTCTCCATCAACGCCAAGCAGTTCTTCCACAGAGCCAAGAAGCTGCACCCGATCGTCCAAGGAGTAAGGCAGAGCGGCCGTCGCTTTTCCGAGCCTCTATCGTCACCCCCCAGAATCTAAAATAAATAATTGTACTTAGATTGCTGTACCTAGGTTTTCGTCCCTAGGCTTTCGTTGTACAAGAGAGTTTGTATTGTGAAGTAAAAGTCCAGTCCTCTGATAATTGTTCTGTCCTTTTATATTTCATGGCAAACACGATGGCGACTCTGCTGGAAAAGTCTTCGTCGATAGGAAAGGGAAGAAGACCAGCGCTCCTAGCCCGAAGATATCAACCACTATGAATAAGAGACTGTCGTCTAAGCGGGTGCCTGCCACCGGAGTTTTCCAAGGTACCCAAGACGAAATCTGCTACAGTGGGAGATTCGTCGTCCATACTACTGGGGGTTGCTAGGACTGGGGGTAGCACTCCTCCAAGCCTCCACGACAATCCGATGTTCCGAGAAGACGAGCCGGGGGAAACAACCCTCCCCTCAGATGCAGCGAACCCCGACGTCCCCAAGTACGTCCACAATTCCCAAGACGAGGCAAACTCAGAAACTGGGGGTACTGTTCCCTCTTAGTCCGAACCAGAGGAGAATATTCCCATATACCCCGATGACTTCTCACTATAGGGGTACGACTCGGAGGACGTTTCCTCCACCGCTCCGTCCGTCTCTTCTCACGTAAAGACGGTATTCATGACAGACAACAGCCAAGGTGGCTCCAGTGATCGCCAATGCATCGACACGCTCGAAGCCATATTGCTTGCCTTGGTCAAGTCTGTGGACGAAATCAAAGCCGCCCTTCCTACTTTGTAAGGAGGGACGTCTGGCCAAACAAGCACGGGTCCCGCGCAATACGGATTCGAATTCAGCATCACCGAACCCGGACAAAAATCCTCCTAAAGTAACGGCCCCCACCGCTGTGGATGAGGCCTGCGAAGCGAGAAGAGAGGTCCAAGAGCTCCGAGCCATGTTCCACGCTCGAGAAAATTCTTCAGATCTCAGAATACGGCAACCATACCCTGCCGCATGGAGGGATGTCCCCTTCACGCCAAGATATAAGCCATTTAATATCAATCCTTATGATGGCAAGACCTCCGCAAGTCGGTACATCACTTACTTCAAGGTCACCACCGACCATCTGCCCCATGACGATGCCATCCTCACACGATTATTCATCGGAGCATTGGAAGGAGTCGCCTTCGACTGGTACCGTAACCGACTAGACAATTGTATCCACTCCTTCGCCAGCTTCAAACGCATGTTCTTGGAGAGATTCTATGAAGTAGGGCAGGACATCACAATGTCCACCCTCATGGACGTCGTCCAAGGGGAGAAAGAGATGACAAGAAGAGCGGTTCCGCCAAACCGTCATGAAGTTGCCCTCTGGAAATCCGGATTCCTCCTTGATTGAAATTTGCCAAAAGAGACTCCTCCCAACAATCAGTCTCTGGATGGGCGAAAGTCAATTCAAGGACTGGAAGACGTTCATCATCAGTGCCACAAGTGCCAAAGAACGATTGAAGAAGGCTCGCCAACTGGGATTGCACATCTCGGACGGAGAGAACAAGGGCAAGCGTCCTAACACCAACAACGACAATGGAGGTAGCCCCTCCAACAATCGGAATAGCAAGGGTAAGCAGGCTATGGTGGCCGACACAGCACAAAAACCTGAGCAAAAGCCGGCAGACAAACAATGGCCGCAAATCACTTACTCCTTCGAAGACGGTCACGTCAAGTCCATCTTGGACATGCTCATACAAGGAGACAGAATTCAGCTTCCTCCACCAAGACGGAAACCTCGGTCGGCAGAGATGGAGAACCCAAAGTACTGCTATTACCACTGCTACGTCCATGCCACACACGACTGCTACCAGCTAAAATGATACATCCAAAATCTCATCGATTCAAACGCTCTTGCCATCGATTTCGAAGAGGTAACTGTGGCAGCCAATATGGCATCAGTACAATTCGGCAGCTTCCCTCCGACGAAAACTTAAGACGGTGTGGTCCCCGTCCCTCTGGCAATAATGGAGATTGCGAATCTTCCACCTCCCCGAGATTAGACTGCTGGTCTAGTGCCCCTCACCACATCACGAGGGAAGGTCATATGGGTCCATCCAGACTTGGAATCAGAAGTGACTCAGCCTACACCATCTTCCATCGGCAAGAAGAAGAGTAGAAAAGTCAGGTCTTGTCGAACAATCTCTACAGATATCGAAGAAGCTGCAGCCATCGTCACACGGTCTAGGGTACAAGCCCAACCTACGGCTGACAACTCGGCTGAAGATCATCAGGGCTGAAGATCATCAGCCCACTACAACCGACGCTCCGGGACCGGCTCAGCCTCCGACAAGCCTAGGCCGAAGGAGACTCGCTTTGACAAATCTTTTCGAAAAGAGACACCACAGGGGCTGGAGAGGCCCTACAACTTTGACATTTTGGCGCAATTGGCCAACACACCGGCTAAGTTGTCACTATACGAGCTTCTGCGACTCTCAAAAGAGGTGCGAGCGGCTTTGAGCGATGCACTCCAGAATGTCGACGCCTATCTGGCTCAGGTCAACCTCACATGAGAGAGCCCGCCTGCAGATCTCCAAGACAGTGCTTGCACGGGAGCAATGCCCAATATTGTCTTCACTCCGCAGGACATGCTCATTAAAACCAACCTACACGATCGCCCATTATACTACACTGGATATATCGGCACCGTAAAGGTAGATCGGATGCACATCGATCCTGGCTCTTCCATAAGCATTATCCCGAAGGGACTACTACATCATCTCCGTATCCCAATGCATCGCCTGACGCCTACAAGCACCGCCATCAGTAGTTTCAATTCGGGCAGGAGCCCCCATTGGAAAGATTCGTCTGAAGTGTCAGATTGGCGACCTCCAATCAGAAGTCACTTGCTACGTCATAGATGCAGACACCTCTTACAACATCCTCTTGGGGCGCCCGTGGATACACGATTATATGATCGTGCCTTCCGTGCTGCACAGTGCTTCAAATATGTCGACAAACACGGCTTCGTGAGGACAGAATTTGCTGATATCGATCCCTTCAAGGGGGCCGAATCCTACTACTCAGACTCCTGTCTGTACGAAAAATTGAAGAAGCATCTTGGTGAAGAAGATATGCAAGCTCGTACCGAGACAGCCATAGGATCAGAAGAACCTCTGAAGATCCACCTCCAAGCTCGCAAACCGGGCAGGTCCGCACCCCTTATTGCCACTCTGCGTAAGGACGCAATCAGCCTCTCGGCACAAGAAGAGCAAATGGTAATCCGGCTACCAAGGTCATACCAAGTGCCAAGACCCACAACGGAGCCACTGAAAATCAGATTGCCGAGAGTCGGCCAGCCACAAACGGAGAAGCTCAATCCCTCCCATAAGCCAATAACGATACGCCTTCCCAAGAAGGGTCGATACCCCGATGCAAAGCCTAGAACTTCTAGCGAACCAACCACTCCCCGCCCGACATCGAGCACCAGGCTGTGGGGTCGCTAGTCTGCCAACAACTCCACGCTCTGCTCCATCAGCTGAACCTCTGACGATCAAGCTGCCCAGGTCGTCCTCTCAGTCTTCATTTACATAGGGGGTAGCCGAAGAGGAACTGCAGCTAGCCAAGTATGTGGCTGCCCACACTGATGTTCCCTCCGCAGATGATGTAATCTCCCTAGAAAAGATACCTTACTTCATCAATAAAGGGCTATCTTTGAACTACCTCGAGCTTAATAAGCTTTATACAATGTATGCTATGGAACACGGTATAGGCACTCACCTATACACACAGGTGACCAATGTTTACACCGCAATCCAGCTTACTCCAGCAGAAGATGCTTACCACAAAGATGGAGGGGACCATCCAATCTTTTTCGGCCGGAAGGACGATCTACATCCCTTCACCATAGAAGAAGTCGACCTTGGATCAGATGCCGGAAGACTGCCACTGTATCTTTATAGCCCCCAATCCAAATATCTCATGTAGAAATAGGGGTATGATCTGGAGACGACGCCAATCTTGAACTATGGTACTGGACGACGATTACCTTTGAAGCCACCGGTCCCGGCCGACAAACCACGGGACTACTATAGCAGGACTCGATGTGGATTAGGGTATGTTACACCCACAACGACCCCTGAAAGCTCAGATGAGGAATGCGATCGGCATTCACATTCAACCGGATCACCAACTTCTGACTCAGATTCCAGCATCGGAGATGTATTCAGACAAGTCATGTCAGTAAACATGGCATTCATCAACGCTTATGAAGAAGACGAAGACATTCCAAAAATCTGCGAGCTAGAGCCGTGGGCCCAACAGTTGGATGTGCAATAGAAAAAGCGGTTGGACCCCCTACTGAAGATGAGGTTATACAGGTCGACCTCGACAACGAATCTTCTCCAAAACCAATCTTCGTCAGTAAAAGCCTAATAGACGAAGAGCGAGAATCGCTGCTGGAAATTGTCAAAGAATATATTGATGTGTTCGCTTGGAGCTATAAAAACATGCCGGGGTTAAATCTCCATATTGCTCTTCACAAACTCAACATTCGGCCGGACGCAAAGCCAGTCAAGCAACAACAGAGACGCTTCCGCCCAGGCATCATGGATGCAATCGAAGCCGAAGTCAACAAACTGATAGCCAGCGGCTTCATTCGTGAGGAGCAACATCCTGACTGGGTCGCCAACATAGTATCCATCCTCAAGAAGAATGGGAAGATTCGAATCTGCATCGACTTCCGCAATCTGAACGAGGTATGCCCCAAAGATAAATTCCGCCTTCCTATCATAGATATCATGATCGACAATACTTGCGGCTTCAAACGTATGTCATTCATGGATGGCTTCGGGGTACAACCAAATCTAGATGTCACCCGACGATGAAAAGCATACATCGTTCCGAACATCGATTGGCACATACTGTTACACAGTCATGTCTTTCGGTCTGAAGAATGCCGGCACCACTTATCAAAGAGCCATGAGTATCATCTTCAGAGACCACTTACGCAAGACGGTGGAGTGCTACGTTGATGACATCGCCGTCAAGAGTCGCTGTAAGGGAGACCACCTACAGGATCTGAGGATGGTATTCGACCTGATACGAGCGCACAATTTGAAAATGAATCCCACAAAATCCTTCTTGGGCGTGTCCAGCGGGAAGTTCTTGGGCTTCATCATCACCGCCCAGGGTATCCATGTAGACCCTGAGAAGACAAAGGCAATCATGGAGATGGGTCCCCCGAAAAATCTTCGCGAACTCAGAGGCCTTCAAGGGAGGTTAGCCTACATCAGGAGGTTCATTTCTAACCTCTCCGGGCGATGTCGACCATTTACCCACCTCATGAAGGAAAGACGTCTCGTTCGTATGGGACGAAGAATGCCAGCGTTCCTTCGACAGCATCAAAGAATATTTGTCGAACCCTCCAGTCCAGGTGGCCCCGGTTGCTGGAAAGCCATTCCTGCTCTATGTACGAGCAGTAGAACATTCCCTCGGGGCTCTGCTGGCACAAAACAACGATGTAGGCCATGAGCAAGCTATATATTACCTCAGTCGAATGATGATTGGGCCGGAGCACCGATACAGCGCTGTGGAGAAGGAATGCCTTGCCCTGGTGTTCGCCATTTAGAAGATGCGGCACTATGTCACTAGACAAACAATACATGTAATCTCACGAGTCAACCCTCTCATGGTCCTCATGACTAAACCAGGGGCACTCAGCTCTCGTCTCGCTACATGGGCAATATTGCTGTCCCCTTATCATATGATCTTCGTCCCGAAAAAGGCTGTCAAAGGTCAAGCCCTGGCGGACTTTTTGGCCGCCCACCCAGGCTCAGAGTCCTCCAGAATGAAGAGATCCCAGATAAGGTCGCCGACTCGCATGCAACCTCTTACAATGATATATGGCGAATGTTCTTCGACGGTGCTTCAAGAACTGGACCCAAGGACAACATCGTCGTCGGAGTCGGGGTGGTGCTGGTTTCTCCTACCGGATTGGTGATCAATCGCGCTTACTCTCTTACAGAACCCTGCTCTAACAATATGGCCGAGTACAACGCATTGGTCATTGTCCTCCAACTTGCAAGGGAGCTGGGAGTAGAATATCTTAAAGCATACGGCGATTCTCAGTTAATCGTCAATCAGATCCGGGGCTCATACGAAGTTCGCCACGAAGATATGATCCCCTATCACCAAATAGCGATCAACATCATCTCGACGTTCGAGGGGTTCTTCATCGAACACGTTCCTAGACTCTGAAACATTGATGCCGATGCCCTAGCTAGCCTTGCCGCTTCCCTAGCAGTTTCGAGTTATGCTCGCCAATCAGTGGATGTGATAGGCCATGAACCAAGAATAATATGCAATTCGTGGCGAGTTATTTCGCCCAGACGATCGACGATGCCCCGGATTGGAGACAACCCTTCATTGACTTCGTCGTCTACGATATCCTGCCCAAGAACCCAAAGGAAGCCACCTCCATCAAACAGCGTTCTCTCAGATTCTTTTACGATAGGGAGACGATGATGCTGTATCACCGCTCCTACGACGGATTATTGCTTTGGTGTCTGTCAAACGCAGAAGCCAAAGGAGCCGTACGAGAAGCTCATGACGGTGTCTGCGGGGCCCATCAGCGTGGCCCTAAATTGCAAGACCCTCTTCGCCGAATGGACTACTACTGGCCCACGATGGTAGCAGATGCGATAGACTATGCTAGAAAGTGCAAAGCCTGCCAAGTCTACGCGGACTTCATCCACAAACCATCCGAATTTCTATATCCGACTGTGGCGTCCTTGCCATTCGAAGCATGGGGGATGGATATCATCGGTCCAATCACTCCACCTTCCTTCCACATCGCTTCATACTCACAATCACAGATTACTTCTCCAAATGGGCAGAAGTTGTCCCACTTGCAGAAGTAAAAACTTCAAATGTGATCAGCTTTCTTAAGCATCACGTCATCTATCGCTTTAGACTGCCCCGGAGGATCATCCACGATAATGGTCCGCAGTTTGCAAGCCATGCCTTCTATCGATTTTGCGATAAGCACCGTATTCAGAATATTGCTTCGACGTCATACAATCCAGCAGCTAATGGGTTGGCAGAAGCATTCAACAAAACCATCATCAAGTTGCTCAAGAAGTTCGTATCGTCTAACAAACGTGACTATAATGAGAAGCTTGGTGAATGCTTGTGGGCGTACCGTACCACAGTCCGAACGGCCACAGGGAACACACTATTCTCCCTGGTGTACGACAGTGAGGCAGTTCTCCCGTTGGAGACTCAAATACCCTCACTCCGCGTCGCCCTCACTTATCAGTTGACGACGGATGATAACTACAGACGTCGACCAAGAGTTAGAGGCCTTGGATGAAAAGTGCCTCCTGGCTCAGCAAAGGATCGAACTATATCAAGCACGCATCTCTGGAGCCTTTAACAATAAGGTTAAAATCAGAACATTCCAAGTGGGCGATCTCGTTTTGGCAGTCCGGAGGCCGATGGTAATGACTCACAAGACTACCGGCAAGTTCTAGCTGAAATGGGAAGGTCCATTCATCATTAAGACTGTATTCTCCAACGGTGCTTACCGCCTCGTAAAACAAAACATAGACTTGCTCATGTTGCCTGTCAACGGCAAGTTCCTGAAGAAATATTATGTCTAAATGATATTTTTACAGGTTATCGAGTCATGTACCCGCTGGTGCCGCTGAACTCTTTCACAGATTACCGAGTCATGTACCCGCTGGTGCCACTGAACTCGCATCCACAAACATTTCAGATTATTGAGTCATGTACCCGCTGGTACCGCTGAACTCCTATCTCAATGTTTCAAGATCATCGAGTCATGTACTGCTGGTGCCGCTAAACTCACGACAACATTCACAGATTATCGAGTTATGTACCCGCTGGTGTCGCTTAGCTAGCATCCACAAACATTCCAGATTATTGAGTCATGTACCCGTTGGTACCGCTGAACTCATATCTCAATATTCCAAGATTATCGAGTTATGTACCAGCTGGTGCCTCTGAACTCACATTTCGGTCACTCTTTCAGATAGTAAGTCATGTATGATTCTACCTCTGAACTTTCTTCCTGGAAGAGATCCTCCCTCATGATCCACTACCCGCACTCCCGGTGCATAAAAAGGGTAACAGATCTACGAATTTCCAAAACGGCCATGTCCTCATTACCTCTGAGTTGTTTCACTTCCGCCAAAAACAAATCACCCCTCCGCATAGAACATCCATGTCCTCATTACCTCTGAGTCGTTCTATGTACCCTCCTTCATTGAGCCCACTCCTGTCATGTCCTCATTACCTCTGAATGGGAAGGCTCCGTCGAAGAAACCTTACTTGCCATGTCCTCATAACCTCTGAGTAAGTATAATGATTCCCTTTCGACTTATTATCTGTACCCACAACCGGAGTACGCCAAGGATAATAGGTCCACAAAATTTCCCCGCTGAGTCCACTCCTACCATGTCCTCATTACCTCTGAGCAGGAAGACTCCACGGTAAAACCTCCGTACTCGCCATGTCCCCATAACCTCTGAGTAAGTACGTTGGTCCTCTCTCATCTTATTACCCGTACCCTGAACCAGGGTACGCTAAGGGTAATAGGTCCACAAATGTCCTCTGTTGACCACAAATGTCCTCTGTTGACCAAAAATATCCTCTTTTGACCACAAATTTCCTCTGTTGACCACCAATGTCCTCTGTTGACCACAAATATCATCCGTTGAGTCCACCCCTGCCATGTCCTCATTACCCATGAGTAGGAAGACTCTACGTTTAAAACCTTCATACTTGCCATGTCCTCATTACCTCTGAGTAAGTATGTTGGTTCTCCCATCCTATTATCCGTATCCTAAATCAGGATACGCCAAGGGTAACAGGCCCACAAATGTCCCTTGCTAAGTCTCTTAGTACATGCATACTATTCCTCATCATGCCCCGGGAGCCCAGCTGCTCCATGGCATTCTATCTCCCGATACTCCGAACACCCACGACCACCTTGCCGTGGAACTGTTCTAGGTATCCCCAATCAAACTTGTTATCCGTACCTAAAACCAAGGTATGCCAGGGGTAGCAGGTCCACAAACAAGTCTCCTATGCGGGGCAAACATCAACACAATACCACAGGTATAACAAGCAATGCAAATGAAGGGTAGAAAGAAAAGTACTCTTTATTTGAAGGACGAAAAAAGCATTACATGTTTTGGGACCACGTCCCTCTCAAAAAGAAAAGAAAAAAGGAACAAAACCAGAAAAAGGCCGACTACAGTTCGGCATCACACAGTTCCAAGAGACGGCTTTTCACCAAGGCAGTACCCCCCTCGAGCCTCTGCCTCACGGCGCTCAGCCTCCTGAGACAACTGCTCCCTATTATCCAGTTCTATGAGTGCCCGACAGTCATCATCTAACTTCTTCAGAGCCGCTTCTAAGTCAGCCGAAGCTTTATTGACATTATCAGCTTCCTGGATAATCAGCCCTCTGTTCATCTGGGCAGCCTCGAGCTCAGACTCAAAGAAAGATAGCTTCCTCTGAAGCTCAAGAATCTGTTCCCGCGTGTCAGCAATCCCGCGAGAGGCAATGGCCTCTCGAGCTGTAATGTCTTCACTCTCATGGCTCAATTGATCATATCGATCAGACAAGGTACGAAGATCCTTCAGTATGGTTGGCCTAGTCTTATCATGAGCAGCCTTCGCCTTCTCTATAGCAGCTGTGAGGGAGCCGCGCTCCCGATCAATAGCAGCAGACAGATCAACCTGTCGTAATGCCTGAAGCTGGGCCACCAATTGATCAGTCTCCAGCAATTTTGATTCCAAAAGTACGGCCACCCCTGCCCTAGGGCCTTAAGGATATCAATTTGACCCTGGGCACATTGCCGGGCCAAGACGAAAGAGGTCCCTCTGTCCACGGCATCTTCTATTCCCCGTTTTAGGTAACGATGAAAGCTATCAACCACGTCCTGTAAAGATTCGTCCAGGACCTCAGTCGAGGACGATGTCAGAGGGAGCGTGGCCAGCAACACCGAAGGAGCGGTGCTAGAACTGGCTACCAGGGGAGCGATCTCCGAATAAAACGATGCACGGATAGCGGCCAACTCTTTCTCTGCCACCCGAAGAGCCCGGACGCTTGGCAGGACGGAAAGGTCGACTCTCTGGGCCACCCGAGCAGAGGAAGACACGAGAACCATTATCCCCTGCCCCGATTGTCCCATCACCAGACTCGTTGAACTCGAGCCTGCAAAAGAATCATCAAGGTAAGCCAGAGGGGGAGGAGGTACGACCCTCTCCGCCAGTGCCCCTTCGACAGAGCGTGTTTCAACAAGGTCCGTCCTCGGCACGGGAGGGGCAGGACCTGCATGTCCACGACAATGATCAATCGAGGTGACCCGAAGGATGTGATCATAAAGCAGATAGGCTTCCTCGCAAGTTAAGATTCGGCTTATCTTACCGGGAGAGGAGCATCGAGGCTGCAGCTCGTTCGCAGCTGGTAGGGTCTCCTCACCCGCAATCGCTATTAAAACTGGCCAGCTCCCCCGACCAGGCCACCCCAGGGAGAGGGGCAACCTGATCAGCATCATCTGGACGAAATTCAGCAATTTTAGGGGCAGGCTCACCGGAGCCCCCGTCATCACGAGTCACTATCTCGGCCACTCGAGAGTCCTCTTCTTCTGACGCCTACAAGAGGGAAGGAAGACGATTAAAATGAAACTACTGATCAACCACTATCTCATCTGGAAAAATAGGTGGCTGATCCGTCCCTGCGTCTGCCGTCGGAAGGGAAAAGTCATCTCCATCAGGCTCGTCGTCTTCGTCATCTGCAGCATCAGAGTCCAAATCCGGACTCTGTTCTTCCTCTTCCTCGTCTTGGCCCCCTTGGAACCCTCATCCAGGCCGGTACCAACAATAAAACTGATACATGGGTTAAAATTGACAGGGGGCTTATTCGCCATGACGTGGTACAAAGCCGCCATATACAAGATATCTACTGACGCCTGGATAGCGGGGACTGAGAAAACAGCACAGTATGGAATGTATCATAGTAATGCCAGGCCCGAATACCGTCTAGAAGACTACCTTTAAAGCCTAGACAAGAGCTGGGGCTGTCTAGAAAAAGATGACTACACCCAAATTGTCGGGCGAACCTACTAGGCAGATAGGGTTCCAGAAAGACAGTGTTACGGTTATGATACACCACATGAGCGGGACGGATATTTCGCAGCCATAGAAGCATCTGGCCATCTAGAAGTTGAGGAGGCCCAATACCGTCAAGATGGACACCCGCAACTTCTTCATCAGTAAAATGAGGGACAGACGTAAAAATGTTATACATGTCTGCCCTCCAGTGCCATCCGGCAAGCACACATGGTCTCGAATTCCTAAGACTCATTACGATAGCAGAGATAAAGGCGTCATCATCAGTAATGCCGTCTTCAGAGCCCGGTCTCATCAAAGACGGATAATGCATCAACAGCCACCCCATCAAATAATGATAGGGCAGCTCGGTCCGTTCAAAATCTTTTGTCACCTCACGAGCAATGACCTTGGATGTAAAAGTACGAAGGCCATGATGTATGCTGCATACCATGGCCGAAAGGAGAGATAGCCGGACTCGCAAAACTAACTTCACAGCCGGAAGGATAAAATTGCGACTGATCCTCTCGATGGAACCTGCTCCGTCCGAGACTAAACAGTTTCGCAGCCATATCATTAAGAATCTCGCCAGGAGCGCCTTCTCCGAAAACTCTTGAGTATCATGATAAAAATAGCTAAAAGAATCGATCCTGCTCCCGAATGTATCACTAGTGGTGGTCGTTCTCTTAGCTGACGACACTAAGGCTTCGCTTTCCGGGACCGAGGACGTCGGGAAGTAATTTGACCTGAGGCATCTGGCGGAAAGAGATAGCGCACCCAGTCCTTGGTGTGGGGAGTATGCCCTTCCGAGCTGCTCTCCTTTTTGGCTATCTGATGACATGTGCTATAGTGGCACAATATCTCTTGGTAAAGAGCCACGAAGCCTGGATATTGTCTTTCCAAATCTTCAAACTCCTCGTTCGTAGGAGTATATGCCTCAAAAGCTTCGTCCCCCCAAGGAAGCTTGGAGACTGCGTGTATTTCGTGGAGCGCGAGTCCCATCTGCCCCACGGGTGTATAGAAGGTCCCCGTCCGGCGGTTATACATCTCCAGCAGAGACATAAATAATCTTTTGTTTATGGTTAAGCCATGGCTGGTGCCCCGAATAGCATGGTAAAGACCAATCTCGTACAGAAAGGCCTCATAATTTTGCAAACTCCATGTAGACAGATTGGTCCACGAGGGAATCGAATGTACCCAGCTGGGAGCAACCGTCCAATGGGATAGGATCCCTTCCGGGCAAGTTGATTCATAAAAGTGTCGGCGGTAGAAAATGTGAAATTGGGACCCGATACATTCAAGAACGTACCCGAGGCCAACCCTATTACAGAACAGCTGGTGTGCACCTTGCCCGCACACACCGACTTCAGGCTATTGTTATAATGGATGTCTCCTACGAACATTCCACTTCGGGTAGGAGTTAAAGAACCTTCCATCTTCCGGTCCAGTGGGAACATGTTAAACCAGGATAAAGGGAAGTGACGCTCCATCTAGGGAATGGGGATCGCCATCCCGTTAAAAACAAAACTCCAGTTCTCTGACACCTCCAGAAGCTGACTGTTCTTCACAGTCAAGGCGTATCCAAAGAAGAATGCGGGCTTCAAGTACTCCCCTTCTAATTTCCCCGAGTTCATCATAGCATTGAGAAAATAGAAAGGCTGATTCTTGAGGGCATTCGATCTCGCCGGGGGCTCGTCACTCTGAAATTGTCAGCCATGTATTAGACTATATGGTCATACCTATAGCCCAGAGCAGCTTGGGCGTTGCCTACCAGGAGCTCTCCAGTATCATTAACTGGCAAATTCACTGAGGAGAAGACAGGAAAAGATAAATTATAAGGATGGACAAAAAGGAACTAATGGGCGCTTTCGAGCTCATGCGGCTCCAACTCAACAAAGCCTCATGCGGCTCAGGAAAACACTTATGCGGCTCTAGTTCCCTGAAGCCTCATGCGGCTCAGGAAAATACTTACGCGACTCTAGTTCCCTGAAGCCTCATGCGGCTCAAGAGAACATTTATGCGGCTCTAATTCACTGAAGCCTCATGCGGGTCAGGGGAACGCTTATGCAGCTCCAACTTACAGGAGCCTCATGCGGCTCAAGCTCAACAGAACATCCATGCGGCTCCGTGTAGCTCATGCAGCTTTATTGGCAAAGCACGTATGCAGCCACAGCGTCTATTTCTATGCGACTCGCGGCTCGACCATAGAACATATGACTCACATAAAAATAAAGGCTCATGCATAAAGCATGCGACGTAGCCATACCAGTTAGGGTTCTCCGAAACCACAAAAAAATCCTTACCAGCAATGGGGGGATGAACGTCAGGGTGAGCTGTGGGCACGACGGCCTGCGAAGGAACGGCCACGGTTGAAGTAGTGGCAGTCTTCTTCGACGAAGATTCTGCCTTCTTGCCCTTAGCCGCAACGGTCTTCTTGGGAGCCATTGGCAATTAAGGAAGGAGATGGCAATGGAGTAGAGAAATTTTGAAGTGAAAGAGAAAGTAATGAAGCTTTCTCTCTCAAACTCTTCCTATTTATAGGCAGACAAGATAGGAGAAAACACGTAGATTGATAACCGCCTCGGAAAAGACGAAATCGACTCCTCGGATTTCGTCCCCTCTCTCATAAAGGAGATTCACCCAGAGCATAAAATCCAAAAGATTTAATGAGCCGACCCTTGGGATCTCCCCTAAAAAATGGTACTAAAAACAAATTCGAGGCAGTTAATGAGACGCACACGTGGCAGAAAGACCTTACGGCCGAGACATCCATGCGGCCGAACATCCCTGCGGCCTAGTCATCCATGCGGCCGAGACATCCATGCGGCCGAGATATTCATACGGCTGAAACATCTATGCGATCGAGACATCATATTCGGCTAGAAAGAACTTGTACACAGCCATGCTTCTTATTCAAAGTATTTCAATTTTACAAATTAAAAACTTTGAAGGGGGTCTTGTAAAGCATAAAAAATAATAAAGAAGGATCCATGCGGCCAGGAAATCACATACGGCTTAGAAAGCCCATGCGGCTCAGAGATTCATGCGACACAAGGGACTATGCGGCTCGATACGTTCCATGCGGCTCTGAGAGGTGCCACGTAGCATACAAATAATTCTTTCCTTACTGCATTAAATGCCTTGACGGCTGACAGCTCTGACAAGACGACAGCCCTGACACAAAATGTGACTCTGTAATAATGACAGACTCCTAGGGAAACGAAGGAGATCTCTGACATAATCCTCCGAGATCCAGAAAATGCCATGCAGCCTAGGCACGTAGACTGTCATATGCGGCTCAAGTAGACACTCCCCTATGCGGCTCACGAAGGGGTTACCCGTTATACGGCCACCTACGTCCATGCGGTTCAGATTATCATGTGATTCGAGGACACGTGGCCGAGCATATGCGGGTCAATCTTCATACGGCTTAGATCCCCTCAGTGGCTCCCAGGACACGTGTCATGAAGCCAATCAATTTCCCAGATTTACTACAATCGAAGATTGGGTCAAATCCCCATAATCTGGGACACATGGCAGGAGAATGAATTAAACTTATTCATTCAGATTCGCAGACATCATCGGATCATCATAAGGGAGATTTATTCTAATCAGCAATAATTACTGAGAGGATTTGGTACAATCTATATTAATGGCCCAGATTCATTACACTCAAAACTAATGGCCCAGATTGATCAATCAACAGGCGCCACTTTAAGGGGCAATCATTGTAAACCCTAACGATGTTCCCCCATTCTTATAAATAGCAGGGTGCCATTCCCTTACAGAAGGACACACATACAGAGAGAGACATACACAGAGATAAAGAGAGACAGAGATAGACAGAGATCGACCTGTATAGAGAGCCAGAGAGCCTAAAGAGAGAGAGAGCATTTCTCCATCAACGCCAAGCAGTTCTTCCACAGAGCCAAGAAGCTGTACCTGATCGTCCAAGGAGTAAGGCAGAGCGGTCGTCGCTTTCCCGAGCCTCTATCGTCACCCTCCAGAATCTAAAATAAATAATTGTACTTAGATTGCTCTACCTAGGTTTTTGTCCCAAAGCCATCATACAATCACCTGCAAGTGTTTGGCTGTAAGGCCTTCGTGCATGTACCGAAGGACGAGAGGACCAAACTTGAGCCGATGACGAGGCGATGCGTCTTTGTCGGCTACGGTCGGGATGAGTTTGGCTATAGACTCTATGACCCATAGAAAGAAAGCTCTACAGAAGCAGGGACGTGGTGTTCGTCGAAGATCAGACCATGACCAACACTCAGGATTCCAAGATGCTTTCTGAGGCTGAGGAATTACCTGAGTTAGAGTTATTTCGCTTCAAGCAGTTTCCAGAGGACATCGCAGAGGATCCCATTATGGGGGAGCCAATACATGGAGTTGCTCCCAACCTTGATCATCAGCCTGCTGATGGTGGTCAGGGTGTCCCTCAGAAGGATGAGCATATGGGGAAGGCAGTTCTTGAAGGGGAGGAGGCTGTTGGTATACAGCCAGCACCAGTGGCTCCACTAAGAAGGAGCGACAGTGATCGTCGACCATCTATGCGATACTCACCGAATGAGTATATGCTATTGACTGATGGGGGAGAGCCCGAAAGCTTTGCAGAGGCTATAGAAGACGAACACAGGCAGAAGTGGATGGAGGCCATGCATGAGGAGATGAGTTCCTTGCACACTAATTCCATTTATGAGCTAGTGGTTGCCAAAGGACAAGAAGGCTTTGAAGATTCGATGGATGTTTAGAGTGAAGCAGACGGATGATGCTACTCGCCCTCGATACAAACGAGGCTGGTAGTCAAAGGTTACGGTCAGCGGAAAGGCATGGATTATGATGAGATCTTTTCGCCTATCATCAAGCATTCGTCTATTCGGGTGGTTCTAGTATTAGCAGCCAGTCTCGACTTGGAGGTCGAGCAGATGGACGAGAAGACGACATTCCTCCACGATGATCTTGAGGAGGAGTTGTACATGGTGCAGCCAGAGAGATTCTGTAAGAAGGGAAAGTCACATTTGGTCTGCCTGATGAGAAAGAGCTTGTATGGTCTGAAGCAAGCTCCGAGGCAGTTGTACAGGAAGTTTGATTCATTTATGGGAGATCATAGTTATGTACGGACGACGTCAGACCACTGTACATTTGTGAGGTATTTTGTCGAGGATGATTTTATTATTTTATTGCTCTTTGTAGATGATATGCTATAGTGGGTCGGAATGCCACTAGGATAGCGGAGTTGAAGTGCCAACTGGGCACGGCCTTCTCTATGAAGGATTTGGGCATAGCGAAGACTATTCTTGGGATGGAGATCAGCCAAGAGAGAGAGTCCAAGCTGCTACATTTGTTCCAAAAGAAGTACATTTATCGGGTACTTCAGCGTTTCGGTATGGACGAGTCAAAGAAAGTAAGTTGCCCCCTTGCGGCTCACTTTAAGCTCACTGAGGAGCAGTGTCCATCTACCGAGGACGAAAAGGAAGATATGGAGCAGGTTCCATATGCCTCAGCTGTAGGAAGTCTTATGTATGCTATGATGTGTACGAGGCCAGACATTGCTCAAGCAGTTGGCACAGTTAGCAGGTACCTTTTAAATCCTGAAAGGGGCCATTGGAGTGCGGTCAAGTGGACTCTACGATACCTTCAGGGTACTGCCAATTGGAGACTTTCTTTTGGTGGTGACGAGCCGAAGCTGGTTGGGTATACTGACGGATATGGCTGGAGATGTAGACACGAGATGATCGACTTCGGGCTATGTGATGATGTTTGCTGGAGGAGCGGTATCGTGGAAGTCACGGTTGTAGAAGTGTGTTGCCTTGTCGACGACAGAGGCAGAGTACATTGCGACGACGGAGGCTTACAAGGAGTTGCTATGGATGAAGAAGCTGCTGCAGGAAATAGGACTGAAGCAAGAGCAGTATACTTTGCTTTGCGATAGTCAAAGTGCTATTCACCTTGTGAAGAACCAGATATTTTATAGTCGGTCCAAGCACATCGAGACTCGGTATCATTGGATACGGGATGTGGTTGAGAAGAAGGATGCAGCTCTTGAAAAGGTTCATACTGATGACAATGGAGCGGACATGCTTACGAAGTTCTTCCGAAGGAAAAGTTTGAGTACTACAGGCAGATCGTCGGGATGACGACCTCCTCCATATAGTTGTGAAGGGGAGATTTGTTGGAGTGGGTGGGGTTCCCACCTATGTGGAGACCCCAAAGAGCGACGAGCGTCATCCGTGTGTCGGAGAAGCTTGGGGAGTGCATGGATTTTATTTTGGTACATATATGGTAAAGAAATATATGATTGGATTTCCATATTTACTTTGATTATATATTTATGATTGGACCCTTCATATAGTAGCTTTCCATATTATTGGGTTTCCAATTATGGTAAGCTAATTATGATTGGATTTCCATTAAATATATGATTGATTTATATTGGAAGTTTCCATATATATTGGCCTTCCATGTATGGGTTACCAAGGGCTTATAAAAGGGTGATGCACGCTAGTTGTAAAATCATATAAAAATAAAGAGTGCTTTATAATCTTTGAGAGAGAGAGAGAGGATTAAGGACTATTATGAAGGAGAGATTGCTTCGAATAATTTTTCATCATCTATTGTTCTTCGGAGTCCGCAATCAAAAATTTTCTTCTTTCTAGTGAGTTGTGGTGATCCGTGTTGGATCGGGAGGAGCTTGTAGAGGGTGTATCTTTTTATTCTATTAGTAGAGGTTCTTTACGGTTGGACTCCGATCGTCCCGTGGTTTTTTCCCGCAAGGGTTTTTCACGTCAAAAATCTTTGTGTCTGCGATTGTGTTTGGCATTTTTGGTTTGTGTGCTTTTGCTCGGTTTTCTCGCAGGACTTTCTGGTTTGGGGAAACGGTTTTCGCGCTTCGTTCCCAACAGTGGGTACCAATGATTATATCTTCAAATTGTGTTGTAGGTAGACCCACCTCCTCCCACTAGAAGCAAGTGGATTCTCGACAGTGGTTGCTCAAGACATATGACGGACGATAATACTTTGTTTGCAACTCTGTCGATGAAGAAAGAAGGCTATGTCTCATTTGGAAACAACTTAAAAGAACATGTAAATGGTAATGGCGACATATGTATTTCTCTCTATCCTATTATTAAAGATGTTTGTTTAGTAACATAATTAAAACCTAACCTATTAAGTATAAGTCAATTGACTGGTCATGATTATGGAATTAATTTTGTTAAAGATAAATATTTTATTTATGATAAATCTTCTGGAATAATCTCTTTTTTTAAGAGAAGAAAATATTTATGTTTTATATCTGCAAAAAAATACCAATACTACAGGAAAGTATTATATACATCTCAAGGCGAAAGCTGGATATGGTACATTCGTCTTGGACATGCGAACATGGACTCTTTTGCAAGATTGTCGACAAAAAATTGGTAAGAGGCTTACCTGAAATAATTTTCAAGAAAGATATAGTCTGTGCCGAGTATTAAAAGAACAAGGCATTCAGATTATCTTTCAAATCAATAAATGTTGTCAGTACCTCCAAATTACTACAATTGTTACATATGGACTTATTTGCAGCAAGTAGAGTTGTCAGTCTTGACGGTAAGCTATATGCTTTCGTAATAGTTGATGACTATTCACGATATACCTGGGTTTACTTTCTTGCAAATAAAAATATGTCCTTTTCTGAATTTATTTCTTTTTGTAAAAAGGTACAAATGAGAAAAGATTCATGATCACTCGCATTCAAAGTGATCATGGAGGTGAATTTGATAACCATGACTTAAAAACTTTCTATGTTTCAAATGGTTTATCAAATGAATTCTCTTGCCCGAGAACTCCTCAACAAATGCCATTGTGGAGAGGAAGAACAGAACTCTAGGAGATATGGCCAGAGTTATACTTAACCAGCATAATAATACTAGATATTTTTGGGCAGAAGCTGTTTATACAACACGCCATATGTTAAATAGAGTTCTTATTAGACCAATTTCGAGAACGACTCCTTATGAATTATGATTTAATATAACTCCTAATATTAGCTATTTTAAAGTGTTTGGTTGCAAATGTTTTATCTTAAATACTAATGACAATTTAGACAGATTTGACGACAAAGTTGATGAAGGAATATTTCTCGGATATGCGGCAAAGAGCAAAAGATATAGAGTATTCAACAAAAGATAACTTGTTTTGGGAGAGTCAATAAATGTCACTATTTGATGAGTTGAACAGTCAACGTGACAACAACAGTGATAATGAAGATGATATAAACCCCTCAAGCAAAACACACAAAGATACACCAACCTCATATCTGGAAAGTCTGCCGAAGCGATAACGATTTACCCCAAATCATCCATAAGAACTGGTAATAGGTGATGTATCTAAAGGTGTAAGTACTTGTTAAGAACTAGAAATATTATTGATAACTTAGCTTTTATTTCTAAGATAGAACCAAAGAATGTTGAAGAAGCTTTTGATGATAAATTTGGATTTCTGCAATGCAAGAGGGACTTAACCAATTCGAACAGAATCAACTTTGTGAACTTGTTCCCAAACCTAGTGATAACCTGGTCATTGGCACCAAATGGGTTTTCGAAATAAGTTGGATGAGAATGGTATGGTCACACGCAACAAAGCAAGTCTAGTAGCTCAATGACATAATCAAGAAGAAGGCATTGACTACAATGAGACATATGCTCCGGTTGCTAGACTAAAATATTTGAATGTTATGTGCTTTTGTAAGTTTTCATGGTTTTAAATTTTTTCAAATGGATGTCAAAAGTACTTTCTTTAATGGTTATATAAAAGAAAAAGTTTTTGTTAAACAACCTTCCGATTTTAAAGATTTTAAATGATAAGATCACGTATTCAAGCTTCGTGGGGCTCTACGGACTCAAACAAGCACCTCGTGCATGGTATGAGCACCATAGTTCCTTCTTACTTGAACACAATTTTTCAAAAGGAAAGGTTGATTCTACTCGTTTTATAAAATCTATGGATAAAAGTATTTTATTAGTGTAGATCTATGTAGATGATATTATCATTGGATCAACAAATGAGATGCTATTTAACGAGTTTGCTAAGTGTATGCAGAGTGAATTTGAAATAAACATGATGGAGAACTGACTTTCTTCCTTGGGCCTATAAATTAAACAAAATTTACAAGGGATTTTTATCAATGAAGCCAAATATACAAAAGACCTGCTAAAGAAGTTTGATATGGATAATGTCGAACCAATTAGAACTCCTATGGCAACGTCTACAAAGCTAGATGTGGATGAAAGTGGTAAACCAACTGAAGTATGTAAGTACAGATGTATGATTTAAAGTTTACTTTATTTAACTAGTAGTCTTCTAGACATTATGTTTTTAGTATGCTTATATGCAAGATATTAGGCTTGTCCTAAGGAATCACATGTAAGCGCCGTTAAGCGTATCGTACGATACCTTAAAGGTACTTTGACAACCGGTCTATGGTATCCAAAATCTGATTCGTTTGACCTGATAGGTTATTCAAACGAGGATTTTTCGGGATGCAAGGTCGATCGTAAAAGTACCCATGGCACATGTCATTTCCTAGGAAAATCCTTACTCCTGGTTTTCTAAAAAGCAAAATTATGTTGCATTATCAACAACCGAGGTTGAATATATAGTCGTAGTATGTTCTTGTGCCCAGATTTTATGGATGAAGTAAACCTTGGAAGACTATCAATTGTTTATAAATGCATCCCTATTTACTGTGGTGACACTAGTTCGATAAATCTTACAAAGAATCCTATTTGTTACTCTCGCACTAAATATATAGAAATAAGACATCATTTTCTTCAAGACCATGTTTACAAGGTGATATTTGTTTAGAATATATTGACACAGAACTTCAATTAGCTGACATCTTCACTAAACCCCTAGCTGAAGATCATTTTAACTCTATACGAAGATAATTGGGAATTTTGGACATTAAAGTTTTATGATTATATATTACGTGAACTGAATACATAAAATTTTAGAAAGTATTTTGGTTATAAGCCGAAGGGGCCCTTTTGACAAAAAGATGTAAAAGTCTAAGCGACACGATGCCAAGTGTCTTCGGACTATCATTAGCTGGGATTCTGCCCCTACAACACTCGAAATAATTGATATGTTTTATTATTTTGCTTACTTAATATTAATTATTTTTCATTAACATAAGTATTTCTAATTATACTTGTATAAATATTCTGTATCAAAACTGCCCAAATCTGTTAGGACAACATGTGACCGAACTCGGACCGAGTACTGGGCGAACTCGGGCCAAAGTTGGTCAAGGAAAAGTCCAAACAAATGCTGGACAGTTGGGCCCCCCTTTAATAAACCCCTCACCATCAACATCTTACTCATTAAAATAGAAACAAAGCCACCCCAAACACTGACCCCAGCCACCTTAAAACTCCCTCTTCCAAGCATCCCAAGGTCTACAAACTTGGATTCGGAGCTATTTCGTGGTTCTTTTCCACTTTTCCTACTCAATTTTAGAATATCTCTACTCTCTTCTTCGTTTTCAATTTTTTTAATGGCTCCCAAAAGTCCTCATGATTCTAAAAAGAAAAAAAAAGTTGGGCCTCCTCTAATGTTCAAGAGGAAGGTTCTTTCTCTTTTTTTAGTCCCGACAAGCCGGATGGTGACTTTTTTGATGAGTTTATCTTTGTCTCCTTTGACGCATCCAATAAGTGGTCCTCGGGTCGAACGGACAATTTGTCAGGGGACGCGAATCAATTTCACGTTATTTTCTGATCACTTATCTATTTTTGAACACTTCAACATAGAAGATTTAGTTCAATCCAGTTATCCTATCTATTGGAATGCAATTTGAATGTTTTAATCTCACTGTCTCAAATGCCACGGTTAAATCCAAAGTTGGTGGAATAGACGTTGGACTTGATGCCGATGATCTGTCTCTTATGCATCATATTCCCGATGAAGGGGAAGTACCAGTGGATATCACCAAAGTTAAATTTTCTGCCCACATGACTTTTAGTTCTTTTTGTGACTCATTATGTGAATCAAATCCATGTCCCAATGGTCGCCTTCGACCGAAGTTTATGAATGACTATTATTATGACTTACATCGAATGGTATTCTCCACTATTCTTTCCAAACAAACTTCTACTGATGAAATCATCTATCTGGAGCTTTCTACTATTTATCATCTCCACTTTTAAGTTCCATTTAGTCTACCTAGACTCTTATCGCTGCTATGGAACAGTGTCGCAAGAAAATGTGAAACCTTCTATACGCGATGTATCTCTTTTACATCTTTGAGTATTTTGATATCGTCTTAGATGATTGCTCTCGAGATGCACCACCTATTTTTCTTCATGCACATCGTCGAGTTGATCCTACTCCAACCATACAGGCTCCTCATCCTTCTAGTGTTGACCCATCAGCTGGTTCCCATCTTTCCATAGGTGTCACTCTTGAGTCCTTACGGGCCTTGATGATGGATCAGTTTCAATCTATGGACTTCCGTACCACTCTAAAGTTCCAGGCCATGACCAACACCATGAGGGATTTTAGCTACATTTTTACTCACAACCCTAGCGGTCCTATTCCCATGGCTCGTGACCTCTCGATGCTCGGTTATCGGATTGATGATCTCGAGGCTCAGCGCTATTTTGACCCTACTGCTGGTCGCTATGATCTACATCATACTGCTGAGTCCGGGAACCCTTTTCGGACAGCTGATGTTGATGATGATAAGGATGATGACTGAGGTTGACGTCTAGTGATACAGAGTCACTATTTTGTTCTAGTTGCTTTTTTGTTTTTATGTATTAGAAAATGCTTCTTCAAAGCATTTTTAGTTATGTGTGATAGTTTAGTATTTCGGTTTGGCATGTATTAGTTGCTTTTCTACTTTATGAGATGGTTTCGCACTCTATGTATACATTTCTAGTTGTTACTACCACTTTTTAAAATAAGGGTATATTGGTAATTAGTAAATTTTGATTATTTTGGGATATTATTTAATTCATAAATTGTGTTAGTGTCATATTTGGTAAAACCTTAGAATTATCTTGACTAGATGCTAACTATGATCATAGAACTTTGTTGGTGAGATTAGATAATTTAGATTATTCTAATTTATGTAGTTAGACTCTAATATAGTTAGAAATCACTTAGAATCTAATTAAAGGCTAGAAACAATATGTTAGTTTGGGCCTTTACCAAAGAGGCTTGATTTGACAACTTAGAAAGGCCTCTTAGACAATTGCACCTAACCCTAACCCTAGCCATACCTAGGCCGGCCAATAGAGCCTCTCCCCCTTGCTATTAATAGCAAGCACTCGTTCTTCTTCTTCCTTTCATTGAAATCCTAATCCTACTTTTGGTGTTCTTCCCCAATTTGCATCCATCTTCCAAATCAAGTCCAAATTCACTCAAACCAATTTCAATCTCTTCTCCTTGAAGAGAAGAAGCCTCTATTGGTTAGCTTGGGAGCATTTAGAGCAATTTGGCCATTGGAGATTGGTGGAGATCTTGATCAAGGAAGTTTTTATTTAGATTCCAACTTTTAATTGGTAAGAGCCCTCTAAACCCTCTAATTTTCCAATCTTTAATATAGATGCATTCATTTAGGATCTCCCTAGCATTAGGAATGATTTGGGTCAAGTTTCAGTCCATTAGAGGTGTATATCATGGGCATATCGCACCGTATCGAATACGCACCTCAAGTGTTCGATGAATTGACTCAGAACATTTTTATCTCTAATTTCAGTTTTGATGTGGTATTTACATTAATAATAATGTGTGTTAGGAGTAGAGATTATTGTCCATAGGCTTCAGTTTGAATGTTCGAGTATTCTGGACTTGGAGAAGCTCGGGATCTTGATGTGGTTCACTATGGTTCACTGTGGTTCCACTAGTTTCTTCTTTAGGTCTGTTCAGTCAATGGATTTTGAGTTGTATTTGTTCTCTGCACATCATAGCATCCAAATCTCATAAATATTATCTACTGTATGACACAAATGCTCTGATTTGAGAGAAATCACCAGTCGAGCACATTTATACTTTGTTCTACATACACTTGTGCAGTCACCAGTTAAATGAAGTTCGTATTACTGTTTTCCCTATGTTCACTGCATTCATTCTTTGTAACCCAATCCTTTACTTGACGTTCTGTCCATGTGTGATATAAATCCTGGTTTGCACTAAATTCTTGATAACCTTGTAATATTCAAATATCAGATGAGCTCCCTGCACATACCACATGTCCATCTCACGTATGTCATTCACTATATAGATCTATCAACAAATATTCACATACACTTACTTTACTGATACACTGCATTTGGTTGTCCTGTAAACCCTGTATTGCATGTACTACATACCACTGCACTTGCACATTCGGAACCTTGTAATTATCCACTGCATATTATATGAGATTACTGCAATCCCAGATGGCCAGTTGCATATCCTTCACTGCCCCTCATTGCATCCTTCATACACACACTACATACCTGCACTTATTGCATATCCATTACATTTACCACTATACTTCTTAACATGTCTGCAACATGCACACATCTAACTAACCCCATATCTTGCCCTACAAACCAGAACACTGTAACCATTACACTTTACTAACCTGCATTAGTTTGCATTCACGGTACAATGGTACAATTCACTGCATCTGGATACAATTTACTGCATACATCAGTATATACACTGCACTTTGGTCACTTTACTGAAATCCCCACTGCTTGCACTCCATGTTAATCCAATGTCACTGCCTAGCGTGCATCAATAAGACCACTGCATGTTCTTCCAGTCCTTGTTCATTTTCATGTTGTATATATGTGTAAACACATATGTTAGGATAAGGATACATTGTAATGTTGGTTATTGCATTGGGATTACCCGTTTAAATATGAGGGGTTCTTATATTATGCCTTTGTATATGATACATTACACGTGGGGTGTGTTTTGATCTGTTAACAGATAGGTATTGTAGATAGTTGAGATAAGGGTTGGTTGTACCTTATATGCATGTGTGAATGTGTTAAGGGTTCCTATAAGTATATAGGTTATGTGGTATCATAGATTATGGGATTTGGTTGATAGGGTATGTGGGTTAGGGGATTAGTGACATCTTAGATGCTATACTTTATCTATATATGTGTGGATATGTATAGGTGTTATGATACACTATAACTATATCAGATATCTATATGTTTTATTGAATAGCCTTGAGTAGTATTTAAATATATGTTATAGAGAGTTGACCAATAGCCTAGTTGACTTAATTGACTAAATAGTTGACCCTTGACTTCTTAGTTAACAAAGAGAGTTGACCAAGAGTTGACTTTGACCTAGGGAGACCTACTATCATGTAGATTGCATTGTATAACTAAATTATTCAATATTGATCATATTATAACCTGTATTTCTCTAAATAGGACTCTGTTACTCCAGTTCGGACATCTATATACATCGGTTGCTCAGGGTATCAAGCGAGTACATTCTCTATTAGTTTTCATTCATGATAGCATCTATATTATCTGGTCTAGACAACTTTACTTGATGCTGACACATTATTAACACGTATTGGTACTACATGGATCTTGTCGTACGATGTTATCCCCTTAGCGGGTACATCAGGTATCCCATGTTCATGAATTTCATCATGTGCATCGTGTATTCCTTGTATTCGTATCTATTCATGTCCTTCGTGTGAAATGATAATTGTGTACGTTACATATTATGGTCAAATTCTTGTGTATTGATCGGGACAGGGGAGTAAAAGTGGTTATGTGATTACATCCCTTAGTATTTCATGTACATATCGATTATACATTTAAATATAATGGAGTTACCATAGACTACTCGTGTGCAATCTAAACTAATCACATAACCATCTTGTGCTCTAAAATACTTATATTTACTTACAGTTCTTATTTTCTATATATCATTCATGTACTCAGATTTTGTTTATATTCAATGTTCTTGTACCTTTATTTACAACATTTCATGTATTTTATGCTATTGCTCATTCTATATTTCCTACTATGTTATGGAACTGTTTTCAAAGATATGTATTCGTTTCCATCCTGACTGGATAATGTTGAAAATTTTACAGAGAACATGGAGGACTTTTGTACCACATATTATTGAGCTGGCGTAGATGACACCTGCGACCTGGACCCTCAGGAGGATCCAGTTTTCCTAGAGGTGACTACCATAGTTCCTAGGCTAGACTGTTAGAGTTATTATCTATTTATTTAGATACTCTAAGTTGTATTATTCATATATTTATGTGTGGTGTTGATAACACTTAAACCTATTTCATTTCTGGTTGTATCTCACTTTGAGTATTTCGTATCTATCTTATCGGGCTTATTATCCATCTCTAGTTATTGTAATTGAGTTGTGTCTGAGTTTTCCTCCGATTGGAAAGTATATCCTGTACAGGTACTATATATACGTTATTAGATGTTGTTAAGACCTAGGACAATGTTCTACCGTCGACACTGCGGCATAGGCTGGACGTACCCACGATCTCGCGCCCTTACACTGGGTGCGGGTCATGACAAGTTTTTAGTGGTGGCCCATGTAGGTCTAGTTCTGAGTTTGTCTCAGTTCGTAGTGGTACTCGAACTAGACTAACACTACAACCTGCAGTAAGTGTAGAAGCATGAAAAATACTAAAGAAAATGACTCATGCGGCCAGGAAAGATCTATGCAGTTCAGAAAACGCATGCTGCTCAGGGAGTCATGCGGCATAGGAAGCTATGCGGCCCAGGGTATTACATGCGGCTCAGAAGACACGTGGCCTGATAGTGCTCCCCTCCACCCATGCTGCATTAATTGCTATGACGGCTGACCCCTCTGAAAAGTTGATAGCCCTGACACCAAAGGCAGGTAATTATGGCTCTACCATAATGATGAATCTCTAGGGAAGAAGAAAGAAATCTCTGACACAAATCCCCCGAGAGCCATAAAAAATGCGACGTGGCCTTCCCACGTGGGCGTTCGTATGTGGCTCGCTTCTCATGCGGCTCAGAATAAATCCTATGCGGCTCAGGCCATAGGAGCCTCATGCGGCTCGAGCAAAGGACTTCCCATGCGGCTCCAAAGTGAATCCATCCTATGCGGCTCAGGCCATGAAAGCCTCATGCGGCTCGAGCGAGGACTTCTCATGCGGTTCAAAGAAGATCATATCCATGCGGCCCAGGCGGATATATACCTATGCGGCCCACAAGGATTACTCCTCTGTGGTTAGAGGACTCAAGTGAGGGCCACTGCCCACGCAGCCCTGACACATGGGCTCACATTCATATGCGGCTCACATTCATATGCGGCTCACTAGTCATGCGGTTCAGATTCCCCCCAACAGCTCCTAGGACACGTATCCTAAACCGATTAATTCCTCAGATTTGCTGCCATTAAAGATTGGGTCAGATCCCAATAAATCTGGGACACGTGGCAGAAGAATAGATCTGATTTATTCACAGATATCAGAAGATCAGTATAAGGAAGATTTATTCCAATCAGCATTAATTGCTCAGGGGATTTGGTGTAATCTACACCTAATGGCCCAGATCCATCATAATCAAAACGAATGGCCAAGATGGACCAATCTCCAAGCCGCCGCCATCTCTAAAAGCTAATCATTGGCAATCCTAATGATCACATCCCACTATTATAAATAGCAGGGTGCCATTCCCTTGCGAGAAGGGGAAGAGATACAATATCAGAGAGAAAAAAATACATATATACAGAGAGACCTTCCCCCCATAGTCAGAGAGAGAATACATACAGAGAGAGAGAGAAGCCAGAGGAGCAACAGAGGTGCAAGAAGAGCATTTCTTCGTCAACGCCTACCATCTTTTCACAAGGAGCCAAGGCTGCATACCGATCGTCCAAGGAGTAAGGCAGGGCTGTCGTCGCCTTCCCGAGCCTCTATCGTCACCCCTCAGAATCTAAAATAAACAATTGTACTTAGACTGCTGTACCTAGGTTTTCGTCCCTAGGCTTTCTTTGTACAAGCGAGTTTGTAACGTGAAGTAAAAGTTCGGTCCTCCGATAATTGTTCTGTTCTTTTATATTTCATGGCAAACATGATGGCGACTCTGCTGGGGACTAACTTCTCCACGGCCGAGGAGTTGGTGACGCAATCAGATGCAGCCAAGCTTGGCTCCATTCAACAAAAGATGGTCGCCCGGTTCGACCAACAGGCGTTCGAAGAGATGCTCTCCGACAAGAGCACTGGCCCGGTCCAGAAGCGAACCCGCACGAAGAAGGCCCGTAAGGAGTGGAGACCCCGATCCTTCGTTCCTACTGAAGCTCTTACGGAGACACCCTCCGTTGTTCAAAACGACGAGCAAGATTCCCCTGCGGCCCCACTTCAGATCGCAGACAACTCTGCTGTCCCCAAGTCTGGCAGAAGAAAACACTATGATGCTAGACTTGCAGGGACAAAGAGGAACTCTATGAGATCCGAGCCGCATAAGGGTATCAGCCGTAGGAAAAAAGCTCATGCGGCTACATCCTCCAGCCGCATGAAGAAAACTCATGCGGCCATACCTGTCAGCCGCATAGCTTATGCGGCTACAGTTGCCAACCACACGGATGAAACTCATGCGGCTATGGGAGTCAACCGCTTGCAGAAAACCCATGCGGCCACAATCGCTAACCGCATGCGGCCAGCCTGTACGGTCGTGACTCCTGGCCACACAAAAACAGTTCATCCGACGGCAGAAGATGACCGCATGCAGACAGCCTGTACGGTACCCAACCCTAGCCGCATAGCATCCATTTCACGCTTCTCTCGATCAGTCTTCGACCGTCACTCATGCGGACCTGACCCTGATACTTCTCTGGATGATAAGCCAGACTCTCTGTTATTCAACTTTGACTCCTCCTATTACGCACCCGCAGGTACTAAAAGGAGGAAGTCTAGGACAGCACGGATTCATCGGGTCCAGTCAGCTGTCCCAACCTCTGACTATCGGGGCGTTCCGTTGACTATCACACGGGCCTCGGATGGGAAGTTGTATGCAACCGCTCGAGTCCAGCCCCCGGTAGCAAATGGACAGAGTGGTTCCTCTGACCTGCGGGAGGCGATCCTCCACAAACGCAAGGAAAGAGAAGGAGTGTCGGCGTGCAAAGAGTCCTCGCTTGGACATCGCTGTACCCAAATCATCGTCAATTGCTGCTGCAACAACGCGGCAATGACGGAAGATCGGCCGTCCGTCTTCCAAAGGCTACAGCACCCGAGCTGAGAAGATGAGGCACCTCTTGTTGTCTCCTGCAATTCCGCTCAAAAGGTCCCCACTGAAAGGAGGGGGAAAAAGACAAGCATCTCCAGTCCCAAGATATCAACCACTATAGCTACGAAACTGTCGTCTAAACGGTTGTCTTCCACCGGAGTATTCCAACACACCCGTTCAAAGACGAAATCTGCTGCAGTGGGAAATTTATCATCCGCGTCGCTGGAGGTTGGGGGTAGCACTCCTCCGAATATTCGTAACAATCCAATGTTTCAAGGAGCCGAGCCCGGGGAAACGACTCTCCCTTCAGGTACGACAGACACCGATGTCCCCGAGGACATCCATGATTCTCAAGACGAAGCAAGCTCTGAAGCTGGGGGTACCATTCCCTCCGAGTCCGAGCCCGAAGAGAACATTCCCACCTATCTCGATGACTTCTCGGTACATGGGTACGACTCGGAGGGCACATCCTCCACCGTTCCTTCCATCCCTCCTCATATAAGGACGATTTTCATGACGGACATCAATCAAGGAGGTTCCAATGAACGCCAGCACATCGACAATCTCGAAGCAATATTACTTGCTTTGGTCAAATCTGTAGACGAGATTAAGGCGGCCCTGCCCACTCTACAGGAAGGAACGCCTGGTCAAACAAGCACGGGCCCCGCGGTCAATATAGATTCGAAGTCAGCGGCACCAAACCCGGGCAATAATCCTCCCGAAATAACAGCCCCTACCGTGACAGATGAGACCCGAGAAGTAAGGAGAGAGGTCCAGGAGCTCCGAGCCTTGTTCCATGCCCAAGGAAATGCTCAAGATCTCAGAATACGGCCACCATACCCTGCTAAATGGAGGGATGTTCCATTCCCATCAAGATATAAGCCGTTCAATATCAACCCGTATGATGGCAAAACTTCAGCAAGTCGGTACATCACTTACTTCGAGGTTACCACTGACCATCTGCCCCACGATGATGCTATCCTCACACGGTTATTCATTGGGGCGTTAGAAGGGGTCGCCTTCGATTGGTACCGCAATCTACCGGACAACTGCTTCCACTCCTTCGCCGGCTTCAAGCGCCTGTTCTTGGAGTGGTTCTACGAAGTAGGACAGGACGTCACTATGTCCACTCTCATGGACGTCGCCCAAGGGGAGAAGGAGTTGACAAGGAACTACATCGAGCGGTTCTGCCAGACCGCCATAAAGCTGCCCTCCGGAAATCCAGATTCCTCTTTGATTGAGATCTGCCAAAAGAGACTGCTTCCTACAATCAGTCTCTGGATGGGCGAAAGTCAATTCAAAGATTGGAAGGCATTCATCATCAGCGCCACAAGCGCCGAAGAACGACTAAAGAAGGCTCGCCAACTGGGGTTGTACATCTCGGAAGGAGAAAACAAGGGCAAGCGTCCCAACAGCGATAATGGGGGTAACCCCTCCAACAATCGGGACAGCAAGGGAAAGCAGGCTATGGTGGCTGACACGGCACAAAAGCCCGAGTCACAACCGGCAGACAAACAATGGCCGCAAATTGATTACTCCTTCGAAGATGGCCACGTCAAGCCTATCTTGGACATGCTCATATAAGTAGGTAGAATTCAGCTTTCTCCACCAAGACGAGAGCCTCGGCCGGCTGATCTGGAGAACCCAAAGTTCTGCCATTATCACCGTTATATACACCATGCTACACACGACTGCTACCAACTAAAACGGTACATCCAAAGCCTTATCGATTCGAACGCTCTGGCCATCGACTTCGAAGGGTAACCGTAGCAGCCAATATGGTATCCGTACAATTCGGCAGCTTCCCTCCGACGGAAACTCAAGACGTGGTGATCCCCGTCCCTCTGGCAACAATGGAGATTACCAATCTTCCCCCTCCCCGAGAACAGGCTGCTGGTCTAGTACCTCTCACTACCTCACGTGGAGAGGTCATGTGGGTCCATCCAGACTTAGTATCAGAAGTAACTCGGCCCACACCATCTTCCACCAACAAAAGGAAGAGTAGAAAAATCAGGACCTGCCACACAATCTCAGCAGACAACGAGGAAGCTACAGCCGTCGTCACACGGTCCGAAGCGCAATCCCAACCTGTGGTTGACAACCCAGCCGAAAATCATCAACCCACTACAACTGATGCTCTGGGACCGGCTCAGCCTCCGACGACCGACAAGCCTAGGCCAAAAGAGACTCGCTTCGACAAATCTCTCCGAAAGGACGCAGCCCAAGGGCTAGAGAGGCCCTACAACTTTGACATCTTAGCACAATTGGCTAACACTCCGGCCAAATTGTCACTGTACGAACTCCTAAGGCTCTCCAAGGACGTTCGTATTGCATTGAGCGAAGCACTCCAAAATGCCGATGCCTATCTGGCTCAATCCAACCTCACCGGGGAAGACTCACCTGTGGATCTCCAGGATAGTGCCTGTACGGGAGCAATGCCCAACATCGTCTTCCCTCCGCAGGACATGCTCATCAAAACCAACCTACATGATCGCCCACTATACTACACAGGATACATCGGCGACGTGAAGGTGGATCGGATGCACATTGACCTTGGCTCTTCCATAAGCATCATTCCAAAGGGTCTGCTACATCATCTCCGTATCCCAATGCATCGTCTGACACCTACAAGCACCGCCATCAGCGGTTTCAATTCGGGCAGGAGCTACCCTATTGGGAAGATCCGTCTGAAGTGTCAAATTGGCGACCTCCAATCTGAAGTCACCTGCTACGTCATAGATGCAGACACTTCTTACAACATCCTCTTGGGGCGCCCATGGATACACGATTATATGATCGTGCCTTCCATGCTACACCAGTGCTTCAAATATGTCGACAAACACGACTTCGTGAAGACAGAATTTGCTGATATCGATCCCTTCAAAGGGGTCGAATCCTACTACTCAGACTCCTGCCTATACGAAAAGTCGAAGAGGCACCTTGATGAAGGAAATGAACAAGCTAGTACCGAAACGGCTACGGGATCCGAAGGACCCCTGACGATCCACCTCCAAGCTCGTAAACCGGGCAAGTTCGTACCCCTCACCGCCACTCTGCGAAAGGACGCGATCAGCCTCTCGGCACAAGAGGAGCAGATGATAATCCAGCTGCCAAGGTCCGACCAAGTGTCGAGACCCACAACGGGGCCACTAACAATCAGACTGCCAAGAGTAAGTCAACCCCAAACAGGGAAGCTCAATCCCTCCGACAAGCCGCTGACGATACGCCTTCCCAAGAAGGGTCGTCACCCCGACGCAAGGTCTGACACTTCTAGCAAACCGGCCACGCCTCGCTCTACCTCGAGTGCCAAACTGGGGGTCGCTAGTCTGCCAACAACTCCACGCTTTGCCCCGTCAACTGAACCACTGACGATCAAGCTTCCCAGGTCATCCTCTCAGTCTTCGTTCACACAGGGGGTAGCCGAAGAGAAACCGGAGTTAGCCAAGTATGTGGCTGCCCACACGAATGTTCCCTCCGCTGATGATGTAATCCCCCTAGAAAAGATACCTTACTTTATCAATAAAGGGTTATCTTTGAACTATACCGAGCTCAATAAGCTATGTACAATGTATGCTATGGAACACAGTATAGGCGCTCACCTACACACACAGGTGACAAATGTGTACACTGCGATCCAGCTTACTCCAGTAGAAGACGCTTACCGAATATTCGAGGAAGGAGATCATCCGATCATCTTCGGCCGGACGAACAACCTGCATCCCCTCACCATAGAAGAAGTCGACCTCGGGTCAGATGCCGGGAGACTGCCTCTGTATCTCTATAGCCCTCAATCCAAATATCTTATGAAGAAACAGGGGTATGATCTAGAGACAATGCCAGGATTGAACTATGGCACTGGGCGACGATTACCTTTGAAGCCGCCAGTCCTGGCGGGCAAACCACGGAACGACTATAACAAAACTCGATGTGGGTTAGGGTATGTAACGCCTACTACGACCCCTGAAAGTTCAGATGAAGAATGCGACTGGCAGTCACATTCAACCGGATCACCAACTTCCGACTCAGATACCAGCATCGGAGATGTGTTCAGACAAGTCATGTCGGTCAATATGGCATTCACCGACGCTTACGAGGAAGACGAAGACATCCCCGAAATCTTCGAGCTAGAGCCATGGGCCCAGCAATTAGACGCACAATAGGAAAAGCGGTTCGAACTGAGAGAACCTCCTACTGAAGATGAGGTCATACAAGTGGATCTCGGCAGCGAATCTTCTCCAAAACCAATTTTTGTCAGTAAAAGCCTAACAGACGAAGACCGAGAGTCACTGCTAGAACTTGTCAGAGAATACATTGATGTGTTCGCCTGGAGCTATGAAGACATGCTAGGGTTAAATCCTGACATCGCTCTTCACAAACTCAATATTCGACCAGATACGAAGCCAGTCAAGCAACAACAGCGACGCTTCCGCCCAGGCATCATGGACGCAATAGAAGCTGAAGTCAACAAACTGATAGCCAGCGGCTTCATTCGTGAGGAGCAACATCCCGATTGGGTCGCCAATATAGTACCCGTCCTTAAGAAGAATAGGAAGATTCGAATCTGCATCGACTTCCGCAACCTGGACGAAGCATGCCCCAAAGATGAATTCCCCCTTCCTATCACAGACATCATGATCGACAATACCTGCGGCTTCGAACGCATGTCATTCATGGATGGCTTCTCGGGGTACAACCAAATCAAAATGTCTCCTGACGACGAAAAGCATACATCATTTCGAACACCGATTGGCACGTACTGCTACACAGTCATGCCTTTCGGTTTAATGAACGCTGGCGCCACATATCAGAGAGCCATGAGCATCATTTTCAGAGAACACTTACGCAAGACGGTGGAGTGCTACGTCGACGATATAGCCGTTAAGAGCCGTAGCAAGGGAGACCATCTGCAGGATCTAAGGACGGTATTCGACCTAATACGAACGCACAATTTGAAAATGAACCCTACGAAGTCCTTCATGGGCGTATCCAGCGGGAAGTTCTTAGGCTTCATCATCACTGCAAAGGGTATCCATGTAGACCCTGAGAAGACAAAAGCAATCATGGAGACGGGTCCCCCGAAAAATCTCCGCGAACTCAGAGGCCTTCAAGGGAGGTTAGCTTACATCAGAAGGTTCATTTCCAACCTCTCCGGACGATGCCGACCATTCACACACCTCATGAAGAAAGGAGTCTCATTCGTATGGGACGAGGAATGCCAACGTGCTTTCGACAGCATCAAAGAATATTTGTCAAATCCTCCGGCCTTGGTGGCCCCAGTCCCTGGAAAACCATTCCTGCTCTATGTACGAGCAATAGAACACTCCCTCGGTGCCCTTTTGGCACAAAACAACGATGCAGGGTACGAACAAGCCATATACTACCTCAGCCAAATGATGGTTGGACCCGAGCACCGATACACTGCTGTAGAGAAGGAATGCCTCACTCTGGTGTTCGCCATTCAGAAAATGCGGCACTATGTTATCGGACAAACGATACATGTGATCTCACGAGTCAACCCTCTCAGAGTCCTCATGACTAAACCAGGGGCACTTAGCTCTCGCCTCGCTACATGGGCAATATTGCTGTCCCCTTATCATATGATCTTTGTCCCCCAAAAGGCAGTCAAAGGTCAAGCCCTGGCGGACTTTTAAGCAGCCCACCCAGGCTCGGAGTCCTCCAGGATATATGAAGAGATCCCAGACGAGGTCGCCGACTCGCATGCAACCTCTCACGAGAATATATGGCGAATGTTCTTCGACGGTGCTTCGAGGACCGGACCTAAAGGCAATATAGTCGTCGGAGTTTGGGGTAGTGCTGGTCTCCCCTTCCGGATTGGTGATCAATCGCGCCTATTCCCTCACAGAACCCTGCTCTAACAATGTGGCCGAGTACAACGCTCTGGTCATTGGCCTCCAACTTGTAAGAGAGCTGGGGGTAGAATACCTTGAAGCATACGGCGATTCCCAACTAATCGTCAATCAGATCCGGGGTTCGTACGAAGTCCGTCATGAAGACATGATCCCCTATCACCAAATAGCGATCGATATCATCTCGTCATTTGAAGGGTTCTTTATCGAGCACGTCCCTAGACTCCGAAATATTGAAGCCGATGCCCTAGCTGGTCTTGCCGCTTCCCTAGCAGTTCTGAATTATGATCGTCGATCAGTGGATGTGATAGGCCATTAGCTGGTCTGTCCCAAAAATAATGTGCAATTTGTGGCAAGTTATTCCGTACAGACGATCGACGAAGCACCAGACTGGAGACAACCGTTCATCGACTTCGTCGTCTACGACATCCTGCCCGAGAATCCGAAGGAAGCTACTTCCATCAGAAGGCGATCTCTCAGATTCTTCTACGACACAGAGACGAAGATGTTGTATCACCGCTCTTACGATGGATTACTGCTTCGGTGTCTGTCAAACGCGGAAGCCAAAGAAGCAGTACGAGAAGCTCATGACGGTGTCTGCGGGGCCCACCAGCCCGGCCCAAAACTGCAAGATCGTCTTCACCGAATGGGCTACTATTGGCCCACGATGGTAGCAGATGCGATAGATTATGCAAGAAAATACAAATCCTACCAAGTCCACGCGGACTTCATCCACCAACCATCAGAATTTCCACATCCGACAGTGGCGTCCTGGCCATTCGAAGCATGGGGAATGGATATCATTGGTCCAATCACCCCACCTTCCTACCGAGGACACCACTTCATACTTGCGATCACTGATTACTTCTACAAGTGGGCGGAGGCTGTTCCGCTCGTAGAAGTCAAGACTTCAAACATGATTAGCTTCCTTAAGCATCACGTCATCTATCGCTTTGGACTGCCCCAAAGGATCATCCATGATAATGGACCACTGTTCGCAAGCCACGCATTATATCGATTTTGCGATAAACACCGTATTCAGAATATCGCTTCGATGCCGTACAACCCGGCAGCAAACGGGTTAGCAAAGGCGTTAAACAAAATAATCATCAAACTCCTCAAGAAGTTCGTCTCCTCCAACAAATGCGACTGAAACGAGAAGCTCGGCGAGTGCTTATGGGCTTATCGTACTATAGTTCGAACAGCCACTGGGAATACGCCGTTCTCCCTAATGTACGGAAGTGAGGCAGTTCTCCCATTAGAGACTCAAATACCCTTGCTCCGCGTCGCCCTCGCTTATCAATTGACAACGGATGATAACTACCGACGTCGACTACAAGAGTTGGAGGCATTAGATGAAAAGCGCCTCTTAGCTCAGCAGCGAATTAAGTTATACCAAGCGCGCATCTCTGGAGCCTTCAACAAGAAGGTCAAAATCAGAACATTCCAGGTAGGCGATCTCGTCTTGGCAGTCCGGAGGCCGATGGTCATGACTCACAAGACCGCCGGCAAGTTCCAACCAAAATGGGAAGCCCCATTTATCATAGAGACAGTATTCTCCAACGGTGCTTACCGCCTCGCAAAACAAAACGGAGACTTGCGCATGTTGCCCGTCAACGGCAAGTTCCTGAAGAAATATTATGTCTAAATGACATTCCAGATTATCGAGTCACGTACCCGCTGGTACCGCTGAACTCACATCCACAATATTTCAGATTATTGAGTCACGTACCCGCTGGTACCGCTGAACTCATCCCATAAATTTCCAGATTATTGAGTCACGTACCCGCTGGTACCGCTGAACTCACCCCATAAATTTCCATATTTTTGAGTCACGTACCCGCTGGTACCGCTGAACTCACCCCATAAATTTTCAGATTTTTGAGTCTTGTATCCGCTGATACCACTGAACTCATCCTCATCGTTTGTCAGATTTTTGAGTCATGTACCCATCGGTGCCGCTGAACTCACACTCACCATTCTCCAGATTCCCGAGTCACGTACCCGCTGGTACCGCTGAACTCACACTTTCTCAAATATTCTAAATTACCGAGTCATGTACCCTCTGGTGCCTCTGAACTCACATTCCGGTCACTCTTTCGGATAGTAAGTTACGTATTACTATACCTCTGAACTTTCTTCCTTGAAGAGATCCTCCCTCATGATCCACTACCCGCACTTCCAATGCATAAAAAGGGTAAACGGGTCCACAAACTTCCAAGACGGCCATGTCCTCATTACCTCTGAGTCGTTCCACTTCCGCCAAAAAACAAATTATCCCCTACATAGAACTTCCATGTCCTTATTACCTCTGAGTTGTTCTATGTGCCCTCCTTCATTGAGCCCACTCCTGTCATGTCCTTATTACCTCTGAATGTGAAGGCTCCATCGAAGAAACCTTCATTTGCCATGTCCTTATTACCTCTGAGTAAGTATGATGATCCCCTTTCGACCTGTTATCTGTACCCACAACCGGAGTACGCCAAGGGTAACAGGTCCACAAATGTCCTCTGTTGACCATCAATATCCTCCGTCGAGTTCACTCCTACCATGTTCTCATTACCTCTGAGTAGGAAGACTCTACGTTTAGAAAACCTTCCCACTTGCCATGTCCTCGTTACCTCTGAGCAAGTATGTCGGTTCCCTTTCATCCTATTATCCGTATCCTAAACCAGGGTACGCCAAGGGTAATAGGCCTACAAATATCTTCAGCTAAATTTCTCAGCATAAATCTATCACCTCATCAGGCCCCAGGAGCCCAGCTGCTCTACGGCATTCCTTTTTCTCAACACCAGGAGCACCCATGACCACTTCGCTATGGCAGCTTCAGGTACCCGGATCAAAAATTGTTACCTCTGCCTAAAACCAAGGTACGCCATGGGTAACAGGTCCACAAATATATCCCCTATACGGGGGTGAACATCACCACAATATCACAGGCCAGCAAGCAATACAAATGAAGGATAGAATTGAAAGTACTCTTTATTTGAAGGAAGAAAAAGCATTACATGTTTCGGGATCATGTCCCCTTTAGAAAGAAAGAAAAAACAGAAACAAAACAAAAAGAAAAGGCCGACTATAATTCGACGTTACACAACTCCAAAAGACGGTTCTTCACCGAGGCAGTCCCCCGATCAAGCCTCATCTTAGCTCGACGCTCGGCTTCTTGGGATAACTGCTCTGCATCATTCAGAAGAGTATATGCCTGCCAGTTGTCCTCCATCTTCTTGAGGGCAAGCTCGAGATTAGCAGAAGCCCGACTGTACTTATCAGCCTCCCGGATAGCAGTCTCTTTCTCAAAACGAGCGGTCTCAAGTTCTGACTCCAAGAAAGCCAATTTTCTTTGGAGTTCAAGGATATGTTCCCGGTTATCAGCTACCCCGCGGGAAGCATCCGCTTCCCGAGTTCAGCAATCTTCAGTCCGACGGCTCCACTAGTCGTGTAATCGAGTCAGATCCTGGCGGTCCTTCAATATAGCCGGTTTAAGCGATTCCCGGGCAGCCATCACCTTCTCCACCGCAGTAATGAGAAAGTTGCGCTATTGATTTATGGCCGCAGGTAAATCAGTCTGTTGCAACAAGCGAAACTGGACCACGAGATGATCAGCTTCTAATAGCTTCGACTCCAAAAGCACAGCCAATTCCCCTCCTCCAGGGAGTGTCTTAAGGATGGTAATCTGGCCTCCGGCACATCGACGGGCCAGAGTAAAGGGAGTCCCCCTTTCCACTGCTGCCTCGACCCCTCTTTTCAAATGACGATGGAAGCTGGCAATCACATCCTGTAACGCGTCATCCAAGACCTCCGTAGAAGACGGCGTCAGAGGGAGAGTGGCAGACGATACCACAGCAGCAGCTTCAGAAGTTACTGCACCCGCCACCAAGAAAGCAAATTCCGTACGGAAGGATGCTTGGATGGCGGCTAACTCCTCTTCCGCAGCCCGAAGAGCCTGGATTCTCGGCAGGGAGGAAAGGTTGACCCCCGAAACGACACTCGCAGAGGAGGACCTAGGGGGCATCGTCTCTTGTCCCAGTGGCTCTGCTACCTGAGACCCCGAGCTCGACCCAGACAAAGGTCCCCCAACACAGAGAGGTTCCTCCAGGCTCTCTCCAGTGGAATGCAACCCAGCAATGTCAGTCACTGGCAGCGAAGGGTTGAGATCTGAACATCCAAATCAACCATTAATCGACATAATCTGAAAGAAAATATGACAAGAACACATAGGCTTATTCACGAGCTATGGTTCGATTTATATTACCAGGGGAAGAGCGCGGGGGCGACGGCTCGTTCACAGCCGGCGTAGTTTCCCCGCCCACAAAGTCATCATGTGGTGGTTCAGATGTTTCAGGAACGACCGCAGTAATGCCACCATCCCCCTGGGATGAGGTTCCAGCACGGTGGAAATCCTCGATCGCAACCGGAAGCACCCCTGTAGCAATGATAGCATTGCACACACTACTGACTAAATGAGACAGGACCGGATCACCCTCGATAATTGGGTCCAGAGGGGCGAGCTCATTCGACGCCTGTAAAGAGCCAAAGAAACAAATAATTAAGCCATAACATAGAAGAAGAAGAAAGGAAACGGCTAAAGTCTAAATCACCTCAGGAACATCATCCACATCATCAAGAAGCAGCCTGCGACGTCTTACCGCAGCATGCTTCGGGGAGTGGGTTCGGTCATCTGCGGTAGTCACGCGCCTGCTTCGTTTACGCGAAGGGCCAGGTATTGCAGACGATTGATCCTCCACCACCTCGTCAAACAAACTAGACGATTGACCCACGGCCCTTTCCACCTGCACGACAGGGGGTTGACTCCCAACCTCCTCGCCCGAAGAATGAGATGGGTCATCAGTGTCCTGTTCGGCGTCTTCCTCATCCGCCCTAGTGGACTCTGAGTCCGGCACAGGAACCCTGTTCGCCCCCCTCTTCCTCTTCTTGGACCCTTCTGGCTTCTCAGCCAAACCGGTGCCGGTGATGAAGCTATTATTCATATCAAAACTAACAGGGGGTTTGCTCGCCGCAACATGATAAAGGGCCGCTATATACAAGATATTACCCTCCACCTTGGCATCAGGGAGTGAGAAGCTGGCTCGGGTATGGGTCGCATTATAATAATGCCAAGCCCGGACGCCATCGAGCACACTGCCCTCGAAGCTCGAGCAAGCGCTAGGGCGATCCAGGAACAATTGGCTATACCCAAATTGACGGGAAAATCTACTGGGCTGATAAGGCTCCAGGTATACTCTATTTTGGTAACGATACACCAAGTGCGCGGGACGGATGTTGCATAACCAAAGAAGCATCTTCTCAGATAAAAGTTGGGGGGTCAACGCCGTCAACATATACCCTCCTCATTTTGCCGAGGGTGAACTCAGGGAGAGACACAAAGAATTTGGGCCCATCAATTCTTGCCAACACCCTCCGGCAAGCCGGTATGGTATCATATTCCCAAGCCTGATTACGATACCAAAAAAGAAAGGCGTCATCAACAGAAACGTTTTCATCAGGTCCCGGCCTCATCAACGACCGATAGTGCATCAATAACCACCCCATAAGGTAGTGGTATGGTAGTTCTATCCGTTCAAAGTCATCGGCACATCGCGAGCGATAACTTTGGATGAAAAGGCACGAAGGCCGTGGTGTATGCTACACACCATGGCCGGGAGGAGCGCCAGTCTTACATTGAAGACCATTTTTACAGCAGAAAGAATGAAATGGCGGCTGATCCTTTCTATAGAACCTGCGCCGCCCGAGACTACACAATTGCGTAGCCATACCATCAAGAACCCGGCCAAGATCGCTTTATCAGACATCTCCCGGGTACTATAGTGGAAATAACTGAGGGAGTCAGTTCTACTCCCAAACCGGTCACGGGTAGACTTCGACCTCTTGACCTTCGACTTCATATCCCTCACCTCCTCCGGGGTTCGAGGAGTTCGAGACGAGACTTGACCAGAAGGACGCAACTTGAAAAGATACAAAATCCAGGCCTTGGTGTGAGGGGCGTTCCCTTCTGAACTATTTACTTTCTTGATAGCCATCTGATGGCAGGCGCTGTGATGACACAACAGTTCTTGGTACACAGCAACGAAATCAGGAAATCGTCGGTCCAGCTCTTCGAGTTCTTCGTTCGTCGGTGTACATACTTCAAAAGCTTCACCTTCCCACGGCAATCTAGACACAGTATTCATTTCATGAAGAGCAAGCCCCAGTTCCCCTCCGGGGGCAAAGAAAGTTCCTGTACGCCGATTATACAGCTCCAATAGAGCCATGAACAAGGGCTTGTTAATGGGCAACCCGTAGCAGGTACCCTTGATGGCATAGTAGAGATCAATTTCCTGAAGGAAGTCTCCTTACTTCCTCAAAATCCATGATGTAAGATTAGTCCACGTGGGAATGGGGTTGATCCAATTCAGCAGCGACAACCTGCCTATGGGATAAGACCCCTTGTGAGCGAGCTGATTTAAAAAGGTATCAACTAGGGTGAAGGTAAAATTAGGGCCAGTTGTGTTTACAAAAGTGCCCGGGAGCAGCCCCGTCACAGTCCGACTCACGAATTCTTTGTCCGTACATACTAAACCCGCGCGCCTGTTGTAGTGAATTTTGCTCACAAACATTCCCTGTTGGGTGGGAGTCAGGGAGCCCACCATAGTCCTACCCAACGGTACCATGTTAAACCATGAGAGAGGATAATGCCGCTCCATCTCAGGGATATGAATCTCTACCCCGTCCACAGAAAAATCTCAGTGCTCCGAGACATCCAGCAATCTGGAGTTCTTTATGAAAAAGGCGTCCTCGAAGAGAAAAGCTAGTTTCAGAAATTCTCCATCCAACGTCTCCGAATTCATCATTGAACAAAGAAAACGGAAAGGTTGTTTATTAATCGCAGCCACTCTCTCCTTAGGCTCATTGGCGGGAAGCTGATCTTCTATACGACGGATTAACTCGTCAGGCTGCACATTTACGGCATACTGAGTTGAACCCACAAGGAGCTCTCCTGCTAGGTTGGTTGGGAGGTTCACTGAAAAGAAAAAAAAAAAGAGAGAGAAAGAAGAAACAGAATTTAAAAATAGCTAATACAAAAAAAATTACTGAATGAAGAAGTTCTCGCAAGCCTATGCGGCTCAGGTCAATAATGTCTTATGCGGCTCCAGTCCGGTTGGGTCTCAAGAAATACAGGGTCGAGGAAGCCTATACGGTTCGAGTCAATACAGTCTCATGCGGCCCAAATCAGATGGGAGTTCCATATGACTCTAGTTCGATAGCTTATGCGGGTCGGACGAATATACACGGTTCTAACAGAAGAACTCATGCGGCGTAAAACACTATGCGGTTCATCCTGCTAAAAACATATACGGCTCCGTTCAGAGGAGACTTTATGTGTTTAAATCCTTTTTCTACGGTTCAAACATGGGGTATTGTCTATGCAGTTCGGGCATATAAAAGTCATGCGGTCCATACATTATATGTGGCTCTGCCATCAACTTTGGAGAAGACTTGTGCATAAATATACAACAGAGCCATGGGTACTCAAGATCCAAGTACAACCCTTACCCTTAAAGGTTGGACGAACGTCAGAGGGCATTTCGGGCGCTTCACGCTCGACAGCTGTCGAGGACGTCATCCTCTTGCCCTTCGCGGCGGCAGAAACAACTTTGGAAGACTTAGGAGCCATTGCTTCGACAAGAAAGATCAGAAAGAGAAGACAAGAAAAAGAGTGAACGAAAGAGAAGGTAAAGAAGTCCCTCCGGCTAAAGTCACCCGTATTTATAAACAAAGACGGAGCGTTTCGATCCTCGTGCGTACACGAAAACCGACTCTTCGGTTATCAAAAGAAGCCGCCGAAAATAAAGGTCAGGCTCCTCGGATCCCGCACCAAAAAGCGGCCTTTAAAAATTCAACAACATTTAAGTGCTAAAGATTGCCGTACGTGGCAGATAATGACGTGGCAAGCAGCTATGCGACTGACCAGTCTCCTGTGGCTAAGTCACTTATGCGGCTGAATAATTCATGCGGCCGAGACTTCTACGCGGTCAGAATTCCATATGCGGCTAGAAGAACACGGCCATGCTTCTTATTCAAAGTATTTCAATTTTACAAATTGAAAACTTTGAAGGGGGTCTTGTAGAAGCATAGAAAATACTAAAGAAAATGACTCATGCAGCCAGAAAAGATCTATGCGGTTCAGAAAATGCATGCGGCTCAGGGAGTCATGCGGCATAGGAAGCTATGCGGCCCAGGGCATTACATGCGGCTCAGAAGACACGTGGCCTGATAGTGCTCCCCTCCACCCACGCTGCATTAATTGCTATGACGGCTGACCCCTCTGAAAAGTTGATAGCCCTGACACCAAAGGCAGGTAATTATGGCTCTACCATAATGATGAATCTCTAGGGAAGAGAAAAGAAATCTCTGACACAAATCCCCCGAGAGCCATAAAAAAATGCCACGTGGCCTTCCCACGTGGGCGTTCGTATATGGCTCGCTTCTCATGCGGCTCAGAATAAATTCTATGCGGCTCAGGCCATAGGAGCCTCATGCGGCTCGAGCAAAGGACTTTCTATGCGGCTCCAAAGTGAATCTATCCTATGCAGCTCAGGCCATGAAAGCCTCATGCGGCTCGAGCGAGGACTTCTCATGCGGTTCAAAGAAGATCATATCCATGCGGCCCAGGCGGATATATACCTATGCGGCCCACAAGGATTACTCCTCTGTGGTTAGAGGACTCAAGTGAGGGCCACTGCCCACGCAGCCCTGACACACGGGCTCACATTCATATGCGGCTCACATTCATATGCGGCCCACTAGTCATGCGATTCAGATTCCTCCCAGTAGCTCCTAGGACACGTGTCCTAAACCGATTAATTCCTCAGATTTGTTGCCATTAAAGATTGGGTCAGATCCCAATAAATCTGGGACACGTGGCAGAAGAATAGATCTGATTTATTCACAGATATCAGAAGATCAGTAAAAGGAAGATTTATTCCAATCAGCATTAATTGCTCAGGGGATTTGGTGTAATCTACACCTAATGGCCCAGATCCATCATAATCAAAACGAATGGCCAAGATGGACCAATCTCCAAGCCGCCGTCATCTCTAAAAGCTAATCATTGGCAACCCTAATGATCATATCCCACTATTATAAATAGCAGGATGCCATTCCCTTGCGAGAAGAGGAAGAGATACAATATCAGAGAGAAAAAAAAATACATATATACAGAGAGACTTCCCCTCCATAGTCAGAGAGAGAATACATACAGAGAGAGAGAGAAGCCAGAGGAGCAACAGAGGAGCAAGAAGAGCATTTCTTCGTCAACGCCTACCATCTTTTCACAAGGAGCCAAGGCTGCATACCGATCGTCCAAGGAGTAAGGCAGGGCTGTCGTCTCCTTCCCGAGCCTCTATTGTCACCCCCCAGAATCTAAAATAAACAATTGTACTTAGACTACTGTACCTAGGTTTTCGTCCCTAGGCTTTCTTTGTACAAGCGAGTTTGTAACGTGAAGTAAAAGTCCGGTCCTCCGATAATTGTTCTATTTTTTTATATTTCATGGCAAACAGTAAGTTACAGGAGATAGGTTTTAAGATACTTAATCACAGTTAGGAAACTCTGATTTAAATTCCTGCCATCTAAATTTTTGATGATAATTGCCTTCTTTTGAGATGAGTCCTCCTTTGATTATATCACTTCATGCTCAGTATTGATTTCTTTGTTTGTTCTGTCTTCAGGATGGTGGAGACTAGATCGCATTGCTCCATTCCAGCAGATACTGTGAGGTCTGCCACCTCTCAACTGATTCAACAGGGCACTGGGACCGTAGTACCTCTCTTTTCTGCTCATGTGGGAGCATCTGCAGCCTTAGGGGGTGCTCCTCCACCGGTTCGGAGGACTACCCCGGTGATCCTAAAATTTCTTAAACCACCACCACCTCTGGCACCAGTAGACACAGTACAGCTTTTTGTGCTTTTTTGCGAGATGATGGTGGTTCAACACTGTCAGTCCGTAGACATGAGATAGGGTACGAGAATGCCCATCAGATAGCCATGGCGATAGTAGAGAGAGAGGCTGCTCAGCCGTAGGGAAGCCAGATTCAGTAGCAGCGGCCAGCTTAGACTTCCAGAAGATGGGGTCGAGGGACTTCCAGGGCACAAAGGGCATTCTATATGCCGATGACTAGATAGAGCACATCGAAGAGATATTCAGACTGGCACAGATCTCGGCTGAGATATAGATAGAGGCAACATGCAGCTAGATGTTTGATCTTCCACAGACTTGGTACCACATCGATCCTATGGTTGGTGGCGAGGGTCAGACTTGGGAGGCCTTCAAGAAGCTTTTCAAGGAAAAGTTTTTTTCAGATATAGCACTCGACGCTTTGGAGACTCAGTTTGAGAACCTAGTTCAGGGAAACCCGACGGTTGAGGAGTATGCTGGTGAGTTCTGCCGTCTAGGTAGATTCGTGGAGGGACTGAGCGAAGCAGCGAAGGCTAGGAGGTTCCGGAAGGGCTTGATTAAGGAGGTCAAGTCACTGACCAAGAGGGACCGTGACACTACCTTCGAAAAGATCTTAGCAGGAGCCATGGCAACAGAGGACGACCTGGAGTTGAAGAGGTCGTGATACCAATGGAGCTGGTAGTAGTACAGGCCTAGCCAAAAGGCCCCACTTCTAGCAGCAACAGTAGAGGCCCAGATCCAGCAGCATCAGGGCTAGGGTTATGCGCCTTTCCAGCAGGCACCTCAGCAGTAGAGACAAGGTCAACAAAAGGCACCGAGACAGGCACAACAGGTCGTTAGTTGTACCTTCTGCAAGAAGCCAGGGCACGGTTCGAACGACTGCACGAAGAGGTTGGGCAAGTTCCTTTTGTGTGGATCGACAGAGCACCAGATGAGAGACTGTCCCGTAGCTGCTATTCATATGGATCCGAAAGGGGGAGCTAGAGCTCCAGTGGGCCAGCAGAAAGGACCGCCATTATAGACTCAGTACTAAAGGTTTGCACAGCATCAACAGCAAGCTAGAGGAGGTCACAAGGGACGAGCTTTCACCATGGTAGGTGAGAAGTCCGAGCCAGTTGGTGATCTGATAACAGGTTCCATTCTTCTCGTTTCTTATTTGCTTTATTTGATTCCGGTGCTTTCTATAGTTTTGTGTCTGTATTATTTGCTATCAGACACCATTTTGCTTCTGAACCTTTGCCTAGGACTTGCAAGATCAAGACTGGGGGTGGTATCATCCTAGTTAGTGATGTTTGCAAGGATCGGTGAGTTATTTTGGAAGACCGAGAACTGGATGTATGTTTGCTCGTGATGCCACTACAGAGTTAGGATATTGTACTCGAGATGGATTAGATAAGTAGACACCATGCCAATATAGATTGTCGTAGAGGAAAAGTTCTTTTTAGATCGTTGGAAGAGCCAGAGTTCGAGTTCGCCAGAGGAGAGGTGGAGCAGAGCAGTGGAGTCTTATGTGGATCTTTGGTAGAGGAGCAGAGTTTGCCACATCCATTGATAGCTGAGTTTATAGATGTATTTTTAGAGGAGTTGCCAGGGTTGCCTACGGACAGAGATGTGGAGTTCTCTATAGATTTAGTGCCAGGCGCAGAGCCGCTATCATAACATATCAATAGTGAACAACAGCGAGCTGGTGGAATTGAAGAAGCAAGTGGATGAGTTGACAGACAAGGGCTTTATCAGATCGAGTTCTTTACCGTGGGGTACACCGGTGCTCTTTATGTCAAAGAAGGATGGGTTTGTACGGATGTGTATCGACTACAGGGCTCTCAACAACCTCACGATCGAAAACAAATACCCGCTGCCGAGGATCGATGATCTATTCGATCAGTTGAGTGGAGTGAGGGTGTTTTCCAAGATTGATCTATGGTGAGGTTATCATCAGTTGAAAGTGAGGAAGGAAGATATCCCGAAGATAGCATTTCGGATGCGGTACGGCCAGTTTGAGTTCTTGGTAATGTTGTTTGGGTTAACCAATGCCCCAGAGGTATTCATGAATCTGATGAACAAGGTATTCCATTAGTATTTGGAAAAGTTTGTGGTAGTGTTCATTTATGACATCTTAATGTATTCAAAGACCCCAGAGGAGCATGAGGAGCAGAGTAGTTCTGGAGACTCTCAGGAAGGAAGAGCTTTACGACAAGCTTTCGAAGTGTGAGTTCCTCCTTGATCGGGTTGAGTTCATAGGTAATGTTGTGACCAGAGCCGGAATCTCAGACGACCCGAAGAAGATCAAGGTAGTTGACGCATGGGCTGCTCCGAGTTCAGTTGCAGAGATCAGAAGCTTTCTAGGATTGGCAGGCTATTACATGAGGTTTATTCATGAGTTCTTCCCGATTGTAGAGCCGTTGACTACACTGACCTGGAAGGACACAAAGTTTGTTTGGTCAGAGGAGTGTCAGGTCACCTTTGATGAGTTGAAAAAGATGTTGACGATAGCTCCATTTTGGACGTTGCCATCGGGGATAGACAAATTTCTATCTATACTGACGTCTTAAGGAAGGGTCTGGGTTGTGTCTTGTAGCAGTATGGTAAGGTGATTGCCTATGCTTCCAGCATTTATTTTTGCATGAGAAGAACTACCCTACCCCCTACTTAGGCAGCAGTTATCTTCGCTCTTATTTTATGGAAACACTATCTAAACGGAGAGCGTGTGGAGATCTTCATGAACCACAAAAGCTTGAAGCATGTGTTTACCCAAAAAGAACTGAACATGAGGCAGAGAAGATGGTTGGAGTTGATGAAGGACTTCGACATCTCGTTGTAGTACCATCCAGGAAAGGCTAACGTTGTTGCCGACGCCTTCAGCAGGTATTCGGCAGCCATGTGTTTGACGACATATCGTCATTTCCTAGCACATCTTGAAAGCTTGGAGGTTGAGGTGATAGTGCCAGGAGTGGAGATACAGATATAGGGACTGCAGATCCAGTCAAACTTGATGGATAGGATCAAGTCGACTCAGTTTGATGTTATAGCTCTGCGGTGTATCCGAGAGCAAGTTCGAGCAGGACTCCTAGACAAGTTTGTTGTTGCAGAGGATGGAGCGTTGAGGTACGGTTCTAGACTGTATATGCCTAGTGGAGACCTTCGAGAGCAGGTGGCTCACAGCTCTCAGTATTCTATGCATTCAGGTGCTAACAAGATGTATAGAGACCTGAAAGAGCATGTTTAGTGGTATAGTATAAAGCGATAGGTAGCACACTTCGTAGCCAGATGCTTTGTTTGCCAGCAGGTAAAGGCAGAAAGGCAGAGACCGGAAGAATTGTTGCAGCCATTGCCTATTCTAGAATGGAAGTGGTAGCATATCACGATAGATTTTGTTTCAGTATTATTGCGTACACCAGAAGAAAAAGACACAATTTGGGTTATCATAGACAGGTTGACCAAATCAGCCTACTTCTTGCCATCCAAAGTGGGTTTATATATAAAGAGACTAGCAGATATGTATGTGAGGCAGATAGTCAAACTGCATCGAGTTTCCGTGAGCATCATCTTGGATTGGGATAGTCGCTTCACTTTCTACTTATGGTGGAGTATGCAGATTAGCTTGGGCACTCAACTCAAGTTCAGTACCCCGCACCACCCTCAGACAGACGGGCCGGAGAGGACTATCTAGACCCTCGAAGACATGCTATGCACTTGTGTTATAGATTTTGGAGGTTCTTAGGAGGATCATTTTGCCTTGGTTGAGTTTGCCTACAACAACAACTTCCAGGCCAGCATTAAGATGTCACCATTCGAGGTATTGTACGGGCGTAGGTGTAGTACTCCCTTGTCTTGGGATGACGTTGGAGAAAGAGCTTCATTGGGACCTGAGATGGTTGTGGACGCAGCCAAGACGGTAAAGTTCATCACATATCGACTTCGTATGGCAGGACAAATAGCAACGTTGGATCGATAGCCACCGGAGACCTTTGGAGTTTGAGGTACAGCTTAGATTTTAGGATTAGGTTTAGGACTTGTTAGATTTATGAATTTGTTTGATCATGATTGATTGTTATAGTTAAGTGTGAGACCTTGTTTGTGCTACGTTGGAGATCTGATATTCCCAAGGATATCTCCGACATGAGGAACCTTTTTGCTTCGGTGGAGGTGGAAAACGTTTCATCGGACCTTTCGTTATCTGCGAGAGAGTCGGTGCCATAGCTTACAAGCTAGACTTACCACCCGCACTAGAGGGAGTTTATTATGTGTTTCATGTGTCGCAGTTGAGACGTTACGTGGCGGATCCCAGTCACATACTATACCACTCCGAGATCGAGGTGGGCCCTACTCTCAGCTTCCAAAACAGGCTGTGGAGATTCTGGAACGTCGGGATAAGGTATTAAGGAACCATACTATTCCATTAGTTTGTATCACGTGGAGGCATCACTCTCCAGGTGAGTCTATCTGGAAGAGGGAGGATGAGATGTGCGAGTGATACCCTTATGTTTTTGAGCCTGAAGGTATGATTTTCTATCCTTCGCATTTCTGTTGAGTTTTGCCTTTAATTTTGAGGACAAAATTAATTTAAGGAGGGTAGATTTGTTATTACCACTTTCTAGAATAAGGATATTTTGGTAATTAGTCAATTTTTATTATTTTGGGATATTATTTAATAATAATGTTAGTGTCATATTTGGTAAAACCTTAGAATTATCTTGACTAGATGCTAACTATGATCATAGAACATAGTTGGAGAGATTAGACAACTTAGATTATTCTAATTTAAGTAGTTAGACTGTAATCTAGTTAGAAATCACTTAGAAACTAATTAAGGGCTAGAAACAATATGTTAGTTTGGGTAATAACAAACACTCCTTCTTCGTTTTTTTTATTAAAACTCTAACCCTACTTTTGGTGTTCATCCCCAATTTGCCTCTATCTCCCAAATCAAGTCCATATTCACTTAAACCAATTTCAATCTATTCCCTTTGAAGAGAGGAAGCCTCTATTGGTTAGCTTGAGAGCATTTGGAACAATTTGGTCATTGGAGCTTGGTGGAGATCTAGATCTAGAAAGTTTTTATTGAGAATCTATCTCTCAATTGTTAAGAGCCCCCTAAACCCTCTCATTCCCCATTCTTTAATATAAATGCATTCATTTAGGATCCCCCTTGCGAATGATTTGGGTCAAGTTTGAGTCCATTTGAGGTGCGTATCATGGGCGTATTGCACATATCGAATACGTACCTCAAGTGTTCGATGAAATGACTCATAGAGCATTTTAATATCTAATTTCAGTTTTGATGTGGTATTTACATTGATAATAATGTGTGTTAGGAGTACAGCTTACTGTCCATTGGTTTTAGTTTGAATGTTCGAGTATTTTGGACTTGGAGAAGCTCGGGATCTTGATATGGTTCACTGTGGCTCCACTGGTTTCTTCTTTGGGTTTGTTCAGTCAGTAGATTTTGAGTTGTTTATGTTCTCTGCACGTCATAGGTATCTAAATCTTATAACTATTATCCTCTGCATGACCCAAATGCTCTAATTTGGAAGAAATCAACAGTCGAGCATATTAAAACTTTGTCCCACATACACTTGTGCAGTCACCAAGTAAATGAAGTTCGTATCACTGTTTTCCCAATATTCACTACATTCATTCTTTGTAACCCAATCATTTACTTGATGTTCTATCCATGTGTGATATAAATCCTGGTTTGCATTAAATTCCTTATAGCCTTGTAATGTTCAAATATCAGATGAGCTCCCTGCACATACCACATGTCCATCTTACATATGTCATTCACTGCATAAATCTGTCCACAAATATTCATATACACTTACTTCACTGATACACTGCATTTGGTTGTCCTACAAACCCTGTATTACATATACTATATACCACTGTACTTGCATGTTTTGAACCATGCAATTATCTACTGCATATTATATGAGATTACTGCAATCCGAGATAGCCAGTTGCATATCCTTCACTGCCCCTCATTGCATCCTTCATACACACACTACATACCTGTACTTGATGCATATCTATTGCATTTACCACTGCACTTCTTAACATGTCTCCACATATCATGAACATTGTAACCATTACACATTACTAACCTGCATTGGTTTGCATTCAATGTACAATGATACAATTCTCTACAACTGGATATAATTACTGCATACATCAGTATATACACTCCATTTTGGCCACTTCACTGAAATCCCTATTGCCTGCACTCGATGTTAATCCATTTTTACTGTTTAGCATGCATCAATCAGACCACTGAATATATATGTGTTGTATATATAGTACACACATATGTTAGGAGAAGGATACATGGTAATGTTGATTATTGTTTTGGGATTACCTGTTTACATATGAGGGGTTCTTATACGATGCCTTTGTATGTCATACATTACACATGGGGTGTTTTGATCTGTTAATAGATGGTATTATAGTTGAGATAAGGGTTGGTTGTACCTTATATGCATGTGTGAATGTGTTGAGGTTCCTATATGTATATAGGTTATGTGGTATCTTAGATTATGGGATTGGTTGATAGGGTATATGGGTTAGAGGATTAGAGACATCTTAGATGCTATACTTTATCTATATATATGTGTGGATATGTATAGTTGTTGTGATACACTATATATATCATATATCTATATGTTCTATAGGATAACCTTGAGTAGGATTTCGAATATATGTTATAAAGAGTTGACCAATAGCCTAGTTTCTTAGTTGACTAGATAGTTGACCCTTGACTTCTTAGTTAACTAAGAGAGTTGACTAGAGTTGATCAAGAGTTGACTTTGACCTAGAGAGGCCTAGTATCATGTAGATTGCAATGTATAACTCAATTATTCAATATTGAAGACATTATAACCTGTATTTCTCTAAATTGGACTTTGTTACTCCAGTTGAGACATCTGTACACATCAGTTGCTCAGGGTATCAGGCGAGTACATTCTCTGTTAATTTTTATTCATGATAGTATCTATATTGCCTGCTCTAGAATACTTTACTTGATGCTGACACATTGTTAACATGGATTGGTACTAGTGTACGTAACATATTGTATTTCATCGTGTGCATCGTGTATCCCATGTTCATGTATTTCAGTGTGATCGTGTAATCCTTGTATTCGTATCTATTCATGTTCTTCGTATGAAATGATAATCGTTACGTAACATATCATGGTCGGATCCTTATGTATTGATTGGGGGGGGAGTAGAAGTGGTTATATGATTATATCCCATAGTATACTCGTGTATATGTCTATATACATTCACGTATAATGGAGTTACCGTAGATTACTCGTATGCAACCTAAACTAATCACATAAAATCTTGTGCTCTAAAAAACTTGTATTTACTTACAGTTCTTATTTTCTATATCATTCCTATACTCAGATTTTGTCTATATTCACTGTCTTGTATATCTTTTTAAAGTATTTCATGTATTTTATGCTATTGCTCGTTCTATTTTCTACCATGTTATAGAACTGCTTTCAGAGATATGTATTCGTTCCCATCCGGACTTGATAACGTTGAAAATTTTACATAGAACATGGAGGACTTTCGTACCATATATTATGGATCTGGCATAGATGACACCTGCGACCTGGACCTTCAGGACGATCCAGTTTGCCTAGAGGAGACTACCATAGTTCCTAGGCTAGGCCGTTAGTGTTATTATCTTATTTAGATACTCTGAGTTGTATCATTCATATATTTCTGTGTGGTGTTGATAACACTTAAACCTAGTTCATTTCTAGTAGTATCTCACTTTGAGTATTTCGTACCTATCTTATCGTGCTTATTATCCATCTCTAGTTATTGTGATTGAGTTGTATCTGAGTTGTCCTCCGATTGGAAAGTATATCCAGTACAGGTACTATATTATGTTGTTTAGACCTAGGACATCATTCTATCGCTGACATTGCGGCGTTGGCTGGACGTACCCACGGTCTCGCGCCCTTAAACTGGGTGGGTCATGACACTAGTTCTCTTATTCCTTCTATGCTTTACTACTTTATGAACTATCTATTTTCATCTGTGTTGAGTACACTCATATTTTTGTCATTTTGATTACGTAAGAAACGGGAGAGAATTCTATGATACTTCAATTTTTTTATAAATTATTACTACATGTTGCACTGAAAGTTTTTAGGTTTGAGATATGTTTGTAAGATGTCAAATGTTCTGAAGACAGGACTTGGCCATTTATTGCGGGGGAGCACGCTTTCGAACAAGCTATATGTGCAAGTGAGGAAGCTACTTTCGTATTGTACCAACCTGTCACGACCCTCACCCACTTTTTGGGATGCGAATGCGTGCGCAAGCTTGCCTACACCGCGGTATCGATAGTAGAATGCTATCAAGCCCGCAATAAACAACATGCTCACAAAACAATTATTATTTCTCATTCACAACATCTAAATTAGTTACAATATTCACAAGTTTACATTTGAATACAAAGTACAATGTCTCACAAAATTATGAAAGGGCAACTATAAATACTCAACTATCTAACTAGTCTCTAGATTTGGCCTCCGCATATACTTATGTCTCTCCAATGGTCCAAGCATAGCATAGCAGGCAACTATCTAAAAAATAGGTTTTCAGTCATGAATGGAACGAGTACAATCCAACCATGCAGTTCCAAATATTGATAATGACTATAAAAACAACGAAAAGTCATGACATACATGATGGCAGAAATAAACTATAAAATATGACACAAATATTTGATGGAACAGTAACCATAAACTATAAAGACAAGTGAATCATGGAAAAGAAAACTTAACCAACTATGTGACTTGAAGTACACCTTTCAATATATGATCAGGCTGGTCCACTACATGTCACACCCCGCTCCCATAGAGCGATCATCCTCGCTAAGGCGTGATGCCGCGTGAGCCTAGCTTGCTCATGCAAGGCAGGTTCATAACGGCCGATAATAGGCTAAGGGACAGGGGTCGTCGCACAGAAGTCCCAAGCAGAAACATTGAATAGTTAGCAGCAAAAATTTGAAGCAAAACACAAGTCATGCAAAATACTCTTTTATTGATATTGAACAAAGATTATAATATGGGCACTAGGCCAAATTACAAGTCTCTAAGCTCACTTTTCTTTCATATTACAAGTCACTCTGCTATCTCTCATTCTCAATACAAGCTTCAAGGCGACGAGTGGCAGATTCTTCGAAATGGCGATGTCCATACATTATGACCCGTATAAGTTCGACTCCAAGCTGTGCATGCCTTGAACACCAAGGAACTATGTACCTCGACGCATCTAAGCGAGCTCTGCACCATCGGGCTTCTACCTGTGCCTACACATGAAAATATGTGGGTGTTAGTACTCAACTATACTGGTGGAGTGAGCTCCGCCCACCCATACAAAACCAACAAGTTCATTTACTTTGTGCAGCTTAATCCCTTTTTTAATTATCTTTAGTCTTGCCTTAGGATCAATTTTAGGATAATAAACATCTTAGCCTATACTTGGGAACGCAACGACAGGTCGTGCTATACTCTATTCGTGACTTCAGTACATATTCGATAGTGCCTCGCCGAGTAGAAACTTATGCAACTCGACCGTGCCAAGACTTTACTTGCTCTATGCCCCTAGACCATTATCGTGACAACAACGTCAAAGGGATGACTCGTGCTGTTCATGCCAATAGACTTGATCGTACCTTAAGATCGAGGCCGTGCCTCCCAAGTATCAACTAGACTTAACCAACTTGGCTTACGACCCTTCCTGACTTAACTCGAGACGATGCCACATTCATGCCGAAGCACGTGTCCTTGCTATAGCCAAATCTTAGGCTCCAGAATGGTGTTGCAATCGTACACACCCTAACCCGTACCGATTCAAGGTTAGCACTTGCTACAATTATGTCTTATTAACCCAACTCTTAACTTGCTAGTACTCGATGCAATCCAAAGGCATACACGCGGATAGCCGCTTTTATGCCGACACATCTATATGAGTGGTCACTAGCAATGTCAAGCTATGCTGGGTCTTTGCATACGTTGACCATCCGCGTGCGAGGTACGAGCTCCCACCGAATGACCCACAACCTATATTGTAACGGTTTACTCCAATAGAGTCGTACCGTCGATGAAGGCCGTACAATATCTACAATTTTTCCTAGGCCGACACGAACCCGGCGCCCCAGGATAGCTCGAGGAATTCACCTTGCACGCAAGTTGTCCAATGACCATGCAAGACTCAACTCGATCTACCAAGTTCCTTAATTATGACCACTTTCCAACATTCTATCGAGACTCCCAAGTAGCGGGACCGATCTCGTGTACTTCTTTGTCGAGAATCCCAAGTAGCGGGAGCGATCTCGTGAACTTCCATTGAGACCCCAAGTTGTGGGATGATCTCCTGTACTTCCTTGTCGAGACTCCCAAGTAGAGGCACCGATCTCGTGTGCTTCCTTATCGAGACTCCCAAGTAGGGGATCAATCTCATGAACTTATCGAGACTCCAAGTAGCGGGACGGATCTCGTAAACTTCCATATCGAGACTCCCAAGTAGCAGGACCGATCTGTTTGCTTCCCTATCGAGACTCCCAAGTAGCCGGCCGATCGGTGAACTTTTTATTGAGACTCCCAAGTAGCGGGACCGATCTCGTGTTCTTCCTTTGTCCGTGGCATATTTTTATTAAACCAATCGTGGCTCGTACCTTAGACTGACTTATTCTCTAGGTGACACTATCGCTCAAGTCACATACTTATAAGACAAGCCTTATTCTCGTGGGACTATTTGACTTGACAACCGCAGGTAATAGGGGAGAGTGCTTGCTATGACTTCTAAACCCAGCCAAACTCTTGTCTAACTTATTCGTGCCATGACTTGACGAGCAAAGGCTACGCCAAGCCTTGCATCGTGGTAACGTGTCGTGCACGTGTTCGACTTAAACAACCAAGCTCTTTGGGTGCCTAGACTTAAGCCACAAGCCGTCCAATACGACTAAAACCATGGGACTGGCGAAGGCTATGCCAAGCCTAGGACGACGGGACCGTGCATGCTTTATCAAGCATTCATGCGGGCGACGCCTATGACTTAGGCTAATTCTAGCATTGTGGCAACTTAGCAACTTTGGCCAACTTCTTCTCCCAACTCACGGGACGAAGGACCGAGTAT
>JANAVB010004771.1:0-63375 GCA_029216955.1 Iris pallida
TATAACGTATAGGTGGAAACATTTTGAATGTAACAAATTAGAGACTAATACCCACAAGTCCATAATATACTAATTCATATAACTAAGAAAATTCGAGTTAATTCTTAGAAAATCGAATTATAACAAAACAACTCAAAATATATATATATAAATCAAACCCAAAATCCAACTCGAAGTCCAAAACAACAAAATCTCACTAGAACTCGTGAAACCTGTCAAACATGAAGGTGTCTACGTGTGACATGCTCCGGTACTCACGGGGTAACCCGTGTCGTATCGTGTCCGGTCATAACATCGCCGGGCACGTTCGTGCGTGTGCCGGTAACAGCCGAATCAGTGCAGACACGATAACTTCGCGAATACTCAACGAAATCTCGTAAAATTTTAGGAGCCTGTGGGAAGAGGTTTCCCCACATGTCTAAAATTTTACACGAAACGGAGTCATATCCATCGAGTTATGACACAGACTGTAGGGTTGTACTACGCGCATGTCGAGCACCGTGGCTCGCGACACGAGCCACGTCGCATCTCGGGGTCGGGTCCCTGGGTAGCCTAGGTATACGGCTTCGTGCTCGTGCTCCTGGAATAGGTCCTCGACGCGTCGTTTCGCGTACGAAGGCCTTGTCAGCGGCAAATTCTGGCGCTGTGCCAGTGTTGGCTAAGCCGTGGCGCGTTGGATTTCTTCTGCGAACTTCGAAATGTCATGATATTTACGAGCACTTGTGCAGAGGTTGCCCCACGTGTCCAAAAATTTTATGCGAAACGGTCTTGTGCGTCGAGTTATGACGCACAGACAGCAGGGCATACACGGGGCCATGCACGGCCTCGCAGGCGTGTCCGTGTCCGATTCGGATATTGAAATCGTGTTGAATCAGATCCGTCTTTACGAAAGTTATTTCAAATCATAACAGCAATAAATTAGGAAAGCGGAATCGAAAAATACCAACTTTCAGTTCTAAGTGCATTTCGTCGAACAGTTCCATAGGACCGACATGTGTCCTATACGGCTATCAAACGAAATCACAAACCTACCAACTTCATGCACGGTCCGGGGTACCTATGGATGCATCTACAAAAAATAACAAAATTAACAAAGTGTTTAGAGAGATTTACCTTTAGTGTCAAAACTCAATGAAACAAGCTCCAAACACGTCGATGATGATTTCCTCCATTCAACGCCTCCGATTTCTCGCTAGCAAGTCTCCATCAGATCCTCTCCTCCCAACGGTTGCAAACGCACTTCGTTTGAAGGATTGGGTGAGAAACGAGAAAAGAAACTTTTGGAGGAGAAGGAAAAAAGTAGGGTTTTGAATTTTTGACGGCTACTAGTTTCTCACAATAAAAGGGGGGACTGCGTTTGGCCGGCCAAGTCATGGGGAATTAGGGATAGGTTTAGTAGTGGGCCAAGCACTCCTTAAGTTGGTTTAAAGGCCCATTGACAAAAAAGGCTTAAAGGCTATGTGTAAAATGACTTAAAAAATGATTTAAAATGTTTCCTAAAATGGACAATAGCTCTAAATTAAAATTAAAAAGCCAAAAATAATTCTAATCACATGGTTAGCTTCTAATCAAGGTTGACTAAGGTTTTACACCTTCTACTACCCAAAATACCAATCAAAGCTACACACCAATCAAATTAACTAATAAAATAATAAAATTTAAAATATCACAAAATTACTAAAATACCCCAATTTAGAAAAGTGGTGGTTACAGAGGGCACTAGAGTCGACAGTGCCACAAAATCATGATTTGGTCACAAGTTACGCCATTGTGCCTAACCGTGACCAAATTGGTGAATTTCCCGGTCAAATCTGAGTTCAACGAATTAAATAAAATAATAACGAATTTTGAATTTTGGGAAAAAATTTATGTGTAGATCTTCGTGTCATCTTTCCAAACTTCAAATGGATCGCAAAATTCGGAATCTTTCGACATCTCAAAAATTGTATGATTGTGTCAAATTTTGGACAACCGGGGTACTCAAATAAATTTTAGAAATTCAAACAAAATAGGAAAAAACACAAGTTATATAATATGAAAATTGACTCGATATGATTCCAATAAAAAATGACGCATGAAAGGATGCCAGGGTTGTCGTAAATGCTCCGCGAAATCAAAAATCCCACAACCAAAATCCATAATTTGGCCACAAAAGAACTAGGTTTTCCTGATTTAATATACATATATATAAGCTGGGGAGAGGCAGCATGAGTCGCGGCTTGGGCTTGCCATGAGTCACCATCTGGTGCGTCGTACCTAAAAATGGAAGGCAGATGGCGATCGGGTTGAGCCAAGCCGAGCTGGCTAGCATAGCTCTAATTAAGGAAAACCAGAGCCCAGCCAGCGCTGAGTGGGCGACACGTGGCCTGTCCTACTTGCCTGGGTGGCTGACGGGTTAGCAGGGTGTTGACTGTGCGCTGCTGATGGGTAATTAAATTCAGAAAATAGATTAAATGCTATTTTAAATCCAACTAAATTGCAGATAAACCTAGAAAATTCTAGAAAATATTTCTAAGTGTTAAAACCAAATAAAACTTCTTGGTAGCACAATACCTTTGTATGACCCTATAGTAAAATCCAAAAGCCTATAGAAAAATAAATTCTATCTATTTAATTATTTAAAATTCCCAAAAAAATAGAAAATATAGAAAATTTTAAAAAATATTCTAGTCATCTAGAGCTCAAGTAAAAATATTGGTCCTGAAATACCCCAGAATGACTTATAGTAAATCCTAAAAAGTCTTAAAAAAATAAACCCTTAAATATTAATTACCTAAAAAATCCAAAAATTCTAGAAAAATATAAAATAGATAAATAATATATAAATAGACCATCTAGAGGCCATATGACCAATATGGTCTACCTTACCATGGGCTCAGACACGACTCCGAATGATCATGAAATCTGTAAAAAAAATCTAATTAGGAGGCAGGTGCCACATACTATCCTCCTTAAATATTTGTCCTAAAAAATCAAATAGCATAATAGAAAAATATAAATATATCTAACCTCTAAAACAATCTTACTAGATCATGAAAAGATAAAGAATTATAACACCCAAAGATAACTAAATTAGGCATACTATCAATAACTAAGCAGCTACCCTAACTTAATTATGGAAGGCTTAAGAAAACCAATTTTACTATACCTTATCTTGGGGTTGAGTCACAGCTACAAATGCTTGTCCTTGATGCTGCAGCCCTTCGAATTGTTAGTACTCATTGTCTATAGGCTTGTAAAGGAGGGGCTGTAGACATCCTTTATTTGGTCGTTAGATGATCCACCAACGAAGGCATCGTCCCAACCTTTCCTACAGTCATCCCAGTATGACCTATATCCTTATAATAGTTACATATAGGGGTGGTCATTGCTGGGATGGTACTACTCCAGTTGGAGGACGATGTGTTGATGATACTGTTGCGGTGAAGTCTTTCCGAGGAATTAGCATGTTTTTACTGGTCCTGATTGGCTGCTAACTCCTCCATACATATCGCGATCTCTCTTTGGCCTGGGCTCTAATTCTCTTTCCACTACTCGTGCTACCTTCAAGATCTTCTCATAGGTAGTGGCTCGAGGTAGTGATAGCTAGGCAAATCTCATGACATAATCCCTTTTTGAATCTTCGAGCTCGATTTTTAAGAGTATTGACCATGTACTCTACGAAATGGCTGAGGTAACAACTCTGTGGTATACTCGTCAACGGTGAGGTTTTTCTGCTCCAGTCTCTCGATTGACTCTCTATAGCCTACCGAGTACGTGGGGTAGAACTTCTTCTTGAATAGCTCCTTGAACTCTTCCCAAGTCATATCTGGTACGGAAAGTCAAGACTCATCTCGATACCACGTCCGGGCGATGTCGAATAGCTGTATGCTAGCTAACTCTATCTTCAAATTCTCAAAAATTTGAGCCATTCGAAGAAGCCGCTCTATGTTCTCTATCCACTCATTCGCATAGAGAATCCTTTCAGCCCATAGAATTCCAAAGGCTGAGGTTTATAAAGTCCTTGGAAGTTCCTGGGCAGGGTCGAGTGCAATGCCCTAGTCCCAAAATACGTAGGACTAGGAACGTAGACATGCCAGCCGTATAATAAATATACGTAAGCAGTAAAATGCAGTAGAACCATAACTAACTAATCTCATCCACAAAATGTAAGAATAAAAGATATCATATAATCAACTATGAAATTGTCATTTGGTACATGTAGTTGGGCGAAGATAATCTACTACCAACTATAAAGAAAAAGACATGATATACAAAGAATAATTTTACGAGCGAAGCGAAGACGATTGTAACACCCAGTTTTCTAATAAGGGTAATTTTGAAATTTTGTATTTTAATTATTTAATTATGATATTTAAATAATAATATAATTTTTGGTGATTTTTAATCATTTGAAACTATTTAAAAATCATGACTTGTGATTTTGATGTGCAGCTAGTGAAACCGTAGAGACAGTCTGACCTAGAGCCTAACCCTGTGATTTGGAATATCTATTTATCATTTTTAGCCTAGGGGTAACTTGGTCAACTTTACTTATTAGAATAATTTGATTAATTATTGGATTGATGGTTGTGATTTTGACTTTGACTAGTTGAGACCTTGTAGACTAGCCTAGAAGCTAACCCTAGCTATGGTGACCCTAGTCTAACTTAAGTTAACCTACTTTTAGTCGTTAGAAATTAGTTTTAAAGTAGGAAGGTTAAGTTAAGTGAAATGGTTTCATGAATCATGACTTAACTCAATGACTTGTGATTTACCAATTTCATGACTTGTAATTAAGCCGTAGGCCCATGACTTAAGCCCAAAATTAAACTAAACCCACCATCCGCAGCCACAATTAGGATTTTCCCTTGCCTAAAGTATTCTATTAGTGTGTTCTTACCTCTTTATTCTTGATCTAGATTTTGATACTATCTTGATCCTCACACCCTCACATACCTGCCACACTCATTCACCACACTCTCACATTCCTGTCACACAGGTTTCTCTCAAACACTCACACCCTCATATACACACTGGAACCTTCACTTCTTAAATTCTGAAAACACACTACCCTCTTTAAATTCCTGTCACTGATTGTACTCACATACTGACACAAATACCTGTCACACATGACACTAAAACTGGACTGTATTCCTATGTAAATCCTCACACTGAAACATACACAAGTTCCCTACTTCCTGTCATACTATAACATGAACACTATAGCCTACACACATATACACACACTCTATGACACTTAACACTCACACAACCTATATAACACATACACACACATTTGCCTTTATTTACATGTCTCTCTCTCTCTCTATATGTATGTATATTATATATATAAAATATCTAACCTATGTGAATGTGTAATGTAAATAATGATGTGAAATCAATATTGCATTGCCTATATAATGTGAATATGTAATATGAGTGTGATATATATAGCCTAATGTGGTAATGTAATGCAAATATTGCATTGGCCTATGTAGATAGCCTATGGCATGTGGTATGGATACACATGAGTTAGTGTATCACTAGACTAGTGTGTGTTTCTAGGCTAAGTAATTAGAGACCTAGGTTGACTTGTTTAACCTTGTTTGACCTTATTTGAGCTAACTAGACTAGAATTGGCCTAGTTTGACTAGTGTAGTTTTGACTAGTGTAGTTTGACTAGAGTTGACCAAGGGTTGACTTTAGCCTAGATTGACCCCAAACATCATGTAGATGCATTGTAGCAGTCTATTTCATTATTTTAGACATATAGTGACTTGTACTGTTCTATAGGAGATAGACACCACTCCTCGGACAGTATATTCTCTTCAGATATTCAGGATACCAGGCGAGTACATTCTCTGATCATTTCATAACTTGCTTAGAATTATATTCCTGCTCTAGTTTACCTTATTTGATGCTGTCACGATATCATCACGGATTGGTACTATATGGATCCCTACATTGAGATGTTATCCCCCTCGGGAGCATCGGATACATCATGTCGTATGTTTCATGTACATCATGTATTCCTCGCTCTTATGTTATTCATGTTTCTTATGTGCTTCATGTTCGTTCATGCATGCTCATGTACTCTTATGTGCTCTCATATTCGGTCATGTTTCTCATGTATAACCTGTACTTCATGTACACTCATTTATGAGCCCTCATGTATACTTCATGTACACCCATTTATGGGCCTTCATGTGAATTCATGTGCACTCATTTATGAGCCCTCATGTATACTTCATGTGCACCCATTTATGGGCTTTCATGTGAAAATCATGTGCGTAACATAACTTGTCTGGATCCTTGTGTATTGATTGGGGTATGGGGAAGTATAAATAGTCATGTGAATAATTCCAAAGTAGTATATCCATGTGTGCCTCTGTAGTATATTCATGTGCAAATCTAGCCGTTCACATGTCGACCTTGTACTCTAAATCACTGGTCACTGGTAGCTCTCTACTTATAGTAGATATTTCTATTACAGTTCTCTCTCTATTTACATCATGTACTTTCTTTCAGTTTCATGTATCGCACTCTCTTGCATGTTTATATTTCTAACCTGTTATGATCTGCGTGAGATGTATTGTGCTCGCTCCCGTCCTGACTAGACCTGTTGAAAATTTTATAGAGGACGAGGATGGCTCTGGTGTCTACATATTATGGTGCAGCTATAGACAACACTTGTGACTTGGACCCACTTACAGTAGAGGATCTGCCACCAGTGGTTTAGACTGCTAGCTTAGACTCTTACCTTGTCTTTCTCATTGATACATTATTGTATATACTGGAAGTTTATTTTATCTGATGTTTATGGAGATATTATCTTAGACACTTAGACTTCTATCTGAATGTATCTCTATGGATTCATTTCATTTCATATCTATCTATCTTTTATCGTATTCTACCTTAGATGTGATTGAGACTGTATTGCTATGTCACCTCCATTCGGAGTGTATATACTGTACAGGTACCTTTATATTGTTAGATGATTGACATAGGACAACGTTCTACTGCCGACACTGCGGCGTAGGCTGGATGTAACCACTTCTCGTGCCCTTACTCTAGGGTGCGGGTCGTGACACGTTTTTAGTGGTGGCCCATGTAGGTTGAGTTTACGTAGTGGTATTCGAACTAGAGTATTACTACAGCCTGCAGTAGGACTAGGATATTTTTGAGGGTACTCAATCACACTAGAAAAAACTCTTAATCAGATTCCTTTTATCTAAATTTGCTGCTTATTGACTTCCCTTGAATATAAACTGTCCTCCTTTGATTTTTTGCTTCATTCTCAGTAAGTGCTTCTTGTTTTGATTTGTCTTCATGATGGTTATGGAGATACGATCTCATCACTCCGGTCCGGGGGATACTATCGAGAGGCTGGCCACCTCTCGTCCTGTTCAACAGGGCCTCGAGACTGCAGCTTCTGTTGTGCCAACTCAGGTTGGCATTTTTGCTACATTGGAGGTGCACCTCCGTCTGTACAGAGACCTTTTTCCCGTCATTCCTAATTTCTCTCAGCAGCAGCGATTCATGCATCATCAGCAGCAGGTCGGGGGAAACCAGCAAGGCGAGATTTTGCTAGGATAGTCAAGGATGCACAGGCCATTAGAGATCTTGCTACAGGTTCCGAACTTCTCGATTCCATTTTCGTAATTGCCTCTTATAACTATCTTGAAATTCGATTCCATCTGCTCCTTGTTGACTGATTAATTTTGTTCTGTTGTTCTTGTGTTATGTTTGTTTTCTTCTGAGAAAATCATATGGACTAGGTCACCTCAGTTGTGGGATCTAGAATCTTCGATAATCGTGTTAGCTGGCATAGTGAGGACATATAGTCAGATTTTGGACGTATTTTTCGGGTGTGAGAATTTACGGTTTTTGTCGTCGCATGCGACAATACGAAGATTTTAAATACCATGATTCTGGAGGTATGTACCTTAGTCAAGGACTCTGTGATTATCGTAGCCTTGCTCACTAGCATGACGAAGACTCTGAGTAACATAATTTGGACAGACGCATATGATTATCATACCCTTCTGTTGTTATAAAAATTGTATTCCATCATCAAATAACTTAGGAGTAGGGATATTTAGTTTTGTAGAGCTTATTCATATATAGTTCTTTCATAGTGTAATAATATGATGACTTGTAGAGTGTCTGTACCCTAGAGATGATAGTTAGCATTGGTATTAGAATAGTAACCCATTGTAGATGATTTTTCTATTATTTATAATACCAACAAGTTTACATATAGGATGTCAGTATGCCTTACAGTCTTGATGATTGTTATTATTTTTTCCTTACCTTTTTTCAGTAAGGCACCCATGACCAGAGCCTGTCCTTGAGTATAGTTGTAGTTCACCTAAGACTGAGAGGTCTATATATACATATAGATTACAAATGATATTGGCATATGGGATATGGGTTGGTTGGTATCTATAGGCCATTGTTGTATAGGGTATTGACATGTTATTTAGACTATATTTGGTTCAGTTTTCTATTTTAGTTAAGTTCTCTTTGTGTTGAGTTCAGTCATGTTTGATCAACCTTTATAGGCAGTATGCAGACCCTTCACTAGATACCCTATCCCCTTAGTTCAGACTTGTACAAGTTGTTCACTGCACTCAACTTTCATTACCTACCATGTTGTATCATATATTTTACTGGACCATAGTTTAGACCCCAATTATTGACTCACCAATATAACCATCAACCCCTTATCATATTCTGCACATCTGGAGAGTCAGTATCATGCATATTAGAGGTCTGCACTCATCCTTACTTCTGTACATGGTGACATACTGTACCTCTTAGCATTTTACTTTATTGATAGCCTTGCAATACCCTTCATTATAACCTGTAGTACCTGCCTTATAATGGAGTTTAAACTTTTCTTGGGTATGGTTGTTCAGTCTACTTGGACAGTTGTATACATTGGGATATAATGTGGGTTGTTAATAAGAGTTCTCTCTTGATCATTATTCTGTCCCCCTTTCACTCTTAGATACAGATGATACCTGGTTAGCCCATCCGTCCAGATACATGTCCAAACCCTTTCTTTCATTGTTGGTTCAGTCTTCCAAGCCTCTACCTGAGCATTAGTTCATTTTTCATGTGTAGGTTTTCACTTTGACTTTACATATGGACCCAAATGTCCTGTCCTTTAGCTTATAATTTTAGTCTCCTTAGCATCATTTCCCTTTTGTCTACACTGATGATTCAGACCATTCATCCTTAGCCTAATTCTAAGCAATTGTTTCAGTCCCTTATAAGTTTACTCTACTTTAACACTTTGTTGATCAGTCATATATATATATGTAGATGATATATTTAGGATATATGTAATGGGTTGTTGTTCTTGAGCTTATGTATATATAGTATTTGGGATTTGTGTGCTTATATTATGGGTATTTAGTTATGGGTGACTTGATAGGATTTGGGAAGCTAAGAGTTAGTCTATTATAGAGTTTTTCTTTTGCTAACCTATAGTTGCCAACACTTAGACAGCTAGCATAGGTAAAATCCTAAGAAGTTGACCAGTTGATGACCAAGTACTTAGATGTTGAGAAATTGACTAGTGGTTGACCCTTGACTATGTTTGACCTAGAAGGAGTACTACCATCATAAATTTCGAGGACGAAATTTTTCTAAGGTAGGTAGACTTGTAACATCCAGTTTTCTAAATGAGGATAATTTTGAAAATTTGTGTTTTTAATTATTCAATTATGATATTTAAATAATAATATGAGTTTTGGTGATTTTTAATCTTTTAAAACTATTTAAAAATCATGACCTGTGATTTTGATGTGCAGCTAGTGAAACCGTAGAGACAGTCTGACCTAGAGCCTAACCCTATGATTTGGAATATCTATTTATCATTTTTAGCCTAGGGGTAACATGGTCATTTTGACTTATTAGAATAATTTGATTAATTATTGGATTGATGGTTGTAATTTTGACTTTGACTAGTTGAGATCTTGTAGACTAGCCTAGAAGCTAACCCTAGCTATGGTGACCCTAGTCTAACTTAAGTTAACCTACTTTTAGTCATTAGAAATTAGTTTTAAATTAGGAAGGTTAAGTTAAGTGAAATGGTTTCATGAATCATGACTTAACTCAATGACTTGTGATTTACCAATTCCATGACTTGTAATTAAGCCATAGGCCCATGACTTAAGCCCAAAACCAAACTAAATCCACCCATGGCAGCCACAATTAGGGTTTTCCCTTGCCTATAAGTATTCTCTTAGTGTGTTCTTGCCTCTTTTATTCTTGATCTAGATTTGAAGGAGAGGTAAATTCTTATTCCCCTAAAATCCTATTTAATTCATTTCAACTCCTTTTTAACCCTAGTCTTTTGCATTAGGATCTAATTATTGTTTGTTTACTGATTCTGGAGGTTTACCTCAATTTTTGTGTCATTTGGAGCTTGGGAGTTGCTATTTGAAATCATTCCATTTGAAGCTTTTCTTGAGTATTGACACTCAATAGGTAAACCATTTAAACCCATTGTTTTTCCTGTTTTCTTTGTATATAGGGCTAGATCTAGGAGTCTCCTAGTTGTCCCCAAATTTGGGCACAATTCGTGTCCATTTGGTGTCCGTATCGGACACGTATCATAGTGGATACCTAAGTGTTTGTAAAAATGCCCATTAGGGATTTATTTTTGTATTTTAAAAATCTAATTTCATAGATCTGTACATCTTCATGTGTTTATGAACTTTTGTGAAGGGTGATATGCATTTCGTGTCGGTTTATGTCATGTTTTTTGGCTTGAACACTTTGCACGAGCCCTAGGCTGTGTCCTGCCTATCTGGGTCCATAACTCGTGACACAGGACACTTCGGGACACAAAATTTCGTGGAGAGTAGGGGGAAATGTCTGACATCATGCTCCTAAAATTTGGGAGCAGATGGTTGAGTACACACGGAGAAATCACGCCCGTATTGGTCGTGCGCTGTCGCGCGCTGACAACCTACACGTGCACAGACACGCACAAACACGTGCTCGTGTCCACTGTGGACACGTCATGGACACGTGTCAGACTATTCCACGTGTAGTCCTACCCTAGGCGACCACGTGGGTGTGTGCATGTGACACGAAGTATCGTGTGTCATGTCCTACACTCGTGTGCATGCGTGCACGACACTGTGTTACGTTGGGTGTACCCCATGTGTTTGTATTGACGTGGACACGTTTGTGTCGTGATTTTTGGACACTAAGTGACTCACAGGACACTCACATATGTGTGTCTAGTTACCAACTCTTTGATTGTGGTTTTGTTGATTTATTTGATTCAAATCATGAATTTCCCAATTAAACCTGATACGCACTGATATCTTCACTGTTTCAATTTTTCTTGGGTTTTAAATTGCATTTTAAACTGATTTTGTGATGTTAATGTTTAGATTAGATTACCTACATATGTAATAAATGATGATTATGTTAGTTTGTGTTTGTGTGGAGGAATGGGGTTTTCGAATGGGGAATTGGTTTGCTAACTGTTGGGTTTTACTGAACTATCATTTTGTTCAACTGAGAACTAATGACATCTACTGTCACTTAATTTCACAGAATAATACACTCCCATGTGTAACATACACAGGCACACCTATTACACATTATACTGTTACACTAATCTTCACATTGGGTTCACACTGTTGGGGTTCATTGGCTAACACTACACACATGGACACACTTTACTCTATTTCCTGTCATGTTTCCCACTGTCACTCAAATCTGAGACACTTATACACACACTCATTTACCACAGGGTACACACTGTCACCTATCTAAACACACACACATGATACTGATTTTGACACTATCTTGACCCTCACACCCTCACGCACATGCCCCACTCATTCACCACACTCTCACATTCCTGTCACACAGATTTTCTCTCAAACACTCACACCCTCATATACACACACTTGATCGTTCACTTCTTAAATTCTAAAAACACACCACCCTCTTTAAATTCCTGTCATTGATTGCACTCACACACTGACACACAAATCACTACAAGAAAATGTAGCATTTACAGCGCACAATTTACGGCGAGCGGTCGCTGCGCGTTGTAAATGACACTCTTTTACAGCGTGCAAATATTTGCGCCGTAAAAGAGTTGTTTTTTTATCTTTTTTACGGCGTGTTTGACATGCACGCCTTAATTGAAGACTCATTTATGGCATGTATTTTTGTACGTTGTAATTGAAGACTCATTTACGGCATACATTTTTGCGCGTTGTAATTGAAGGCTCATTTACGGCATGTATTTTGTGTGTTATAATTGAAGACTCATTTACGGCATACATTTTTGCGTATTGTAATTGAAGACTTATTTACGTCATGCATTTTTACGCATTGTAATTGAATGCTCATTTACGGCATGCATTTTTGCGCGTTGTAATTGAATGTATTTGTTTACTAAAAAAATTTAGTTTCCCTCCTAACAAATTTTCCCCTCAAAAAATTTAGTTTTCCTCTCAAATCTAGATTTCAAAAAAATGTTAAAATAATATTTTCCTACCTATATTTTCATATGAAAATGATAAACATGAAAAAAATAAAAAGAATAAAAACTGAGAAAACAACAACAACAAAATGTTTTAAAAAATTTTAAAAAAACAAAAATCACTTTTAGAAAAGAAAATGTTAAAATAATAGTTTCCTACCTATATTTTCATACAAAAATGATAAAAAATGAAAAATAAAAGAAAAGAATAAAAACAGAGAAAATAACAACAACAAAATGTTTTAAAAATTTAAAAAAAAAATCACTCTTAGAAAAGAAAAAAAAACTAAAAAATCCAAAACAAAAAACAATAAATAAATGAATCCGATTTTTTGAAAAAAATAGTACATAAAAATTATATTCTTAAGTGATATAATGATTATATTTTAAAGTAAATTATTTGTTAAAATATACCAAAATTTTAAAAATAAAATTTTATAACATAAATTTAATATAAAAATACATTTTTTATCCTAAATTTGTGCAAAAATGAAACGATAACAACGGTTATCTAATAAAATGGAAAACATTTAAGAACTATCAATTTTATATAAAACAAAAAGTTTAAAATTTAAATTTTCATCGTAAATTTGTGCTCCAAGGACTGTTGTATTTGAAGACTCAACTACGACATATTTGAGCACGTTGTGCATTTACGACATGCTTGAGCATGTTGAGAAAAATATTATTTTTTAAAATAAATTTTTTCTACATGACTTTCACTTTCCCGCTTAAGTTTTTTCATTCCCCCTCTTTCTTTTTTATTGCCTCTTTGAGTTTCTATATCGCGAGCCCTAGATCTAGACCCTGAACTCTTCCCATTCATTCTCTCCCTCCAGATTAGTCATTGCGGCCATCGCGGCCATAGCAGACCTCAGCGAGCGAAGGCTTTGTTCTCCGTAGATGAGCACTTGTTGGTGTCGACGAGTTCGTCTCCAGTGATCCACCCCAAACTCAAATAGTTCGATGACGAGGGGTTTCTCCGGCCATGATAAGCTCTTCTTCTCCTTTGATCCGAGCTCACGACGGAGCTACCGTTTCTTGGCGAGGAGTTGCTTGTCCAGAAGATTCTTCCACCCTTCTCCGGCGATCTCAAGCTCTGGAGTCAATCGAGTCGACATCTGCGAGTTGCTCGACTGGAATCCTTTGATCTCTGGTGAGTATTCTCAATTCCTCTTCTTTACATTTTGATTCGTAAGATCGAGTTGATCTCAGTGAATAATTCCTCTTCTCAAAACTAGACTATGAACAAATTCTGTTGGATCTGCACACCATGTGTTCGGTCAATTGTCTTAGAGGAGTATTGATCGCTTAATTTGTCCGAATCAGACACGAGGACTTATGAACGCCATTACTATGCAGAGTATTCACATTATCTAGTTATTTTAAAACTTGACATCTATGTCTTGCCTTCTTTTCTAACTCATGATGACTGGGAGAGTTATGCTATGCTTTTGTGCCACTTATGCTACGACAATCTTTGAGGCAATATGTTCCTTCAGTTCATTTTAAGTGATCTCCGATGTCAAGTGGGAATTATAACATTGAGTATAGACAGTTAGGATTCTTGGGAAACAACTTCAATTCCTCAAAAATCATAAAACGACTCTAAGTAAGTTTAATTAGTGTTGATTTACATGTGATTAAAATTTAGTTTAATTAGTATCTCTTCAGGAATCTATGCATCTTTCTTATGGTGCCAAAAGGTGGCATGCATTATTTTGTATTTTGAATATTCTCTTTGCCAACATCTTAAATTAAATTAAAGTAGTATTGGTCCTTTGGGAACCGAAGACCAAATCAAGATCAGGATGGGTTGTGTTCTTTCTCTGCTGCAGTCTGTGGCATGTATGATTGGTGTAAATTATCTATCAGTCAATACATTATGATGCATATAAGAGAAAGTTGAGAAGCAAAGCGTACTCTCCTCTTCTCATCCTTCTTTTTGTTATAATTTATTTAAATTTAGATTCAACCTCAACGCCATTTATTATTGACATAATTCATGGGGGTCTATTAAATTTAGTGACTATTTCGTAATTGGTAAGGGATATCTCCAAGATGTAAGTGTTGAGAGTGGTAGTACCATCACCATTTATTATTCACAACAAGATCATTCATTTCACTTTCTTAGATACAAGTTCTCATTTTGTGTTGGCTTCACTAATTCTTATTTTCCATTCAGCTCTATTGAGCCCCATGTCCTCTAACATTAGCAAGTGCATATCCTTGTTCACATCATTGCTACAAGTTCTTTAGGTTTCAAGGCCAATAAATAAATAGAGGAAAGTAATGATCGATCAGTGGGGTTTTTGTTTCTTAGTAATATTCTTGAAAGTTAGATCATTCTTGAAGTTTGTGTTTGTAACTGAAGTAGGCTTAGAGGGAAAATAATTGTTGATATTTCCATTACCACACAAATATTTTTAGTAAATGTTACTTGAGGCAATGGGCTCGAAGCCTATACCTCTTTAGCACTCCCCTTCATTCTGAACCTTACATGCTTTACATGCATGCTTGTCACATATAAAGTTCAATCTAGATTTTCTTAATTGTTCAGTAAACAAATCAACTAAATAATGTACAGACTTTACATAAAATTTTTGCGAAAACCTGAATATGCTTAGCCACTCATGAAAGACAGAATCTGTAGCAATAGCTACCTTATTGTCACACTATAAGCGCATCGCAAAAGGGGGTCCAAAGCCCAGTTCTCCAAGAAAAAATCTAATGCACACCACTTCACATGCGGTATTAGCTAGCCTGTGATCCTAGGACATGCCACTTTGCTTCTTGCTCGTCCAAGATTTCATGTTACCTCCAACAAAGATGTAATAACCAGTGTTGGATCGAAGATCAGTGGGTGAAGCTGTCCAATAAAGCATCAATAAATGCACAAACTAGCTGAGTGTCCAAAATTCGAGTACATTAAACCCTCTATGGTGCACAGTTGAAGTATCTCAAGGACTCATATTGTTGGTAGCGAAGGATCAATGAGAATTTTAGCTTTTTTACAAAACAAAAAGAGAACAAAAAATGAATGAACAAGCATCATAATTTGATACATAACTGCTAAAAATACCGGGTATGAATACTCATGGAAAGGTTCCAATTCTATTACTCATACTGAGACTTTTAACCTTGGATTTCATGCAATGCCATGACAAATAGTTCCTTTTTTACCTTCCAAAAATTCCCCTCACCGATTAATGCTTACTAGAGCACATTCTTCATGACTCGGAGCTTGTTCTAGAATCCGTTTTTTGTAAAATTCTAATATTTGATTTTGATGAGGATTTAGTTTCAATATTCTTGAACTAGTCTTCAAATTCTTCATTAAATAGCAGCTACTACAGCAATTGAGAGAATCTTATCGTTGGTAATATATCATATGCAATTAAATGATGTTGTTGCTAGAAAAGATTATGTAGATGCTGTTAAGCTCAAGGTGGCAATTTCTACTACAGAGAGAAATGATTCTGTTGGTACCGTTGTATTGATATCAATGTAAGAAGGTTGGTTGTTGGTGCTTTAACTTGTTTAGTCATAATGTGTTTTTACCAAATCTTTTTATTGTTGCAGAAAGCCATACAAAGAATAGAGATGGCAGATGCTGATATCTTAAATTGGGCTAATAATAAAGTCAAGAAGTTAGGCAAAACCTCTCAGATGGGGAGTTTTAAGGTAATCTAGCCCATTATCGCATTTCTAACTGAAGTTCTATAATTACCCACTATCCCATTTCCCCAACTGAAATTGAAGTGCTATAAGTTTCATTCGTCTTCATTTGCTTATCTTTCCCCAATCAGGATAGGAACCTATCAAATGGAATATTTTTGCTAGACCTGTTCGGTGCTGTGGAACCTAGGGTTATAGACTGGAAACTTGTTACAATGGGTGAAGAAGGTATGTTTGCTAGCTTTTTTGTGCTTTCACGCATAATACTTGGTTCACTTCTACTGCAAAAATTATATGTTTGGGTGTTCCCATGTGCTTCTTTGCTAATTGATTTTTCTCCTCTTTTTTCCTACAATTAGTTGGAAATATACAATATTTATGTTTCAATCATCATCCTTGTGTTGGGTGCGGATGAGGACAAGAAGTTGAATGCTAATTATATAATCAGTGTTGCTAGGAAGCTCACATGTTCTATCTTCTTGCTGCCTAAGGACATCATCGAGGTATCAATATTATATTACAGTATACAACGTGCATGCAAATACTATGCTTGCTGTTTGATTCAGCCAAGGACATGTTAGACTACATATCTAGTTTTCTATTTAACCGGTCTACATCAATTAATATGGATGGGTTGTTTTACAATGTCTATAACTGGTTCACATTATCCTTACTGTAAAGATCAAGATTGAATCATAAATCGGTCAACATCAGATCAGATAGCAGATGAAAGTACATAGTCCGCCTACTGGAAAAAGGAATAAATGGTAAACATTAGAAATCATCATTGTTTATTGAAATGAATCAATTGAAAGATATAATCAACGCAGGGGATGAACTAATTATGAGATAAGAAGTGAAGTACGTCTGTCTCAAGTTACTTGTTGCGTACCAAATTAATTCTAGACTTTTTTGTGTGTAGAGAAAACCACTTATGGCTGGCTTGTAATTCGAGCCCAAGACCTCTCTCTTGTTACCCTTACCCGTCACCAGTTTACCAACTGGAATGCCCTGGTAGCCAAAGTAACTTCAGACTTATTTCTCTTCAACTGAAGAAGCACAAGTACACAAGAGCAACTCATTTCAGATTGTTCATATGAAATCTTTGCATATGTAATCCTTGATTTTATTTAAATGCCATCTCTTAGATTATGTATCTTACTTTATTTTATTTAAATGCTATCTCTTAGATTCCATATCTTACTATTCTTGTATTTTTGTAGATCTCTTGAATATTTTCGTGGTCTTGTTTCCACAACTTTTGGTTTACCCAAATTCTTCATATCCATTTGAATGGTGATGCTGCATAAATTATGTTGAAGGATAAACAACAATATGAACAAAAAGTAAAAGGTATTTCATTTTAAACGTTCCACTTGAATTCATTGAACTGTCGCAAACAACTTTATTTGTTTGCTTGAAGTTTTAATAAGAATTGTACATTTACTTATTTAGTAATTACTGATCCACTAATATTAGTTTTTATAAATATTTTTGCATCAGTGGAGTTATGCTTAACAATGGTCATGTGGATTCTCGCTCTCATCTTCTCGGCAACACGTGAACTCTTCATCGCCATCGTCGTTCTTGTTTTTGTTGGGAATTTTGTTTTTTGGTGTTTTGTTAAGGGTGGATGGTTTATTGTTGTCAAAGACATTTGATATGGCCTATATGCTACTAGAATACTAATGTTACAGTGTAATATAATTATGGATTGGAAACCACGTATTATTTGTTCTTACTTATGAATTTGTGACTTTAATTGGTTAATATGATAATTTAGTCAATTAGTTTCTATACTTTCTTTTGCTATGTTATACTTTGCTTTCTCTTTTCCAAATGATGTTAGTTTAATGAATGGGGTCGAAATTTGATATAATAAACTAAATTATGATATTTTGTTCATGTTGTAAATGACGCCTACAATTTGGCCAGAATTACTTTTATCAATATTTACGACACACCAAGTATTTACAACATTCATTAAGATGCATTTACAGCGTGTGATAGGTGATCATTTATAGCATTCGCTCCCGCGTTGTAAAAAAAATATCATTTACAGCGCTCGAATGTTCGTTGTAAAAAAATTCATTAACAGCGTTCTGATGCGCGCTGTAAAAAAGAGGTCATTTACAGCGTTCTGATGTGCGTTGTAAAAAAGAGGGTCATTTACAGCGTTCTAATGTGCATTGTAAAAAGTGTCATTTACAGCGTGCAACTGTGCGCCATAAATAATAGGTTCATTTACGGCATGGCCTTTTACAGCACCAAAATGTACGCCGTAAAAGAGCATTTTCGGCGCATTTTGCACGCTGTAAAAGATCATTTTTCTTGTAGTGACCTGTCACACAGGACACTAAAATTGGACTGTATTCCTATGTAAATCATCACATTGAAACACACACAAGTTCCCTACTTCCTGTCACACTATAACATGAACACTATAGCCTACACACATATACACACACTCTATGACACTTAACCACTCAACACAACCTATATAACACATATACACACACACACACTTGCCTTTATTTACATGTCTCTCTCTCTATGTGTATGTATGTTTATATATATAAAATATCTAACCTAAAAAAAAAATATATATAAAATATCTAACCTATGTGAATGTGTAATGTGAATACATGATGTGAAATCAATATTGCATTGCCTATATAAATATGAATATGTAATGTGAGTGTGATATATATAGCCTAATGTGGTAGTGTAATACAAATATTGCATTGGCCTATGTAGATAGCCTATGGCATGTGGTGTGGATACACATGAGTTAGTGTATCACTAGACTAGTGTGTGTTGCTAGGCTAAGTGATTAGAGACCTAGGTTAACTTGTTTAACCATGTTTGACCTTATTTGACCTAACTAGACTAGAATTGACCTAGTTTGACTAGTATAATTTGACTAGAGTTGACCAAGGGTTGACTTTAGCCTAGATTGACCCCAAATATCATATAGATGCATTGTAGCAGTCTATTTCATTATTTTAGACATATAGTGACTTGTACTGTTCTATAGGAGACAGATACCACTCCTCGGACAGTATATTCTCTTCAGATATTCAGGATACCAGGCGAGTACATTCTCTGATTATTTCATAACTTGCTTAGAATTATATTCCTGCTCTAGTTTACCTTATTTAATGTTGTCACGATATCATCACGGATTGGTACTATATGGATCCCTACATTGAGATGTTATCCCCCTCGGGAGCATCGGATACATCATGTTGTGTGTTTCATGTAAATCATGTATTCCTCGCTCTCATGTTATTCATGTTTCTCATGTACGTCATGCTCGTTCATGCATGCTCGTGTACTCTCACGTGCTCTCATGTTCGGTCATATTTCTCATGTTTCTCATGTATAACCTATACTTCATGTGCACTCATTTATGAGCCCTCATGTATACTTCATGCGCACCCATTTATGGGCCTTCATGTAAATTTCAAGTGTACTCATTTATGAGCCCTTATGTATACTTCATGTGCACCCATTTGTGGGCTTTCATATGAAAATCATGTGCGTAACATAACTTGTCTGGATCCTTGTGTATTGATTGGGGTATGGGGGAGTATAAATAGTCATGTAAATAATTCCAAAGTAGTATATCCATGTGCGCCTCTTTAGTATATTCATGTGCAAATCCAGCCGTTCACATGTCGACCTTGTACTCTAAATCACTAGTCACTAGTAGCTCTCTACTTATAGTAGATATTTCTATTACAGTTCTCTCTATTTACATCATATACTTTTTTTCAGTTTTATATATCATACTCTCTTGCATGTTTATATTTTCTAACCTGTTATGATCTGCATGAGATGTATTGTGCTCACTCCCTTCCTGACGGGACCTGTTGAAACTTTTACAGAGGACGAGAATGGCTCTGGTGTCTACCTATTATGGTACAGCTATAGACAACACTTGTGACTTGGACCCACTTGCAGTAGAGGATCTGCCACCAGTGGTTTAAACTACTAGCTTAGACTCTTACCTTGTCTTTCTTATTGATACATTATTGTATATACTGGGAGTTTATTTTATCTGATGTTTATGGTGATGTTATCTTAGACACTTAGACTTCTATCTGATTGTATCTCTGTGGATTCATTTCGTTTCATATCTATCTATCTTTTATCGTATTCTACCTTAGATGTGATTGAGACTATATAACTATGTCACCTCTATTCGGAGTGTATATACTGTACAAGTACCTTTATATTGTTAGATGATTAAACTAGGACAGCGTTCTACCGCCGACACTGCGGCGTAGGCTGGACGTAACCACTTCTCGTGCTCTTACTCTAGGGTGCGGGTCGTGACAACGATCAAAGTGCAATCATCCTCGAAGATATAGAGATGATCATGGCCACAGCTAGAACACCTATGAAAGACAAGAGCACACACCTGGCGAGATAACCAGGTCCTCAGAGGGACGTAACAAGACACATAATATCATGCCATATAAATTGAATAAATATTGCTCAAATAAATAAGTCAATTGACTTATAACATGGTCCAATACACACCTATTGAACTAGCTTACCATCTTCCCCAACCAAATAAGGACATGAGATGGTAAACTAATTCACAGTGACGTATCTTTCCATGCTATGAATCTAATATGGTATCCGAACCCCAACAAGGTTCAATACCTTCTCATCTGAGCAGTAAGCCACACCTACAACCAAACAAGGACAAGATGTGGCAAACTAGTCCGCAACAAGTTATTGTTCCAAGCCACGGTCAGATACAAGCACTCAAACCAAAAGTACTCATATACCTAACGGATAAGGTAGCCTACCGTTCTAAGTGAAATGTAGTTAAGAACAATTCTTCCTATGCATGGGCACTGGCTAAATAGGATCGGCATAGTCCTCCTTTGGGGCACCAGAGGCCCAATCAATAAGAGCATAACATTCCGGAGAACGCTAGTGGCCGTCAGTAATCATGGGTCATCAATCCCGTATCTCCAGCGGAGCTTCCAGGTCACTAGAGAAAGTGCATTGAAGCCCATACGCTAAAGAATTGTCCTCCCCGCCCAATGCCTACTATGTTGTATCCGCAACAGTAAACCTCTATAACCGCTAAGTCACACTAGCATGCAATTCTATTAGCGGTTATTCCTATCGCACGGCTTATACGTACCGGTGGCCAGCCAGTCACGCATGTCTGTGTTCTACATACGACACACAACTTCGTGGTACAACGTGTCAAGGCCAATAAATGTAACACACAAAGGTGGTCCCTTAAATCTAGGTTTAATGTGTAAGAAAAATAATACATAGCAGAAAATATAACTGAACAGTAAGTTCTAACAGGTTATGCCATGTATCACAGTTTATTTTGCATAAAGAAAACAATGAATAATGCATGAAATTTGAGCTAAATAAATAAACAACAAATGGCAAGGTGTCTTGCCGGATAGTACGCCTGGTATACTGCAATGATCAAGGTGGCACGAACTGCGACTTCAGTACGACAACTACACAAGGTGACCTCTGATGGTGGCACGACAGTTCCATTGGGTCCAGAAGGGTCCAATTAGTTAGGATCGATAGGAGGAAGTACAGATTTGGCGAGGGAATAGGAATAATAGGATTGGTTACGGACAGGAGAAAAATCAAAGAAATAATGGATAAATATTATATATACGAATTTTAGAAAATATTTATAATTCCTAAAAACTAGTTTTCATTAGTCAAAATATTTATAGGAAAAATACTTAAAGTCAAGAAAATCGTTTTCGGCAAAAACTCTAAGTTTGTCAAAATACAATTTTATGTAGAAATCTATATTTTATAATTTAAAAAATACTTTAGATAAATATTGAAGAGAAAAATACCAAGAATTTATTTCATAATTTGTAAACTATATTTTATGGATCAACAAATTTCTAGGTAATATTAAAATCTAGAAAATTTATTTAGGATTTTAAAAATAACATTTAAGTCAAAGCTATTTTAGAAAACTATAATAATATATTAGATTTACAAATCTCTAATTAAAATATGGCAAAAATAATAATAATTCTTTCCAAGGCTTAAATCAGTTATATTCTTATACCTAAACCTAAATATATGTATATGTGGAATTTATAAAATAATGATATAAAAATAGTTATCTTTATATGATATAGAAATATACTAATAAAACAACAGAAATAATAATAATAATAATAACAATAATAATAATAGTAATAATAATAATAAAATATTTACAAAACCTATACTGCTGTATTAAGTAAAGAATAATAAAAAGTGCAAGTAAAGAAAACAAAGAAGAGGCAAATAAGGAACAGCTGAAGGAGGAGAAGAGGGAAGAAGGGGCGTGGGAGCGTGAGCGGCCAGCGGCTGGTGAGGAACGTGGTGGAGGGGGTGCACGCGCCTCCGGCACGGTGGCGAGGCGAGATCGAGTGCGTGCTCGCGACGAGGTGGCCGGAGCGCGGCTCAGGGTGGCCTTGGTGGAGGCATTGTCGGGCTGCGCGCGGATCTGGCGGAGAGACGGCGGCTCCGCGGGGCTGGGAGGTGGCGCTCACGGATCCGGCCGACGGCGGAGGGGTTTCGTCGGAGAGGGTCGTAGGCGCTTGGTCGCGGCGCCGGGTGGAGCTGGAGGAGAGGGTTTGTCACGCCCCAGAACCAGAATACCGGAGAGCGGGAGAGTGACTCAGCCAGCTACGTATTACGGGTAGATGAATACCGTATAATACGATCAATGTTGTCTAAAAGACGAGGGGGTACATACTACATGAAAGTCTCACTAGGGTTACTCAACATATATTGTCTCAATCATTCAATCAAGAGGCAGTAATAGAGAACAAGTAAGATAAAGAAGTAAGGCATCCCAAACGCTCAGTCAAAATGTTCTTGAGGTCTGGCTTTACAAAACATAGCCAGATGATATAACAAGGTATACACAATCGTTATCAGCTGAGTCTGACTTAGTTACAATATGTAAAAGTAAATGCAAGACTATCCGACTAACATGTCGGTGCCAAGCGACAAAATATAAAGTAAGTAACAAAACGAGCGGGGAAGCAAGGAACCCACTCGTGTCCTCCTACGATTATCCCTCTAGTATTGACCATCTTGGAGGTAGAAGTAAGCTGAGTCCTCGGGAACTGGCTCTAAATCTGGCCATGCAAAACCAGAGAGGTTAGACCTCAAATAGCAAGTACCACAAGGAAGCACGACATGAGAATTAAAACTAGTGGTAAGAGTTAAGAATATGATAAATAAGTCTCCGCTTGCTACTGGGATTCACAAAATACCACGACACTTCAAACCAACTTCCCAACCAAACAAGGACAGAAGTTGACCCGTCATGTCCTGACAATCTGATCATCTCAGTTAGTTAACGAAGTAAGTACAGTACACAAATAAATCAATTTAAACGATAATACAACTACTATGGCTTGCTAACTGTAAGTTCCAAGTTGCCCTGGAAATATGCAATAAGAGATTCCTCAGTTCTTACTATGTACAAGCAAGGCTAGTCTATCCAATAATCAATTGCGCCAATCATGAATTAGACGAGTCCCAGCGGGACGCCCGTCATTAATATATGTAACAGTATAAGAAGATACCACTTCCCGTCCGTGTGGCAGATTTGCAGTATCTGTGGGAACCAGTCGGCATGTCGGGGTACTAATTGTCCCGAGATGGCTGCCATATAAGAACTCGGGAATCCATTCTCTCCATGCAATCGTTATTTTATTTAACTTAACAGTCCCTATGTTAATTGAAATCTCATGGCATAGATCATGGTCATTCAGAATAAGTACTTTCGTACAGAGTACGATATGTACAACTCTACAACGATGCCCATGCAGTTAGGTTGTAGATCTTACATAGCGTAATGTAACAATCAAACCTAGCCACGAAATAATCATGCCTTGACTATAAGGTACACATGCTATTTTTATAGAAACAAGTTGAAGTCTGCACGTGTCCATATGCCAATGTTCGGGATCGGCTAGTCGATTGCAATGGTTCATGTTTAATATGAACGTGTCTCATTCAATTTCAATAAGACGAATAGCCAGTCTCTTAGTTCCAACTAGGGACACATGATCAATCATTAGTCGAGGTAACAATCAATGTCAATTTGTGATAAGGCATGAAAGTCGACTAGCATTTTGTATTATCGAGTCTATCACTCTCAGGGTTAAGTTCCAGTCATTCTGGGTATCCGTAAACTAATCGAGACACAGGGCCCATTCTGCACAACAATATGTAAAAATATTAACATATCATGATTATATCGAGTTCATGCCAAAAGGCATAAGGATATAATGAGGGGTGCCAAGCGCCCAAGGAAGTAGAGTTACGCGTAAAGGAATAGCATCACGCGTGAACTTGTACACGTAAAGGGATAGCATTACGCGTAAACTTGTACATGTAAAAGAATAAAGGAAATCATGTTACGCGTAAATGAGTACGCGTAAAAAAAATCATGTTACACGTAAATTTGTACGCATAAAGGAAGTACCGTTACGCGTAAATGAATACGCGTAAAGGAATAGCATCACGCGTGAACTTGTACGCGTAAAGGGATAGCATTACGCGTAAACTTGTACGCATAAAAGAATAAAGGAAATCATGTTACGCGTAAATTAGTACGCGTAAAGAAATAACATTACGCGTGAAAGAATAGCATCAGGCCAGGGGAGTACGCGTAAGAAAATAGAGTTACGCGTAAAACTTGTATACGTAAAGGGTCGAGTTACGCATAAAAGCCTGTACGCGTAAAGAGTTAAAGTTTACGCATGAATGAATACGCGTAAAGGAATACTGTTACGCATAAATGAGTACGCGTAAAGGAAATACGTCAAGACAGAGTAGACTTGCGTAAACCAGATTCACGCTGACACGAATGATCGTGGGCGTAGAGCTTGATATTACGCGGGCACATAAAACGTGGGCGTAGAGAACCTCTCGAACTCTAATTCCATGAAGCCTTCAATCGAAGCCAAAAATGGGACTTCCATGGATCAAAATGGGGTATAACACAAATCTCAACAACCTGGAATGCTCAAATTTTGGAAATTAGAAAGTTTGAGAGATCAAAACCATTAAAATTCGAAAATAGCAAATTTCTAGATCTACAAAAATAAAACTCTCAAAATAAAAAATGTCAAGTTCTAAACTATCTTAGAATCATGAGAGGAAGATAAATGAACCATAAAAATAGATTCTCATATGGAAGCAAGATGCACTTGCCTATGCTCTTGGTAGGTGGAGAGAGTTATGAGGAAGAAGAAGAGTAAATGAGAAAAAGATAAGTAATGAAGAGAGAGAAAGGGTTGGGCTTTAAATGGAGATGATGGTAGGTAGGGGGTTGGTTGGGTTCATGATAAACCATCCTAAACCAAAACAAACCAACCCAAGCCGAACCTAAGGCAAAGCAAAAGCAGAAAATAAAATATAGAAAAATAATTAGCGTAAAATTAAAGGAATTAAATACAGAACAAATGCATGATAAATATTAAATAAATACATTCAAGCAGTACACGTATTAAAATACGCATTCTGGGAACGGAAAGTGACAGGGTTTCCGTCGGCGGGACAGGCGGCGTTCACGTGCGGCGGTAGGCGGAAAGGAAAAAGTGGGTTACCAGCGAAGGTCCGTGCGGGTAAGGCGATCGGAGGCGCGGCGGAGGCTGCGCTCACGGAGGCAGAGGCGGCACTCGCGGATGCGGAGGCGGCAGAGAGGTGAGTAATCGTTGGTGGTGGTTTTTTAATTTGGGTTTTGGGGTTTGCCGGTGGTTGTTGGCCACGGGGTTGGTGGCGATGGTTGTTGGCCGCGGGGTTGGTGGCGGTAGTGATGGTGGGTGGCTGTTGGTTGGACGTTTGATGTTAGCGGGTTACACCGGTAGACGAGGGTGGAGCTCGACGGTGGTAGGGGTTTGGTCAGGAAGTCGGGAGGTCGGTCAGTAGTACTCCGGTGGCCGGAGGGGAAAACGATGATGGTGCTATTTTGGGCTACAATGGTGATGGCGGACTCTATAGGGTGGTTGGCCGAGGTTCGGGGGTGGCTACGAGATGAAGTCGAATTTGGGGAAGATGGCAGTGATTCGGAGTTGCAGTGAGGTGGCCGGGGAGTCGGACGGTCCGGGTGGTGGTGATTGGAAGATGGATGATGGTGGTGGCTGGGTTCGGTCGGGTCAAACGGGACAGGAGGAGGCGGAGACGGAGTCAGGGTTAGAGTTAGGTTAGGAATTTGATGGTGTCGGGGTTGTCGACACGAAAGAATAAATGTAATTATAAAAGAATGGAATAAGAGAGTCACCCGGGGTCGGACCCGAGGCAGTCACGGCTAACACGGATAAGTGTTGGACACAGACACGAAGCACGCACGTTGTGGAGAAATAATTTTGGAGGAATTTGTGAATGGTAGAAATATATGGATGAGTACCTCTCCTTATATAGGACGTGGGAATTTCTAGTTGGATAAGGATTTGGGAGGTTTAAATCCCCTTAGATAATCCATCCATCAATTTAAATCAATTCAATAAATTCAAATCCAAATCTTGATAATCGAAACTCAAATTAAATATAAATTCTATCCTTGAATTTAAACTATTTAAATCAAATCCATAAAATCAAATCGAGATTTAAATTGCCACAATAATTTCAAAATATATTTTCTACAATACTAATAATAATAATTTCGAAAATAATAAATGTTTTTAAATATCTTTTTGAATAATAAAATATTAATATTAATAAATTTTGAAAATCAAATTAAATATTAATAGGAACTACTTCAAAAATACCTTTTAAATATTTTAATATAATTAATAAATAATTTCGAAAATCAATTTATACATAAATTATATCTTACGTATTTGCATGAGAAGAAGGTATTTTTATGAAACATAGTTTTCGAAATTGCCAATAAAATAAACTAGCCTTTTTATAATAATAAAATTTAATAATGTTTTTGAAATCTCGATGCGACGCTTTTCACAACCTTAAGTAAATAAAAGTAATTACTATATATTATTTTGAAACTATAAAATAGAAAAACGTTTTTCTAAAAATATGTACGCTCGCACATATTCGCACTCGTCGAGCAATTACGAAAAATAAAATTTTGCACGCGACGTACAATACAACTACGCGACGTACAATACAACAAGTAAAAAAAATAATCAGTACCAAATTTATATTAAAAAATAGTAAAAATTTAGGGGTTTTACATCCTACCCAACTTAAAAGAATTTCGTCCTCAAAATTAAGAATTAGTAGGGGTGAGAAGGCACAAGGGGGATTGGTGAGGAACAATCATTCACAACGTTCAACAAAACATGCATTAGGAAATCGCGATTTCATAATGGCGATGATATCATGGGTTAGCGCAAGAAGGAAAATGAGTAAGGGTTAAGGTCAAAACAAGATAACAGGCAATAAAGAATATTATGGTAACAAGAGAAAATAAATTAGAGACCTTAAAGATATGGTTTCTTGGGAGTAGGTTGAGGGCACGATTAGGAGAACGAATTAGATTCACTCCTAAATTAAGCGATTAGAAGGTCATGATAGGGCCGAGAAAAGGACGAGTAGTTTTAGGATGAAGATATAGCAACATTGAGTGTTGATGGTCATAATCGATAGGCAGGCTAGAGGAAGTTCTAGTATAATGCCTTCGTCCTTCTAAAATAGGTGAAGGCAAAAGCAATAAGGAGTTCAAAAGATGATATTATCGAGTACGAATACGTGGTTCAAAGACGATCGAATAATTTCAAGGAATTGTCAAGGCAGTCGTGGAGGAGATTCTAGAGGCCAAGTCTAACTATGCCTCCATCCACGTAGAACGATATATAAAAAGCGAACCTAGGTGCACTCGGTTGATCAGACCATCATGCACCGATTCTGATTAGACAATATGTTAGTGAGCGCGCTCAATAGCATATGTCATGAACAAACTCGATAAATGGATGAGTTTGTAAAACTAGATTATGGTAGCAACATTAGTCAAGGTGGTAAAAACATAGGCACGTAAGACTAAGATTGGAAGAAAGTAGAAATTGGTTCGAACTTCTAAAGGATATAAGTCATGTCATGTGATGGTCTTCATACAATCATCCTATAGTCTTCTTGTCCAAGTCTTTGGGTGGCTAGATGGGTTAGGGTCCTCTAAATTCTAGAATCTAAGTAAACTTACTAATATAGGTCACAAGGACAAAGGGATTGCTAGGTCATAAGGCATTCTACCCAACATAAAGAAATAAACTAATGGTGTTTTGGGACAAAAGTAACATGTCTAACTAGCATGGATCGCCTGTCTAACCTCTAGCAAGCATGAAAGGAAGATAAGCATTATGATAGAAGGAATCAAGCAAGATGCAATCGATGAGTCGAACGGTAGTTCGAATATGGAATCGAGGAAAGAGATCAAGTATGTGGATGAGATCCTAGACTTCTAATCCTATTCGCAGGCTTACTTGGTATGGTAAAGTAACCAAACAATTTATCTTGACCTGCATGAGCCACCACAAAAATATGCAACGCCCCAGTCCCAAAATACGTAGGACTAGGAACGTAGACATGCCAGCCGTATAATAAATATACGTAAGCTGTAAAATGCAGTAGAACCATAACTAACTAATCTCATCCACAAAATATAAGAATAAAAGGTATCATATAATCAACTATAAAATTGTCATTTGGTACATGTAGTTGGGCGAAGACAAATCCACTACCAACTATGAAAAGAAATACATGATATACAAAGAATGATTTTGGCGAGCGAAGCGAAGACGATCAAAGTGTAATCATCCTCGAAGATATAGAGATGATCATAGCCACGGCTAGAACACCTGCGAAAGATAAGAGCACACACCTAGCGAGATAACCAGGTCCTCAGAGGGATGTAACAAGACACATAATATTATGCCATATAAACTGAATAAATATTGCTCAAATAAATAAGTCAATTGAATTATAACATGGTCCAATACACACCTATTGAACTAGATTACCATCCCCCCAACCAAACAAGGACAGGAGATGGTAAAATAATTCACGGTGACGTATCTTTCCATGCTATGAATCCAATATGGTATCCGGACCCCAACAAGGTTCAATACCTTCTCATCTGAGCAGTAAGCCACACCTATAACCAAACAAGGACAAGATGTGGCAAACTAGTCCGCGACAAGTTATTGTTCCAAGCCACGGTCAGATACAAGCACTCAAACCAAAAGTACTCATACCTAACGGATAAGGTAGCCTACCGTTCTAAGTGAAATATAGTTAAAAACAATCCTTCCTGTGCATGGGCACTGGCTAAATAGGATCGGCGTAGTCCCCCCTTGGGGCACCAGAGGCCCAATCAATAAGAGCATAACGTTCTGCAGAACGCCAGTCGCCGTCAGTAATCGTGGGTCATCAACCCCGTATCTCCAGCGGAGCTTCTGGGTCACAAGGTAAAGTGAATTGAAGCCCATACGCTAAGGAATTGTCCTTCCCGTCCAATGCCTACTATGTTGTATCCACAATAGTAAACCTCTATAACCACTAAGTCAAACTAGCATGCAATTCTATTAGCGGTTATTCCTATCGCACGACTTATACGTACCGGTGGCCAGCCAGTCACGCATGTCCATTTTCTACATACGACACACAACTTTATGGTACAACATGTCAAGGCCAATGAATGCAACACACAAAGGTGGTCCCTTAAATCTAGGTTTAATGTGTAAGAAAAATAATACATAGCAGGAAATATAACTGAACAGTAAGTTCTAACAGGTCATGCCATGTATCACAGTTTATGTCATGACCCGCACCCTGATTAGGGGTACGAGTACACGGTTACGTCCAGCCTACGCCGCAGAATCGGCGGTAGAATGCTGTATAGGTCGTCTATAATAACTACACTAAACAGATAAAGGTACCTGTACAATATATACACTCCGAATGGAGGTGACATAGCAATACAGTCTCAATCACAAAATAAAACTAAGGTAGATAGCACAAAAAAAAATATGATAGATGAAAGCAGGAAATAGTTCAAGATCCACACAAAAAGCTATACACAACACCACAGAGTCACAGAAATATAATATAAACTACTACAGTCTAAAACAAAAGCTGGATCGCAGTCCAGTCAAGCCTAACTAAGCTAACTACTTAGGGAGAATAAAATCTAGTGGCTCTACTATCAAGCCACGGTCCAGGTCTACTCCATCTAATCCGTCCCCATAATAGGTCGGGCAATCTGCCTCAGAAACATCTGTAAAATTTTTAATGATATCCTGTCAGGAAAATGAGCAAGTACAAACACTAACAGTAGTTCCATATGAATTGACAAATTCTATAAGAGACAGTATAATGAAATACAAGACAAAGATATTGGATGACGTGGGAACCATTCGAAAGCCGAGTTACAACCCTTAAACCAAATAAGGACCGGGGTTGTAACCCTTCTCCCGAACAGAACTTAGTCTCCAATCAAGGTACAGCATAAAGGTATGTAGAGCATGTGAGTAAATGAATATCATAGCATGGTAAAAAAATACAGAAAGTAGAACTGAGCAGGATATAAGATACAATAAATAAATGTAAAATGTGACTTGAATTATTAGAGCGATATGTGATCGACTTTAGGTAAGTGACAAAATAGGTTATCCACTTGGCCCGACAATCGTACGGTATTCTTACGAAAAGTCATGCCGGCCAACCTGGATAACAGACACACGGAGGAATCTGCTACACCCTACGTGAGGTGAGAATGGCACAAGCAAAATAGTGACATGGGGCTTTGATCATATAACCCCTAATAATTTCCCCATCCCCGAATAGTATAATAGATCTGGATATGACACATCATGATAAGGGATTCCATAAGAGGGTAGGAAGTCCCCTTAGGAATCGGTGTCTATACCAATACACGGAATAAGACAAAAAATGTACCAATATACCACGAAAAATCTAGGAAAAATATCCCATGTCATGATCCAACATATACTAGTCTGTGAACTATCGTGAATGGAAATCGAGTAAGACACTACAACTGAATCGGATATAGCAGATATCATGACAATGAAAACTATCAGTTATTGTACTCGCCTGTGGTCCTGAGCTGATAAGGTGAACAGACGCTCAGAGTAATCACATACCTAAATATGAGATACTATAAGTCAAAACATGGTTTAATAACGAAAGGAAAGCTAATCTAGTCATGATATGCAAGTCTAAGTCAAAACTAGGTCAAACTAAGTCACACCAAGCTAAACTAGGTTATACTAGGTCATACTGAGCCAAACTAGGTCACACTAGGATAACCAAGGTCAAATAAGGTCACAGGAAATCAATCCAAGTCAAACTAGGTCAATCTGGGTCAAATATTGACTTAAAGTTGACTTTTGGTCAAAAACTTAACTCTGGTCAACTCTGGTCAACACTGAGTCAACCCTGGGTTAACCCTAGGTCAAACTAGTCAAATGTTGACCAACTGTTGGCTTTCAGTCAACTGGTCAACTCTGGTTTGGTCTCGATCAATTCTAGTCACTTATAGGCTAAGTTTGACTCTCGGTTGACTTTTGTTGACTTTTGGTCAAAATGGTCAACCGAAGTCAAAACTAGTCTAGGAGCATTATATCTGACCATTACCAACCAAGGGAACCAAATTCTAACCATATCTTAAACCCTAAACTCATATACCTTTGCTAATAGCAATTACCTACTACTACCCTTTACAAGGTATTCCCGATACCTTGCCCATTACCAAGGAAACCCCGCTAATTCTCAAGATACTAGCCTAGGCTCCTTAGGGTAGCTAGATACTATCCTATCTAGGGTTTACCTACCAAGTAATTTGGGTTTTCTAGATATCTAGTCCATCTTAGGTCATATGTTGGTTATCCAACATTACCTTACCCTTATACCATTCTCACATCTAACTAAACACCCCCACACCAACACTCACTCACTAACTCACATATGGCACCACACTTATAGGTTCACATATAGGCTCTCCTATAGGCTCACACACATGCTCACACCTTTAGGCTATTAGCTACATATATAGGCTCACACACACACACATTAAGCTCACTCACATAGGCTAAGATAGGACTGATTTGGAGTGCTTATAGGGGCTGTTCTAATTAGGCTGATATGGGCCTAAACATGGACTGATTTGGGGTTTCCTTAATGGCTGAATCTAAAGGCTAAATATAGGCTGATATGGGGTTGAACTCTAAGGCTGTTAAGGCTGAACAAGGGGATTGATTAGGACTGGTTTTGGGACAGTCAAAGGGGCTGTTCATGGGCTGGAATGGGACTGCTAAGGCTGAAATGTTGGCTGAACAATAGGGCTGGTTTAGGGCTGTTAAATGGGCCAGATAATGGGCTAAATGAGGGCTACCTAGGGGCCTGTCAATGGGGCTGAACCCCCCTCCAACACACTGCCAAGCAGTGTGTTACTGCTGCTGTGGCTGAATGAAGCAGCCCCCTTTGGGGACTATTTAGGACTCCAGAAATTAGTTCCCTGTGTGGGGACTGATACTCCATTGCTGCTGTTCAAACACAGCCCTCTCCCCCTCTCTATCACTCATATATATATGTATATATATATATAAAACTCATCCTCCATTCACTCTCTAATCTCTCAATATAAACACACATACACATATCAACAAACCAACTCTACCACACTCTACTCATTCCCTCTACCCTTGCCCGAAATCCCACATCCCCTAGACACATACAAAGACACAATTTACATACCAATATATATACATATATATAAGACACAATATATACATACATATATATATATATTGACACATACATATATTTATATAACTAATGATGTATATATATACAATATATAGATAATAGATTATGATACCAATGATACATGAAGAACACAATCTCTAAATAACATAAAATCTGAGATTTAATATCTAAATAATCATTTCAACAATATATATAATATACAAGTGTCCAAAATAGGGAATCACTAGGACACAATACCACACAAGGACACCTAGAAGTCTCCAAATGGACACGAAATGGACACAAATGGAGACACAACCATGGGGGTCATTCCTATGGGTTCAAAATAGACCTATATGCATGCATGAAGGGAAAGGAGAAGAGATTTATACCTCCCGGTAGATCGAATCTAGGAAAAACCCTCCCGAAATGACACCGACACGTAGGAATCTCCAAATGGACACGAATCTCCGAATCCTCCCAAACTTGGCTAGCTTCTTCCTTAGCTTGAGTAGAGAAGAAAAGAAGAAGGTTGGGTGGAAGAATCAATTGATTTGGTCGAGAAATCTATAAAAACCCTCTCTAAAATAATTGGGGAAGAATAAGAGAGAGAAAGAATAGATGGATAATGACAAGGCTCATGCCTATCCCTATCAATAGGTGGCTGGCCACTATGTCTTAAGTGTCCCCCCTCTAGGAATTACTAAAAAGCCCCCTACTAATCTATCTAATTAATATTAGGAGAAGGGTCAATGTTAAGGCTATTTTAGTCATGATTAAAACTCTAATCTAACTAAACCTACCATGAAATAATTAGTCTAACCACTAACTAAAAATAATACCATGTGGGCCATGCCTAACTAATGGGTGGGTCCCACTAGAGTCAAAACTACCCCGGGTCCCCGTTACAAGTCGGATTGAGCTGAAATTCGAACCCGACTCAAATAACCCCAAAACAATATCATAAACAATAAAATAAATTTCAAAACTATTCAAAAATACAAAATAACAAAAATATCCCTGTTCTTAAAAACTGGGGGTGACAGTTTATTTTGCATAAAAAAATAATGAATAATGCATAAAATATGAGCTAAATAAATAAACAGCAAATGTCAAGGTGTCTTGCCTGGTAGTACGCCTGGTGTACTACAATGATCAAGGTGGCACGAACTGCGACTTCGGTACAACAACTACACAAGGTGACCTCTGATGGTGCCACGGACAGTTCCATTAGGTCCAGAAGGGTCAAATTAGTTAGGGTCGATAGGAGGAAGTACAGATTTGGCGAGGGAATAAGAATAATAGGATTGGTTACGGACAGGGGAAAAATCAATAATGGATAAGTATTATATATACGAATTTTAGAAAATATTTATAATTCCTAAAAACTAGTTTTCATGAGTCAAAATAGTTATAGGAAAAATACTTAAAATACTTAAAGTCAAGAAAATCGTTTTCGGCAAAAACTCTAAGTTTGTCAAAATACAATTTTAGGTAGAAATCTATATTTTATAATTTAAAAAATACTTTAGATAAATATTGAAGAGAAAAATACCAAGAATTTATTTCATAATTTGCAAACTACCTTTTATGAGTCAATATATTTCTAGGTAATATTAAAATCTAGAAAATTTATTTAGGGTTTTAAAAATAACATTTAAGTCAAAGCTATTTTAGAAATACTATAATAATATATTAGATTTACAAATCTCTAATTAAAATATTGCAAAAATAATAATAATTCTTTCCAAGGCTTAAATCACTTATATTCCTATACCTAAACCTAAATATATGTATATGTGGAATTTATAAAATAATGATATAAAAATAGTTATCTTTATATGATATAGAAATATACTAATAAAACAACAGAAATAATAATAATAATAATAATAATAACAATAATAATAGTAATAATAATAATAAAATATTTATAAAACCTGTACTGTAGTATTAAGTAAAGAAAAAAATAATGGTAATAAAAAGTGCAAGTAAAGAAAACAAAGAAGAGGCAAATAAGGAACAGCTGAAGGAGGAGAAGAGGGAAGAAGGGGGCGTAGGAGCGGGAGCGGCCAGCGGCTGCTGAGGAACGCGGTGGAGGGGGTGCACGCGCCTCCAGCGCGGTGGCGAGGCGAGATCGAGTGCACGCTCGCGGCGAGGTGGCCGGAGCGCGGCTCGGGGTGGCCTTGGTGGAGGAGTGGTCGGGCTGCACGCGAATCTGGCGGACAGACGGCGGTTCTACGGGGCTGGGAGGTGGCGCTCACGGATCCGGCCGGCGGCGGAGGGGTTTCGTCGGAGAGGGTCGTAGGCGGTTGGTCGCGGCGCCGGGTGGAGCTGGGGGAGAGGGTTCCGTCGGCGGGACGTGCAGTGGTAGGCGGAGAGGAAGAAGTGGGTTACCAGCGAAGGTCCGTGCGGGTAAGGCAGTCGGAGGTGCGGCGGAGGCTGCGCTCGCGGAGGCGGAGGCGGAGGCGGCGCTCGCAGATGCGGAGGCGGCAGAGAGGTGGGTAATCGGCGGTGGTGGTTTTTTAATTTGGGTTTTGGGGTTTGTCGGTGGTTGTTGGCCGCGGGGTTGGTGGCGGTGGTTGTTGGCCGCGGGGTTGGTGGCGGTGGTGATGGTAGGTGGTTGTTGGTTGGACGTTTGATGTTGGCGGGTTGCACCGGTAGACGGGGGTGGAGCTCGATGGTGGTAGGGGTTTGGTCAGGAAGTCGGGTGGTCGGCCAGTAGTACTCCGGTGGCCGGAGGAGAAAACGACGGTGGTGCTATTTTGGGCTACAGTGGTGATGGCGATCTCTGTAGGTTGGTTGGCCAAGGTCCTGGGGTGGCTGCGAGATAAAGTCGAATTTGGGGGAGATGGCAGTGATCCAGAGTTACAGTGAGGTGGCCGGGGAGTCGGGCGGTCCGGGTGGTGGTGATTGGAAGATGGATGATGGTGGTGGCTGGGTTCTGTCGGGCTTGGTCAGGTCGAACGGGACAGGAGGAGGCGGAGACGGAGTCAGGGTTAGAGCTAGGTTAAGAATTTGATGGTGTCGAGGTTGTCGACACGAAAGAATAAATCTAATTATAAAAGAATGGAATAAGAGAGTCACCCGGGGTCGGACCCGAGGCCGTCACGGCTGACACGGAGAAGTGTTAGACACAGACACGAAGCACGCACGTTGTGGAGAAATAATTTTGGACGAATTTGTGAATGGTAGAAATATATGGATGAGTACCTCTCCTTATATAGGAGGTGGAAATTCCCACTTGGATTAGGATTTGGGAGGTTTAAATCCCCTTAGATAATCCATCTATCAATTTAAATCAATTCAATAAATTCAAATCCAGATCTAAATTAATCCAAATCTAGATAATCAAAACTCAAATTAAATATAAATTCTATCCTTGAATTTAAACTATTTAAATCAAATCCATAAAATCAAATCGAGATTTAAATTGCCACAATAATTTCAAAATATATTTTCCAAAATACTAATAATAATAACTTCGAAAATAATAACTATTTTTAAATATCTTTTTGAACAATAAAATATTAATATTAATAAATTTTGAAAATCAAATTAAATATTAATAGGAACTACTTCAAAAATACCTTTAAATAATTTAAGATAATTAATAAATAATTTTGAAAATCAATTTATACATAAATTATATCTTACGTATTTGTATGAGAAGAAGGTATTTTTATGGAACATAGTTTCCTAAATTGCCAATAAAATAAACTCGACTTTTTATAATAATAAAATTTAATAATGTTTTTGAAATCTCGATGCGACGCTTTTCACAACCTTAAGTAAATAAAAGTAATTACTATATATTATTTTGAAACTATAAAATAGAAAAACATTTTTCTAAAAATATGTACGCTCGCACATATTCGCGCTCGTTGAGCAATTACGAAAAACAAAATTTCGCGCGCGACGTACAATACAACTACGCGATGTACAATACAAAAAATAAAAAAAATAATCAGTGCCAAATTTATATTAAAAAAATGGTAGAAATATAGGGATTTTACATCGGGGAGCTTCTCTAGTCTGAAGAGCCTCTCTCAAACTGTCACAAAAAATATTAGCCTGCTCTATTGGGGAATCAATGAGTCGCTGAAATACTCCAAGAAGTTGGGCACCGTCTATGGTTATAGCTGGAACAACATGTGGTAGAGGTGGAGTAAGTGGAGGAAACCATGGGAGTGGTGAAAGATCATCTCTACAAAACCTTGAGGTGTATGGATGCGACCGATCGCTCTAATAAGTAAGCTAGCCTCCATTTGATGGTGGGGTCCCATTTGAAGAAGTTATGTCTGCAGCTGGTGGGGTGTCCACGAAAGTAGTGTGTCTGTCCTGGGAATCCATTAACTATATAAAAAAAATCATTAGACGATGGAAGGATTCAAGCAGGATGCCAGTCAACTGATCGATTGAAGTCGAAGACAAAGATCAATAACGTATCAAGGCATATGGAGGAGATCCTTAAGAGTCTAATCATATTTTTGGATGATATGAACCTCTCCTAAAATCATTCTAATATCTAACTTCAACTACATCCACAGGCCAGTAGTAGTACGACTAACTTAAGTAATACCACGAGTTCGCAATCTTTTACGAAATTGGACCTACATGGGCTACCATAAAAACTTGTCACGACCTGCTCCCACTTTCGGGATACGAGTAAGTAGCCATGTCCAGCCTACGATATAGCATCGGCGGTAGTACACTGTCTATAATAACATGGTCCATAATAAGAACAATATGCACATAACATCCACATCTAAACTATCAATGATAATATCCAACAATCTCAACTATAAACTAAAGAAAATAACCAAAATAATCCACTATAACTCAGATAGTCTCGAGAACAAATCCGGTAGCAGAAAAGTAAACTAGAATCCAAAACTATAACCACTAACTAATGGAAAAATATAAGAAAAAATATACTAATTCGCACCAGTGCCAGAATCCGGTACGTCATTAATGTTAGTGTCGCCAACATACGCACCGTAGACCTCAAGATAGATGACGTCGTCTAAAGATGAAAAATAGTTATCCAGTCAGGATTGGAACAAGCTCACTATAACACTACACCACATATTATAATATACAAACATGAAAGAACAACTATAAAAGTAAAGATAACTAGGCATAATACTATTCGATAAGAAAAGTACAATTATAATAAGATAATAATATGGAAGTAGACTCGATGAAGAAGAACAATCGAACAGTAAGCAACAAGAAATCACGTGTACTATGTATTTTAGAATACAAGATTTCTGCATGTAGACGTCTTGGAATATACGTCAATCATACGTGTGGTGCACGAATGATATTGTTCAGGTTATACATGAAGGAATTTATATAGGTAACGTAGACCACATGCATACTCATAGTATTCTCCGCCCACAACTCACAAGAAAATATGTTCACTACATATAACAATACAGGTAAACAAGATAAACAGGTAATCAAAATAAATCGTAGTGAACAAGTATAACAGGTGAACATAAACATGTAACTATAGAAGATTATGCTTCTGCACAAGTAATCAATCATGGTGAATCAAGAATAATGACAACAAGATATATAAAGAAGTAACCAAGAAAAGACGATATAAAGATATATATGCAGTACAAAATAAAGATAACATAATGTCATAGTGAAACTTGCCTGATCTCTTGAACAAACTGTTTTCATAAGTCGAGAATGAGAGTAACGCCGGCCTAGAAGCTACCAAACCATATCATACCAACGCACCACAAACCGTGCACGGAAACCACAAGTAAGTTCTAAGATTTCTAATCTAAAAATCATAAAAAATAGCTAATTGGTTAACCTAAATTATTATTATTTAATTCTAGAATAAATTACTTAAAAATATAATTTAACCTAATTATAATCTGAAATACAATCTAAACAAAGAATTTTAGGTATAGAAAGTCACAGTTTTAATTTTGAATCCATGGCACATAAATCGAAGCATATCGTTGATTAGCTAGTCAAACGTTACAAACTCAGTGATTTGAGTGTGCATCTTAGTATATTTCAGTGCCACGAGGGTATTGGATTCGACCGTGCCACAAAATCACGATTTTGTCAAAAGTTATCGTTATTATCGCTAACAGTGACCAAATTTGTGAATCACCAGTCAAATCTGAGTTCAACGAATTAAATAAAATACTAAAATTTAATTTCTGAATTTCTGAAAAAATATGTTGTAGATTTTTGTGTCAGCTTTTCAAAATTTCAAACAGATATAAAACGAAATTCGGGATCTCCCGAAATCTCGAAATCCGTACGATGTGTCGAGTTTTGGACAACCGACAATTAAATAAATTTCTAGAAATTCATAAAAAAATCGAAAAACAAATTACATATCATGAAAACTAACCGTGATACAATTCCAACAAAAAATGAGTGAAAAGGACGTCGGGGCTGTCCGCAATTGCTCTGCGAACTTAGAAATCTCCAAGACCAAAAATCCTAAAAATCAGCCATAAAAGAACTAGGTTTCCAGATTTAACATACATATATAGAGAGATGGGAAGAGACGGCTCGAGCCATGGCTTGGGCTTGCCATGTGTCACCATTGATGCGTTTCGCCCAAAAATGGACGGCCAGATTACGACCCGGGTTGAGCCAAGCCGAGCTAGCTAGCCTAGCTCCAATTAAGAAAACCAGAGCCCAGTCAGCTGCTGACTGGGCAGACACGTGGCCTGTCCTGCTCAACCTGGGTGACTGACGGGTGGGCAAGGAGCCTGACTGTGCGCTGCTGACTGTGCGCTGCTGACTGGGTAATTAAATTCAGAAAATGGATTTAAAAACCATTTTAAATCCAAATAAATTGCAAAAAATCCTAGAAAATTCTATAAAATATTTCTAAGTGTCTAGAACCTAAATAAAATTACTTGGTCGCACAATACCTCCGTATGACCTAACAGTAAATCCCAAAAGCCTATAAAAAATAAATTATATAGGTTTTAATTATCTAAAAATTCTCAAAACTCCAGAAAATTTCTAGAAAATTCTAGAAAATATTTCTAATCATCAAGAGACAAAATAAAAATATTTGGTCTCGAAATACCCCCAAATGACCTTAAAGTAAATCGTAAAAGTCCAAAAAAAAATAAAGCCATAAATATTAATTACTTAAAAATATCCAAAAAAATTCTTTAAAAAATTATAAAATAGATAAATAATATATAAATAGGCCATCTATAGGCCATATAACCTTAATATGATCATACCTCACCCACAGGCTCAGGCACGACTCCTAATGATCATAAAATATATAAAAAATCTAATCTATGAGGCAGGTGCCACAACAATGCTAACCTCATCTACGCAGAATAAATAAGTCACAAGATATCTAAGTCCAAATAATAATAAAATATATAAAGTAGTAAAGAGTAATAAATATGTATGGAAAAATAATAGCCCATCATCTCAGCAAAAAATAAAAGATAATATCTAACTAACAGTCTGCTGAAAAGAAAATAGGAACGTCATGGGAAAATAAACTACATGAATCAAAAAACTCCTACGGATTTATCCCATCCTCCTACGTAGGTACATCTTCGGTCTCAGCTCCTGAACTGTAAACCTCAGGATAGACCTCCTTATTTATACCTAACTCTCCAGGGGAGATAGAAGATACATAATATATATGTCACTAAATAACAGTAAATAAACATGTATTTGAAGGATAATGAAATAACAACAAAGTAAAACACGAGTGAGGACACGTGAATAAGAGTAGTGCTACTAGACATGGCTAAAAGGAAATTCGGGTAAAATGGCAAGATGGTGGCAAGCCGTAAAGGAAAATAGTTTTAGTCATGGCCAAAATATCGGGTAAAATGGCAGGGGTGTGGGCTATCGGTCCTATAGAAAGCAACATGATACGTGCTAACTATCTATATCAGTCTTTATCATAGACGACACTCACTAATGATCGAGATTGGTCAATAGCCAAGTACTAATACAACATCAAGGATCTAAGGAACAAGTCAAAGTATATAACAAGATGCTGACACAAATAAGTAGGAAAGTATATTTTAAAAAAATGACAGGCAGGTAATATGGTAAAACATAAAAGTAGAACATGACAAGGCAACATGTACACAATAAGAAAGAGACATGTATAATAGAAATAGTTGAAAGCATGCATATAAAATAAACTGTACATAGGGCAAGATATACTTGTCTGTATTCTCCAAGTGTGTGTACAACGGTCTTGCTTCGATGACTCTAGTCACTCCGTTACGAACTCCTAGTACACTTTTACCATCAATCCACTACCATATTAAAGCACGTTGTACACCAACCATATTTCCTTCATCTGTACTCTAAACTAGTATTTAATATAACTAGTCTAGTCTATAAATTTTTTAGGTAATTATAACCCTCATTGGCAATATTCTACTACTATATTTTTACCATAAAATATATTTAATAATTCTGGAATAAATATAAAATAAATTTTAGAACATACTTTATTCGTAGTATTTACATGAAATTATAGCAACTAGTTGACAAGTTCAACTAGTCGCACACAGTCGCCAATTTCTGGGTTATTTTGAAAGATATAATCATACAAAAATGATAATTAAATATTCTGAAATAATATACATATATAAATAATTTACAGAAATTAAATCATGAGATTTCATGATTTTAAACACCGAAAAGTTTAGGGCAATTGGTTGCACAACAATGAATACATAAAACTACGGAGTTTCAATGGAATATGACAACAAAACAATGAAGATTAGACCACAAATCTATACAAAACCAATAGAACAATTTATGGGCATGAATAAGAGATTAAAGAGGGATGTTAGGGTGCTCACCAAGGATCTCAAAGACGTTGTGGGGCTTCGCAAAGGTGCGCGGACAACAACTGTCCAGCAAGATTCAGTCTTGACACCATGTCGTAAAACTTGTGCCACAGACAAACCGTTGCGATCCAAGAGCTACATCTTTGAGGGAAGGTAGGGGACACATAGAGGTACGTATTATAGTTAGTTTTGCAAAGGTTTGATTAATAAAAAATAGATATAACATAGGTGCAAAGTCAACCAACCTACTGGTTGGATTTTCTGTTACGGCTGAGAATAACTTTCAAGTTTGGCCCTCGACCGACCAAACGAGTAGGCAAGACCCTCCGGGGCTTGATAGGGTTGAAGAGGGGTTACTTAGGGTCATCGTGGAGGTGATGGCACATCAAACGGAGGTCGAGAAGTCGATAAGAAAGGGGTGGCATCTTGAAGTGTTGGCGGGTTTGGCGGCCTGAAGTAGGGCTCGATATGGGGAAGGGTGGTGGCAGTTTTATGGAGGAGTATATAACGTTAGATAGATATTAGGGTTAGGGTTTTGGTAGAATAGGTTTCTGTAAGGTTTGGTTAGATTTTGGTGGTCCAATATAAAGATATTCTTGAGTGCATCTCAAAATATTCACTGGTTTCCTAATTTGAATAGTAATATTTGATTTATTGAATCTTGGATTTAAACCTATATTGGCTGGACAAAATTTAGTAAAAAATTATTCTAAATTAATCCTATTAGGTTGGAGTAACCTAGAATAGGCTCTAACACAAGTGGTTGGGTTAGTTTCGAGTCGAGTTGGCTAAATGAGTTTCGGAAGCACGAAAATATGTCTTTTGTGACTTTTGTGTATAAGTAGCACATGAGAACTCAATTCAGCGGGACACCAGTGGCATGTGTATATTAGGCTCCGAGTAGATTTAAATCATGTATTGGGTCGAAAGGGTTGAGTCGAGATTGAGTTTCCAATTCCAATTAGAAAATACATCGATTTTACAGCAAAAAATATAATTGGCATTTTGACCCAAAAGTTGTACAAATAAAATAGAGTACAATAAAACATGTTTGAGTAGAACTTGATATGTCTAAATGAAGGGGGACTCGTCAAGGTCATGGATATGAAATTGGTTTGAAAAATTGGCAATTATTGTGCTTCTAAAATCAAAGTTATGATAAAGAGTATTTATAGTTATAATTGAAATTAAAATATTGTTTATCAGAAATAATCATAATAATATAAAAATTCTAAAAATTACTATTTAGGCCAAATAAATAATTAAAAAATTATTTATTTATCGTGCACACACAGCAAAATCGAATTCCGTCGAATCCTACATGTCAGTGAAGTTGATACATACCTTTTGATGCTTTCGGTTCGCGACCACGTCGTCCAGTTTGTCGGGGCACACGCCGTATCGATAAATTTTCTAAAATTTTTACTATTTTGAAAATTATTTTTCTCGATTTTAGAAATCTTTTTTCTCGACGCACAGTCGATGAAATCTAAATCTATATAAAGGGTTTTGAAGCCCTATAAGTCGTCTAAAAGTCTGTTTAAATAGTTTTTCCAAACTGTCAATGAATCGACGAGAATCGATCCTCAAACAGGGGTACTTAGGCTGATTTTCTGTTCTGTCTTGGAACATTTTTTTCATCGACTGTGTGTCGATTTTCTAATTTGGTTGTTCGACTATATCCAAATCCATTTGTTGGGACTTCTATAGGGTCATGTAGGCTATTCATACGAATTTTACCGATTGGTAATACATGAAAAAATTTGATCGTGAAGATGGGTACCTGGTTGTGCTCGAAACATATTACCCTCTATTCCTCGTCGGATTCGGGGACCGCGACGGCGCTCTAGCAGTTGTGAAGCATGGGCAGGCGGTTGGGGAGGCTCGCGCGAGTCGGGGCAACGTTGAGAGGTGGTTCTCGAGGAAGCTTTTATAGGTTTTTTTGTTCGAAAGAACTTCGAACAGTTCTTTTATAGGCATGGGATTAAAACCAAGATTTAGGGGGATTTTTATTAAGATTTGGATTAGAAATCCTAGGTTATTTCGGGGAGAATCGGGAGGGGATTATACATGAAAGTTTTCGGGAAGATTCGTTGTGTTTTGAACAGATTTAAATCTTTTTTTTTTCTCGCTCGGGGGGGGGGGGGGGGGGGGGGGGGGAGTAGAGTATTGTTCTTGCAGGAACAGCACTGCTACATTGTTTTTTTTTTCTTTTTTTTCTTTTTACATTATTTACATAATTTATATATATAACTTAATTTATATATATATATATATATATATATATATATATATTAAAAAAATATATATATATATATATATATATATATATATATATATATATATATATATATATATATAACTTATAAGGGATCCTAAAATATAAAATATATTTTAAGAATTATTTAATATAAATTACCCCATTTTTTGTACTCTGTATAAAATATTGCTTCCTATATTATTTAATACTCCTATAAGCCTAATTACAAATATACATAATTATTCTAGATAATAAAAATACTAACTAAATATTAATATAAAAATGCATAAATATTCTAAAAATGGGGGTTTATAGGACCGATGTATTCATACCTGCCTACCTTCTATATTATTGGTTTGGCTAGCTCTGTTTGGATACGGCCCGATATGAGGATTCCTATATACGCATTATTAGGATAACCCAAACAAACTATAAAAATCCCTTGGATTAATTGGCCGCTTATAAACTGACTTGCTTGTAAACTATTTTTTTTAGTAACCGAGGAACATGGACTGTCATGACATATGGTCCAACCTATGCCTTTGTTTGGATGTTGGGTTGGGCTATTGTGCTACGACAGGCTATGAACCGAAGTTGCAACACATAAGCTAATAACCTGACCACAATTATAAAATGTATTCTATCACAGAGCAATTTGGCACCTTTTGTCCGTGTTTGGTTGTAAGAGTGTCATATTGCCTCGATGATATGGTATAAGCCTATAATCCTTGGCCCAGGTCTTCTTTATTACTTGGGTTTTATCCATTCATATGTGCTTTATTGTGGTACTTGTTATTCGGGGGTGACCCTATTGGTTTTGTTTGGCAGATCTCGTAGCATTGCCTGAGGATCCAGCTTTCCTTCCTGTTGATGGTGTATATTAGAATCATGGCCGCCTGAGGACTCGAGTTGGTTTTTTCTTCAACACTCTGATATCATTATTTTGTACCTTAGCGTTTAGCCACCGGCACCTGTTTAGTCGGATGTTTTGGACATTTAATTTCCTTGCATAATTGAATTAATCAAACTACAACTAATTATGGTTATATATTGTTGACTCTTTGTGCTAGCTAGTGTTTTGTAAAGCTATCACGACCCGCACCCGCTTTTCAGGCACGAGCTCATGAGTAAGCCAGCTACGCATCAAGCGGACTCCAGGCCGACTCGAATACGTAAACGCTGTCACGACTATGGCAATGGGCCTAATCAAGGGAAGGCAAAACTATATCTCAATCCACAATAAGAATAATAATCAAGAATGAACAAGTATGGGTCGTGGTCTGCAGCCCACTAGCATATATGTCCGATAAGACTCTAATAAAGTAACAAGAGTCTAAACTGAATCAGAAAACAGGATAACTCATGATAAGGTATGAAAGCACGAGCTGATAATAAATGCAATACGATACCTGAATCCCGCAAGCGTATCATCCCATCCGTCATCCAGAACTAATAGCTATCTCCATGTACTCACTAAACCTGAAGAGATCATCAGGTCCTCAGGGGACATAGCAAGATACATAAAAATATGCCTATCTAGCAGTTTATCATACAATAAAGAAAATACAGAAAATAAACGGGAAAAGACCAATCAGCACGAAAATACGACTATATACGACTGGAAGAACCACTACGCCTAAACGAACTGCTGGAGAAGAACAAGAGAACACGATATCACGATGTCAATGGATAACCAATCGAATACTCAAACCCTCGTCCCTAGTGTGAACTCGCAGGTTTGAACAACTACTAGCCCTCACCCTAGTATGGACTCGCAGGCTAGCATCACCCTCGTCCCTAGTGTGGACTCGCAGGTGTGGACCATATACTACTAACCCTCGTCCCTGGTGTGGACTCGCAGGCTAGCATCACCCTCGCCCCTAATATGGACTCGCAGGTATGGACAGATAACTACTAACCCTCGTCCCTAATGTGGACTCGCAGGTTAGCTTAACTACTAACCCTCGTCCCTGATATGGACTCGCAGGTTAGCTTAACTACTAACCCTCGCCCTGATGTGGACTCGCAGGTTAGCCTCAAGATTTTAAGACAAGGAGGTAAAGCAGTTCCGATATGACTTATTCATCCTATGACACGATGCGACTCAGTCCAAGTACAAGTGATGACACGACACGACCCAATCACGATACACGAGAAAACCAATCCAATATGAACTACAAAGCAAATTATAAACAAGGCTATATATATACTAGCAGGCATGATATAAAAATCACATATAAATAATTAACTAGTAAAACTGTATAATAATATAAATACGCATATAAATAAACTATAGAGGGAGGCAAGGTATCTTGCCTGGAGGTTGCACGCAGATCCAACAAATATACAGTCAACTACCAAGCCATAAAGTCCAAGTCTTCACAACTGTCTCCGAAAGCTGAAATAGACATTGCCAACATTCTCAGAATAGTCAAATTAGCTAGGATTGCCTGTCATTAAGTCCAATTCTGGATACAGGGGCAAAACGGTAATTTTGGGCAAAAATGATGTCCGCCGTTGGACCCGCTTTTCATCGAAAAGTGTGCCAAAGTCTACGGTCTCTAAAGTCGTCAAACTACATGTCTACGAATTCGTTTTGATGATACGAATCCAACGGTATATCAAATTGTGGATTCCGGTGGGCCGTGCACAAAATCACCCGTTGAATTGGACCGTGGGGCCCGCGACACGACGATCCGATCAACTGTATCAGAATCGGACCAAACTTGGCATACAGGACCCAAAAAATGATACGATCCTGTTGGCACAAGTTTCGTCTCGATCTGACGAACGTGCACAAACTAATTGAGAAATTTGCACAGGGGCCGATACGGTGAATTTCGACGGATACGCATCAAATTCGTCGCGCATACGCAACCAATTTGAATTCCGTCAAAGCCCACACGTCCACGAAGCCGTTACGCACCTTTCGATGTGTTCAGTTCGCGACCACGTCGTCCGAATTGGCGGAACGCACGTCGTGTGGATGAGTTTTCTATTTTTTACTATTTAAAAATAGTTTTTTGGCAAACTTCAAAATCGAATAACTTCCTACATACCTTACGAAATCAGAGTCTATCAAATGGGTTGTGATCATGTATATATTGTCTAAAAATTTGTCTAATTAGAATTTTGAAACTCTTTATGAATCGACATGAATCTTTCTTCCAAATCAAGGTTTGGACGATCCTACTCCCTGTTTTCAAACAAAATTTAGTCGATCTTTGGGTCAAAATACCAGACTACCTAGTTCGTACGAATCAAAAGCAATTGAAGGGAATACAAGTTGTACATGTTATGAGTATACCAGAAAAGACGGGAGGCAAAATGATCCATGGTGCATGACGAGAAGTCGCTGCGAAGTTGGGTTCGAGACAGCATGCTGCTGCTGTGTTCCATCTCCGTCTCCATGTGCGTGAGGGTCTGTTGCTGCCGGCAGCTTGCGTGACAGCGCACGGTGGTGCGCACAGGTGTCGGACAGGTTTACCAATGGTGGGGGTCGACGTTGGTGATCGTATGATTAGGGTTTTGGGGAAACTCTCCTCGATCTCTCCTCCTCTGCTCTCTATATATATCTACTGTTTTGATTATACTGGGGTCGGGTGGGGAGAATTGGCGCTCGGGTCTTCCTGCTGTTGTGCTCGGCTTCTTTGGGCTGAGGGAGGAGTTGGCTCGGCCTGTTGGACTAGGCTGGGCCTTAGGGAGGTTGGGGGCTCACTGCACAGGTGGTGGTTCGGCTTGATACAGTGGTGTAGGGGGGGGAAATAATTGTAGCCGAGAGGTTATGGCTTTGGGTCTGCCTATAAGAGCTCGGGTGGGTTGAGATTTTAATGGCTAGGCTGGGCTTGGCCGGGCCTATGGCTGGGCTTTTAGGGGAAAAAATTCAGTTAAGTTAATCATAACTAATTATATTTATAACCATATATCTACATACTATTAAAACTATACATACCTATACATATATACGTATAATTCCTATTTATGCATAATATCCACATATATATATATATATATATATATATATATATATATATATATATATATATATGTGCGTATATATGTATATATATATTCACACACATATTCCTATATATTATACATACACACATATATATAATATATTTATATATACATACAAATATACATTTATATATACATATACACATTTAATATATATCTATATTTATACACACCTATATATATCTATATTTACACACATCCATATACATATATACCTCATATATTTATATACCAATAAATACTCAATTAACAAATAATAATATCTAATAGCAATAATATATTTATTTAATCACCACAGAATAATAAAATAATACTAAAATAATTAAATAGTGGTCTGGTGAATCTATACTATTCACCTTTGTCTGGGTCCAAAAAATTGTACAAACATTGTAAAACAATATTTAATAATAAAATACCAGTTTTGTACAAATATTCAAATAGTTAAAAATGTACCTCAATACCTAAAATAATTTAGGGAATATTTCTACACACATAAATATGACTACATGGTCGTCCCTGGTCTCACTGCATGCCCACATAGGCTTGGATTCGGTTCGGGCTCAGCTCGGACTAAATCGACACAAACGGGTCTCCTACAAGTCAATAAATATAATAATAATTAATTAAACTTATTTATAATGGTCATGCTATAACTTGGTCTGGTTTTCCTAGTTAGGACACTCCTATGGCTCGGCATTCCCCTACCATGGCTAAACACTAGTCAAAGCACGCTACTTGCACTACCCGTGCCATGATTCCTAGTCGTCTGGTACTTCAAGACTCAACCATGGCTAAAATCATCTACCGTAAAATTAACTAAATAATTATTTATAAAAATTCTAAGATCACTATTTAAATCAAATAAACAAAAAAAATATTTCAAAAATTCCGGGAAGGGAGGCTACAAAAGCTACTTCATATGATCATTTTGGTGAAGTGTCGGAACGCCTTATTGCTTTATCTTATATGCTTATTAATTATTAATTTCTTGATTAAATGATTGAGATATAGATGCTCTGTGTGACCCTAGGAGACTTGATTGTTGCATGCACCCCCAAGTCTAGTGCCAGTCGTGATTGCCGTATGACACCTTCGTACCTTATACAGGATTGTTGGCCATGTCAGTCTCCGTATTCCGGTACTGGGGCGTGACATTTACATGTTGTTTTTTTGATATTATTAACCATTTATCTTCTCTTGGAAAGAAATATACAAATTATGGAAATGTTTGCAAGGTGCTTCGGGCACTCACTAAGAGCTAGAACCCAAAAGCAACAACAATCATAGAAGAAAACGATCTCACAGTCATGTACCTTGAGACACTGTAGGAAACTTGATGACGTACGAACTTGATCTTGAAGAATTTGAGGAATCAACTCCCAAGAAGAAGAACAAGGTATAGTACAAAAGATCTTCAAACGATACATCTGAAGGTGATGAAAAGGACGATGATGAATTGGTCCAAATCTCCAAGAACTTCAAGAGATTTTTCAAATACGAAAAATCAAAACATAAAAAGAAAGATCTTAAAAAATGACCAATATGCTACAACTGCAGACGACCAGTTCACATATAGAAGGAATACCCTAAAGTTAAAAAGAAGAATAGTTAAGAACAATCGAACAAAGAAAGATCATCGTCTCACAAGTATGCTAACACGAGCATATGCACTACCAAAATAAGTCAAATCAGCGACGTATTTAGCGACTCCGTGAAATTTCGTCGCTAATGTTTGGGTTTTAGCGACGTTAATATAAGACATCGCTGTTTGTCGCCAACAGCGACTAATAGTGACGTCTAGCGTCTACATTTTATTAAATGGGGTAGTACGTCACAAGTTCGTCGGTACTCGTCGCTGATATAGCGACGTTTCGCGATACATTTTAAGTTGCGTCGCTATTTATTATATATCAGCGACGTTTAGCGACGTCCTATGCGGACGTCGCTAAACGTTTCATATAGCCAGCGAGGGTTTCCTTTTCGATCATTTCACAATTTTCCCCCCAATTTTGGGCGCGCTCCTCCTCTGCGACGCTCCTCCGGCGATTTCCCTCCTCCTCCGCGGCGCTCCTCCGGCGATCTCCCTCCTCCGGCCTCCTCCTTCTCCTCCTCCTCCTTCCTCAGGTAACTCCTCCTTCTCCTCCTCCTCCTTCCTCTGGTAGCTCCTCTCCAGTTTCTTCTCGTCTTCTAGCTCTCTCTCTCGCTTCTAGTTCGTGTCCACGAGAGCGTGGACTCGCTGCGGGGGACACGAGACTGACAGTGGACTCGCTGCGGGGGACACGAGAGCGTGGACTCGCTTCTAGTTCATGTGACACCTATTTTGTTGGTTTGGACACGTCGTGTCCCACTGTGTGGACACGAGATTCACAGTGTGACACCTATATACTGAAAAATCTTGTTTTTTTGGGTATATCAACTGTCAATTTGATGTTTTGCTTGGATTCAAATTCTAATTTAGGGTTCAAGCCCTATTTACTGATACTGGGAGTTTTTTTGGGCATTTTCAGGGTTTTGAAATGATGAATAAATTGACTAATAATTATTATCGAGCCCTATAAAATTTCAGCTATGTCACGAAGGATGGATATACTAATCCTGTGAATGAGTTTTCTCCTAAGTATTCTCGACAGTTGAGTATGATTTAGCTCACTGACATTATTGAAATATGGGATAATTAGACTTTCTGTTCAGTACCCTTTGACCGAATTAAGTTGACCTGAATACCATATTTTAAATCCTAAATCTACGGCACGACATCGTGATCAGGACATAGTCCCTGCAGCCATTCGACTGGCGAGACAGAAACTATGTAGCCGTAGATAAAGTTGACTGTCCTCCGACCCTCATCCCTCGGCAATGATGATACGACAACCTATCACTATATCTTATATATATAGTAGTAGATGACGTCTTAGTATTACATTATGTGAGTTCATCTTGATTCTGTTACATTCTTCAGATACTACATACGATAAGAATATATACTACACCATATGTACAGAACATAGATGATTCACACTAATGTATGCTAGAATAAATTTTAGGGTTGTGTTCTGAGCCATCCGTTCTGCTACTTGGCAAAAAATCGAATTTATTGTGCTTTATCTGCTTTCAAAAATGTACTCAAATTACATGATGGTTCCTTTAGTTAGCTTGCTTATGTTACAATTATATTAGCTTGCTTACCAGATGGCACCCATGACCCGAGGAGCGGCACATCGTTTGAGGGAAACAGTGAATGCTGAGGTAGCTCCTCCTACAGTTAAGGAGGAAGTGGCACCGGTTGCTAGTGAGATCGGGAGTTCTATTCATCCAGCACCGGTAGCTAGTGAGACCGAGAGGACTCTTCATGCAATCCTTGCAAGGGACGACAGCTCTCCTCGCGCCAAAAATCTCGCTTTTTTCGAGGTGGTTGAGTGAACGTATCACTGAGCGTTTGCGTGAGCAGCGTGGTTCTCATTAGCTATTAGTACTTATTTGTATTGGACTATTTGTATTGGGTTGTTTTTGTATTAGACTATTTGTATTGGACTACATATATGAATTAGTACTATGTCAATCTCTGGATTGTATTGGTACTACGACTCTCATCCCTAGGCAATGATGATACGACAACCAACCAGAGAGGATACTCTGAGAGATCCATCTGAGTAGGACGTATACTCTGAGAGATCACCTTTACAAGTATGATATCAGTAGTGGGATTGAGTGTGTACGTCCTACTCAGATGGGTCTCTCACTATTACTATTTTTTCTGACAGCATAGTGGATGTGCTCCGTCAACAGATTCTTGCTCCGAGCCAAAACTTTGCCCCGGAGCTTAAGTGGACATCCTTGGTGTAGAGCTCGAGTGAGAGGTTCCTGACAGCATGGTGGTCTTCTTTGTCAAAGTATCCGTGCTCGTCCCACAACCAATGTGTGATGAGCACGGATACTTTGACAAAGGAGACCACCATGCTGTCAGGAACCTCTCACTCGAGCTCTACACCAAGGATGTCCACTTGAGCTCCGGGACAAAGTTTTGGCTCGGAGCAAGAATCTGTTGACGGAGCACATCCACCATGCTGTCAGAAAAAATAGTAACGGTGAGAGACCCATCTGAGTAGGACGTACACACTCAATCCCACTACTGATATCATTCTTGTAAAGGTGATCTCTCAGAGTATACGTCCTACTCAGATGGATCTGCAGAGTATCCTCTCAGGTTGGGTTGTGTTCTGAGCCATCCGTTCTTACACTTAAAATACATATTAATTAGAACTGTGTTTTGTATTTTCGGGGAAACCAGGAATTTGATTTTGTATTTTGGTTTCTGTATTTTGGCTCCAGCTCCATTTGCATTAATCTACGGTACGACATGGTCCCTGCAGCCATTCGACTGGCGAGGCAGAAACTATGTAGCCGTAGATAAAGTTGACTGTCCTCCGACCCTCATCCCTCGGCAATGATGATACGACAACTTATCACTATATCTTATATATATAGTAGTAGATGATGTCTTAGTATTACATTATGTGAGTTCATCTTGATTCTGTTACATTCTTCAGATACTACATACGATAAGAACATATACTACACCATATGTACGGAACATAGATGATTCACACTAATGTATGCTAGAATAAATTTTAGGTTGTGTTCTGAGCCATCCTTCATCTGTCCCCTTCCATGAGCCATCCTTCATCTCTCATTTCCCTCTGGGTCCACTATACTCCCAATCTCTTCCTCTTTATACACGGATCTACAGAATCAATGCCATCCGAGGAAGGCAAAACTGAATCAGCATTGTCTTCCGGATCGTCCTCATCAAGGCATAACGGGCTGCTCAGCGTGCCCAGCTTTTTCAACTTCTCGCTGGCTGCAGAGTCGAAATGGGAATGGGTCCTCTTTGCCGGCCCGGAGCTCTGACTCGCACTCGTCGCCTCGCTACCGGTTTCCTCTCCTCCTCTGACGCGGGTCATAAGAAAAGAAATTTCGTACCTCTTCTTCACATAAACATCATTGCCGCCTTGTACTCGAGCCTCCTCGTCTGTGACGCTATCCAACTTTTCGGTGTCTATATTGTAGGTACCGAGAAGTTGGATAGCGTCACAGACGAGGAGGCTCGAGTACAAGGCGGCAATGATGTTTATGTGAAAAAGAGGTACGAAATTTTTTTTCTTATGACCCGCGTCAGAGGAGGAGAGGAAACCGGTAGCGAGGCGAGGAGTGCGAGTCAGAGCTCCGGGCCGGCAAAGAGGACCCATTTCCATTTTGACTCTGCAGCCAGCGAGAAGTTGAAAAAGCTGGGCATGCTGAGCAGCCCGTTATGCCTTGATGAGGACGATCCAGAAGACAATGCTGATTCAGTTTTGCCTTCTTTGGATGGTATTGATTCTGTAGAGCCGGGGGAAGTGGCTTCTCCTCGGCAATGATGATACGACAACCTATCACTATATCTTATATAGTAGTAGATGACGTTTTAGTATTACATTATATGAGTTCATCTTGATTCTGTTACATTCTTCAGATACTACATTCGATAAGAACATATACTACACCATATGTACAGAACATAGATGATTCACACTAATGTATGATATAATAAATTTTGGGTTGTGTTCTGAGCCATCCGTTCTGATCAAGCATGATCTTTCTTCTCCTCTCCTCCACCATGGCTCTGAACCCATCTGCTCCTCCCTACTTCCCTTCTTCTTATTTGACTCTCTCAGCCGCATATGATATCCAGCTCAAGTGTAGAGTCGGGGGAGAATAAGTGGACATGAAGAAGAGGGAGAAGCAGCACAGTCGGCAGCATGACCTGCAGGAAGTACAGATGTTTTCTTCAAATCCGTAGAAGAACTATATATCTTTTAACAATATGTCATCTTGTCAAAGACCCTTAATGTGACAACCATGTTACCGCGGTATCGGAAGACTAACATGTCATAATTTTCTAAGCCGTGTGTTTTGACATAATCCTCCCAACTCTTTTCTCCTAGGTAGTAATCTTGCATTATTACATAGAACTAAAATCCGGTTGGAGGATTATGTCAAAACACATGGCTTAGAAAATTATGACATGTTAGTCTTCCGACACCGCGGTAACATGGATATCACATTAAGGGTCTTTGACAAGGTGATATGTTGTGAAAAGATATATCCTTATAGTTCTCCTACGTATGTTGAAGAAAACCTCTGTACTTCCTCCGGGTCATGCCACCGGCTGTGCTGCTTCCCCCTCCTCTTTCTGTCCACTTCTTCTCCCCCGACTCTACACTTGAGCTGGATATCATATGTGGCTGAGAGAGTCAAATAAGAAGAAGGGAAGTAGGAGGAGCAGATGGGTTCAGAGCCATGGTGGAGGAGAGGAGAAGGAAGATGCTTGATCAGAACTTGAGGTGGAAAAGTTGTGACGTTGATAGCGCGAGAGAGGGAGAGGGTGAAAAAGTTCTTCTCCCCCGACTCTACACTTCAGGTGGATATCATATTTTGGTTTCTGTATTTTGGCTCCAGCTCCATTTGCATTAATCTACGGTACGACATCGTTATCAGGACATGGTCCCTGCAGCCATTCGACTGGCGAGGCAGAAACTATGTAGCCGTAGATAAAGTTGACTGTCCTTCGACCCTCATCTCTCGACAATGATGATACGACAACCTATCACTATATCTTATATATATAGTAGTAGATGACGTCTTAATATTACATTATGTGAGTTCATCTTGATTCTGTTATGTTCTTCAGATACTACATACGATAAGAACATATACTACACCATATGTACAGAACATAGATGATTCACACTAATGTATGCTAGAATGAATTTTAGGTTGTGTTCTGAGCCATTCGTTCCCATACTTGGCAATTAAGTTGTGGACCATTATGTTTGACATTATTGTTACAAATTTTCATATATCTGTGTTGATTGATGAGATTGTGTTTCAAACGTGTTCGTGATTGTGTGTATCTGTGTTGTTTGATACTGTGTTCGTGATACACACCGTTGTTACTGTAACAAATAGTGTGGGGGATGCTACAAATGCTGCAGGGAATGCTGCAAATGCTGTATTTTTTTTATTTTTTTAATATTAGCGACGTTCAGCGACGATTACCGACGTTCAGCGACGAAAAAAACGTCGCTATCAACGTCGCTAACTGTGAGGAATATCGTCGCTGATCGTCACTAAACGTCGGTACTGTAGCGACGTAGAAAAGTCGCAGAACGTCGCCATATGGCTCTCAAGCCAGGTCAGCATCGATGCATGTCAAGTCGCTCAACGTCGCTAGATTACGTCGATAAATTATGACGTTTTATGTCGCTGGCAGTCGCTAAATTAGCGACGTGGACACGTCGCTAAAGCTCGTCGCAATAGCGACGTATGGCGACGTTTTCTTGTTTAGCGACTAGGTTAATCTCGACTACTTGAAAACGTCGCTAAATATATCGCTAATAGAAATTAGCGACGTATTTTCCCTTTTTAGCGACGTCTTTACGCGTCGCTGAATTGACAGATTTTAGTAGTGATGGTGTAAAAGCAAAGCAAAAGACTTCGAAGAAGAAGAAGAAGAAGAAAGCCCTCGTCAAGCTGCAAATCTACATCTAATGACATTAACCAACAAGGTTCAAGATAATCCTTTATTTGAGAATTTTTTTATGATAAATTATCTGATGCATTCAATGATTTATTTGAAGATTTTAAGAAGCTTAGAAATAATTATAAGTAAGCTAGAAAAGATATCCAATAATATAAGCTTGAGAACGAAAAGCTTACTTGTTTCTTAAATGAAGATAGAGATACTTTTACTTTTGATAACTCTACTGAGATCTCCACAGTTGAGTATAGATTGCATGAGACACTTGAATGCATTGATAAAAGCACTCAAGAAAATGTTAAACATGAGGAAGAATTAAAATCAGAAAAGAACGAAGTATTCTATTACTTTACTTAGAATTGATGCACTTATTGCCAAACACAATGATCTTATTTCAAGCTCTAAAATTTAGAGATAAGATCGGTAAACAAATTGTTCAACCTAACACACGGTCATACATAAGGTATATGACACAACCCACTATCACTTCTAAGAAGTCCTTTAAAAGGGATCAGGCACAACCAAAGGCTAACATAACCATGTTTTTTATTATAATCAACCACGCAAGACATATCACACCACATCAAGTTCTCATACTGCTGCACCGAGCACTATACATCTTGTCATTATTGTAGTATGAAATGACACATTTCTAGTCAATTAGAAAACTTGTTGATATGAACTTTTGCAAATGGGTTCCTAAGATTAACAAATATGGATGTAAGTTTTGGATACCAAAGTCTTCGTCAAATGTTGTAGGTAAAGCTTCTTTGGAAACTTAAAATGTTGAGTACGTTGGCGATTGCAAAGCTGCAATGATATCTTCCATGCAATTACACCAACATTAGCATGGTCACTTGAGTCACTATATGATTACAAGGGAGTCGTACTATTTTAATCAATGACAAAGGGGAGAAGAAGACGAACCGATATAACAAGCAACTGAACCATTCAATAGACGATGCTCACACTTGCTGGGAAGCATCATATCGCATTGGTATGGTATCGTATCACGTATCAGCCATAGTTTGTCAATTATGAAAATGGCAGAGATTATTGGCCCAAAGGTTAATATGATCGAACCATGACTTGATATGACTTGATACGATATAATGAAGTTAGCACTGCAACTTCTCGACTATTCTCGTGCAATAAGATCGTCTAGGTCTTAGTTTTTCTGTATATTGATATTTATTTGAGTCTAGGACTTATATAAGTCAAGTCACAAAATTGGCATTAGGAAGCTTAAACCATAACCCAATCCATAAACTCAAGTCCACTCAAATCGTCTTGGACCCAAAACTCAAACCAAAATTGGCCATTGGTGACCAAATTCGGCCTAAACTCGGCCACTGGACCCAGTAATCCTAATTTCTCATTCCCAATAGGGGTCAACATTCGAATTTATGAATGTTGGTAGGACCAAACTCTGCTAGAACTCGATCCTCCTGCTAGCCTATAATTAGACCTCGAATTTCTCCACTTGAAACTCACCAGTTCTTTAACCTTCTTATCTATTTCGAGCTTTAACCTTTACATCACCAAGAAACCAACTCCTAACCTTTTAGTGTGCCAAATTGTGATCTCGATTAGAAGTTTGTTCGAGTTATAAAGCTTAGATTCCATGTGTTATCTTTACACATTTTGAGTTGGCAAGCCCTTCAGATCAAAGCTTGGTTGTAAGAAGTCGGCAAGATCATCGGATCAAAACTTGTGGTTGTAAGAAGTCGACAAGCACTTCGGATCAAAGCTTATGGTGTACTGCTATTGCTAAATAGTAGATTAACTCCGAGCAAGAGTTCTCGAAACTGGACAAGTATTCCACGAGAAAAACCAGTATATATTGGTTTTGCATTTGTGACTTCTTACTCTGTTTATTTTATACTATATTATTCTTAAATGGTAACTAGTCTTAGTCTTTTGGTTAATTATGACACACACTCTATTCACCCCTTCTAGAGTTGTTTAAGTTATATTCATTCTTGCTCTTGTTTGTGTAGGGGTGCCGCATTGCCTCAATGATAGGTCGGGTATATGCATATGGTTATGGCACATGTCTATTTATGTATTACTTGGGTTTTGTTTCATTCACTCTGCTTCCTTATGGTAATTGTATTTGGGGCTTGATCCTACTGGTTTTGTTTGGCCATATATAGAACCATAGCCCGAGGATCCAGCCTTATACTTGACTAATAGCACACACCAGACGGATGGCCGCCGAGGGATTATTATTTGGGGCCTGACCCTACGGTTTTTGTTTCTTCTTCACTGCCCATATAGTATTTTGTATTTTTGGCATTTAGCCACATGCACCTGTTTAGCCTGATATCTAGATAATTTTCTTTCATATGATTGTACTTATTCAGACTGCAGCTGACTAGGATCGTGTATATTTGATACTGTGCTAGTTCTTTATTTTGTATAGCTAGTTTTATTATCATTTTAATAGAGCGTCGGGGACGTCTTAACTGCTTTATCTTATATAGTTTTACATACTGCTTCTTGATCCTGATTGAGACATATATGTTCTGTGAGACAATATGAGACTTAATTGTAGCATGCACCCTTTGTCTAGTGACTTAAGCCCTAGATATTTTAAAATATTTTTAAATAAGGAATTTTAATTTTAAATAGCATTATATCCTTAAATAAATTATAATTATTAGAAATTTTCTAGAATTTTTAAATGGTTTTAAAGCTTAAAATATTATTTTGTAATTTATTAAATTATTTAAATGCTTTTTGCAATTATTTTAAATATTTAAACCAGTATGCAATATTTAAATTGTCTGTGCAAATTTTATTTACAGAGCAGAGCGGGGGGGGGGGGGGGGTATTATGCAAATTTGATTTTGCACATACTAAGACGGTGGAGGTTTTTGTAATTATCGAATGTTGGAGGGGTTTCTGTAAGAATTCGTGACCACCGCCTTCGTCTAACCCTAATCCCTACGACCGGCAGCCTAAACCCTAACCCTAATTCCTAAAATCTAGGTCGGAACCCTAACCGAAACCCTAATTGAACCAGCCCCGTCCTATAAATAGACCCCCCCGACCTAAACCCTAACCCCATTAACACCCCGACCGACCTAGCCACGCTACGCAGTCTTCTTCTCCGATGAGCTCGTCGGAGTTAAACGCTGAGCTGTCACCGCCGTCTAGCCGCTGTCGTAGCCCGCACCACCACCACCTTGTTCGCCTCGACAAGACGAACCCACGCCACCCTTCGTCGCCGACCACGATGCCCCTCCGCCGTATAGCACCCCCGCAGCTCCCTCGCGCTGGACACGTACGTGTCTCTTCATATCTACTTCACCACCGTGTCTCATTTTCACGTAGATGGGTTGTTTGTGTCGGTGAGTTTAATGGTGGACTCGGACACGAGAAATTCGTGTCGTGCGGTCGTGCTAGCCTCGGACACAGGATTTGTGTGCCGTGTCCCTAACTGTCAGGACACGGGTTTAAAATAAATGGTTTAATGGGTTCGTTGAACAGTAACTGGTTAACCCGCACAGTAATGGGTTTAATTTGATGGGTTTACTGTGTATAATGGTATGGGTTTTGGGCTAAATTTTATACACACCACACCACACACCACACACACACACACACACACACAACACACACACCCACACACACACACACATATATATATATATTATATATATATATATTAGTTTATGTTATATATTTATGTATGTATATGTATAGTATTATATATTATTATATATATTATTATATATTATTATATATATATAATACATATACATATACATATACATATAACATATAAACATAAAATATATATTATATATATATATATATATATATATAATAATATATTAATATAGATATATATAGATATATTTTTTTTTTTTAATATATATATATATATCTATATATATATATATATTATATATATATATATTTTATATAGAAAATACGTATAAAAAATACTTAATATATTACTGTTATATATTGTCTATATAGACTTATTTATATATTATATCTAATTTGTATCTATATACTTATTTTATATATAGAAAATACTTACTATATATATGTATTATATATATTCTGTATTTATATAATAATATTTTTATTAAGTATTTTCTATATTAAAATTATATATATATATATGTATAATATATATATATATATAGTATATATATATTATATATATATAATTAATTTAATATAATATATTATTATATATATATATATATAAAATATATATAATATATATATAATATATATTTGTTATATATATACTTCTAATTTAATGTAATTTCTGTGCTAATATTATTATAAATTTACAAGTATTTTATTATATAATTTTATGACTTGTGTATTTCACTACATCAACATATATTATTTAAGTACTTTAATCATTTGTATATATATTTTAATATATGTATTTTTGTATTTCGATTGATTACGGCCATTTGAGTCTAGACCTAGCATGGATTATGTGGATTCAAATGAGCCTAAATACATTCAAAGCCTGTACAAGTCATATCGGACTTGATTCATGGCTTTGGGTCCCGTATCTGGACTCCGGTTCAATGTTCGTATACGTGGATAAAATAGTAAAATTAATTATTTATTTTCCAGAAATTGTAACTTGCTGTATTTGAATTTTTCTATATATTTTAATTGCTGTAAAAATCTGGTAAAGTTATATTTAAATAATATGTTAATTTATCCAATTTAATATAATTTTCCAGGATTTAATAGTATTTTGACATTTTATAAAAATAGGAAAACATAACTCATTTTCAGGAACTTATGTTTACTGATTTTTAATAATATCTATAAGGGTTTTTAAATTCCATAAAATTAGTATAAATTTCTATAATTAACAAGGTTGAGTTTAGAGCTTGCTTTGTAATTATTAGGGTTTATAACTATTTTAATAATGCTAGAGTGAAGTGCACAGATGGAATTATTAATTTAATTGTTTTTAAGTCATGACTTGTGATTTTTGGTATTTCTAGTATTTAAAATGTTGACTACCTTAGAGTAGAAGACCTAGAGGTTGGTTTAGATACCATATCACCTCACGTTGGATTCCTATGCTAATTTCACTTAGCTAAGTATCCAATGCGTCGTGTCACTCTAGTAGTGTTAGTCTTGTTTATAACTTAGATAGCTGAGATAGTTCATATTTGGACAGTGCCAGGACACCAGACATCTATAGCATTTCCTTCACTACCTGTTTTGCTAGAGAAGTACTCTACAAACTTTTTTACTGCATATAATAAAATGTGTATAAACATGCTAAATACCGCAAGTCATATCTCTCTATGTTTCACATACTTTATACTGCTCTCAGTATCACCATGTTTTATGCTATTCTCGTATCTCTCACATGTTTAGAATTTGGGTTATGGGGAAACTGATAGTTGAGTACGTGATCATGCCCCCTCTACCGTACGCGAGCAAAGTTTCATTTTATTGTTACTGCGCCGTAGGCCTTTTTCTCAAAGCGGATTTGTGCGTATGTACATCTATCGCCGTATCACTTGTACGGAAGTACATTTCATTTGCATATGCCCCCTGCATATGTACACCTATGACGATCACGTACCTGCTACAGTTTTTAAACATTACATATCATCTGTCTCTATGACATATGTTTCCTTGCCATGACAGATTGTGATATGCCAAGATTCATGTTTATTACACTTCAGTTCATTTTCATGCTCGTATATTAGTTTGTTAGAATCAGTACTTGCTCCCGTCCTGACAGGATAACTTTGTAGGTATACTTCGAGGAGGAGTTGCTATGTGATTCCTATTATGAGTTGCCGTCGAGGATCAGACTTTACCTTACGAGGATGTACCTGCGGGGAAACTCGTCAGTTTTGGTAGTTGCTCATGACTTTTGAGAGTAGTCATGTTGTTAGACTATGTATTTTGATACTGGACCTGTATCCAGTTTTATGTCTTGGCTATTTTGGAACATATTTTTATATGAGATGATTTTGTATTCGGAATATTATTCTGACTCATAATGACATATAGAACTGTAGCAGACTTGTGATTATATTGTTTATCTTTAGAACAGCTACTACGCTTTATCTCTAGCGTAGGCGGACATGACTCGGCCCGGTCCAACAATTGGGTAGCAGATCGTGACATGACAGCCATGATCATATTATCGGGTACTGAGGGTACTCTGTAGTGCGTAAGCTGGCCATATCATAACCCCTCCATATTCTAGTACTAGGGCGTGATAATTTCCAGCATCTCATTAACTGTTCGTAACTTGATTCTCGTTTGATCCTTAAAAAATTAGAATAATTCTAATTATTGATGTCAAATAGTTGATTATTGTCCCAATATTCTATTGGATTAGTTTTTTTTTTCTTAGATTTTCTAATTTGTCAACCTTTTATTGATAACTCGATATTGCTTAAAAAATGTCCATCTTTGCCACATTTATGACAAGCATTACTACTCTTATTTGATTTATTTTGTGGATTTGAATTTCCCTATTAGCGGGTGGTCCATTTTATCCATTATTCTTTTGTGAACCACTGTTTCCACCTTTGTAAGGCTAATAACCATAATCATATCTCCCATAATTTTTTCTCTTCCCTACCCTCCCCGTCCTCCACTACTACTTCTGCTAATCCCAAAAATTGGTATTTGTCTTAGGAATTGCCATTGACCCAGTGGTTTCGAGTTGTAGTTTTTCACGAGAACGTTGCTATTTGCTTTATTACAAAGAAAAAGTCACCAGTTCAAAGTATTTTGTAAAATTTCTTTCACGATATTATTGAAGCAAAAGTATACTACTTGCATGAAAAGTGGAGAGGGTTTTCTACTCAATCATTTGAGCCTTTCTTACTTTACACCTAAGACGGAAAACAATATCAAACAAACAGAATTATATTCTTTAACAGTTTTGTAATCTTGTATCTTAGTTTCAAACATTTATTTGAGCAGTCGAAAGGATTACCACCCTTGTGGTCAAATCTATCCTTTAGAGAATCACAAATTCAATGGATCATCCTCACATTAGATATTCTGCCTTTAGATCATCATGAATATGATATCGAGGAAATCAAAGTCTTAGTCTTGGCTTCAAAGATTCTTTATTTCCTTCTTAATAGTATCATCAAGCGTTGGAGTGAAAGTGCAACTTCGCATCCAATTGTCATGACAAATAGTTGTCCTCGCTCACATCAAGAGCTTTGAATTCAAACTTTGGAAGACTCGACATCTCTTAAATATAATTGATTTCTTCCTTTCTTTCTTTAGAGAATTCTCTCCTTTATGTAAAATATTTTTTCTCTTCTTCTATTTCTAGAGCAATTCGTGTTGATAACGTTTTGTAAAATAAAGAGATGAAGATAGATAAAAAAAAATGGAAGAAATTGTTTCTTCATTCACCTATCAATTAGGGCCCTTATAAGACATACAATGGAGGTTAATATCATAATAACAATTAAGAGAAAAATACTAAATGACATGTTATGGAGACCAAGTAATTATGGTGGCCATCTATATTTACAACAATTTTAACACTAATCTAATAAAATGTGTTGCATGGTCATATATATAACCAATGACCCGGTAGCCCAAGTAGTAGTGAGGAGGCATGTGGCGCTGCGGCGGAGGTCAATCCAACTGGAAGCGATTCCAAAACTAATTACAATTTCCATACACACAACACACATATATATATGTAGAAAAATAAAAAATATATAAAATAGCCAATGAACTCTAGCTCGAGTGG